>BFEA01000084.1:3469566-3487220 GCA_003427395.1 Chara braunii
AAAAAAAAAAAAAAAAAAAAAAAAACCGCATGCCTGACTGACCTGCAGTTACAAACTCGGCAACCTTTTTTCCAATTTGAAAGCGGAGTTTCCACTGCATTTGAAACTCGGGCCCTGACTAGACTGCAGAAACCCTGTCCGGAATGCATTTTGAAACTCAAACCATGACCGCCCTCTAGTTTTCTCTTTTTATAAAACAACCAGAACCAGGCCATACTCACACTACCATTTTCACCCGTCATTATAGTTGTATCTGGACTGCAAGTTGTTCCAAATCCAGCTGTGATGACCAGGGCTCTATGCAGGTAGGGAGTTTTTGGGACATATCTGACCTCTTTTATGGCCAGTACATCCAGAGATCCGATGGAAAAAGGTCCAAGTGCCCAAGTGTGAGCATGCCCTCAGTTCGGCTGTCAGACTGCTTCCTTCACTGCCAAAACATGGCCTAAACTGATGCCTGGATCCCACTGGCTGGCAGTTACTTGGAGCCTCAAAAACGATCCGCCAGCACCTATTGTCGCCGGTGGTGATGCTCAAGCAAAATGGGACTCCACCGTGTTCACAATCTCTGGCACCTCCAAAACTTCCTGTTATCCGATCAGGAAGAATTCTACCCTCGCTGTAACAGTTAGAGCTCTGCATCCAATCCCAGCACCTCCTTTCCACACTGGATGGCTCAACAGAGTGGGCATGGAGGGGGGCTACCCTCTAGGTTGAGCCATCAGGTGCAGAAAGCAGGCACAGCTGTGATGGATGGAGTCCCTCCCCAGGTGCTAGTGGTGTCTGCTCTTATCAGCACCACTAACACTGACGAGTGTTATAAAAATAAAAAAAAAAAAAAAAAAAAAGGAGTGCTGGGCAAGCTGGGGCACAGCAGAGAGGAAACAAAAAATCCTTGGTTTTGCTGCCAGCAGTGGAGGCTCTCTTTTTTCCCTTGGGGTAACTACGCCCAAGTCACAAAAACAGTTTGAAATTACACTTGGGGCCAAAACGAGTTTCAAATTGCACTCGGGGCAATGCAATGTATACATTGCATTGCCCCGAGTGCAATTTGAAACTCGTTTTGGCCCGAAGTGTAATTTCAAACTGTTGCTGTGACTCCAGCGTAGTCACCCCTTTTTCCTATTTAGGGGAAACTGTGGCTGTGACAGAGTCAGACTTTTAGTTTGAAATAGGCAAGAAAAGACAAAGTGGCGCAAGAGACATGTTGTGAGTTTCAAAATGTGCAAAAAGTTTAGCAGGGGTCTAAAACTGCTCCAGTCATACCCTTTCTTTTTTTTGTTTTTTTGTAAAGAAAAGATCAATCGTTTGTTAATATGCAAGCCGGGAAACGGGGCCCGCGTCCCTTACAAAAAATTTGCGGCAGCCCTGAGCTGCGCGAGGCTCTCCGGCCAGGCAAAGCTCATGCCACGGCTGTATCAAGGGCAAGAATTCCTTCTTCTCTTGATCTCTTCTACCAATTGTACAGATTATTCTAACTTCTCCGGCAGCATTCTACATACCCTAGCTAACAGAAGCCATGAACAGTCCTACAAATCTGCTAGCCACTATATTTCATTCACAAGAAAAACCCTGAAAAAAAGCAGACCAGGCAGTCGTCCCGAAGGGCAATCCACTGTTTACAAGTCCCGCAAAGGCACCCCAACGTGTAGTAAAGAACTGCATTGCCTTCCTAGTAAACCCCTTCCGCTGCACCCTGTACTCCCAGTCGGCTTGTATCGTTTATTGGCGGTGTGAGCTTGTCTCCACGTCTGGTCACTGAATTCCTTAGGGTCCAGAGAGGCCACAGTATTGCACCCCTGAGTGTCTCTTCCGCGTATGTGAAACATTGTGGGAAAGCTCCAGTCATACCCGCAGTGGCACTTGGCCTATTTTTGGATCGCCTTTTTTGCTCCATTTCGGGAACGGCTAAAGTTGCATAGAAGATAGATGAGAGAAGAATATAGCTTACTTATTTAAAAAAAAAAAAAAAAAAAAAAAAAAATCAGAGGACTGCTACGCTGATCGTGAGCACAAGGCGTAAGAAGGGGGGGCTAAGAAATCTGTTCGTAATTACAGACCTATAATGTTGACGACGTAAGGGTTGTATAAGGTAGTGTCGAAGGTGCTTGCGAATAGAATGCAGCTAGTTGTGTCGGACCTGGTTCACCCCGATCAAACTTGGTTTATCAAGGATCGGTTTATCCTCGGCACAGTCATGTCCGTGGTGCAGCGAATGTAGTTAATCAGGAAATATGATCTGGCTGTTGGAGTACATTTGTTACATTTTGGAAAGGCCTATGATATGATTTGTTGGTCTTTTTTCCTGCAGGAAGTGCTTGGACACTTGAATTTTGGTTCCGCATTTTATAATGCTGTGCGAGCGCTGTTCAGACATGCCTCTTCTCAGGTTCAGGTTCTTGTGAATGGCAAGCTGTCTGAGGGCATACTCACATGAGGGCCAAAAGACCCTAAATCCCGAAGTTTGAGTCAGTTTTCGGGTCACACTGGAAAGGCCGGCTACCCAAATGCCTCAAACGGTGACCCTTTTGTTAGCGGCCTACTGGGCCGTGGGAGGACCCTTTTTGAGGCCACCTCCAGAGGTGCTCTCAAATTACCTTTCGTTTTTTTTTTTTAATGTCCGCGAATGGAAGAAAATCGTAGAAGAAGACGACAGCCCGCCAAACAACTGGAAGTATACCTGGGCGCTCGGTATGTCTCCGTACTAGGACGGCAGCAGAACGGGTATTTGGGTTTGGAGGGAGTGCCACAGAGGTTCAAGGAGCTAAAGCTCCCCTGCCCCTGTTAGGGGTGGGTCGCTATCTGGGACTGGTATTTATGGGTTCTGTCTGATGATCAGGGGCTGGTCCCCTCGGGGTGCAGTCCCACCCCGTTAGGGAAACTGGGTAATGCTCCGAGCCCTCCTGGTAGACTGTGAGGACCCCGGCCTTGTTTAGATTTCGTATTGGTAATATAAGCCTTGGGCACTGGGTCCATGTTATTAAAAAAAAAAGAAAAAAAGAAAAAAATTGGAAGTGCGACCAGAAACATTTATGTTGTACCGCATTATACTGGCATGAAAAAAAAAATAATAATAAAAAAAATCCATCTTTTTGTTTGGTACTCGCCCATGTGACCGGGCGCACTTGCCCTGAGTGGAAAGTGTCAGGGTCGCAACTTCGTCCTTTCTGGATGAAGTCCACCCATGTGACCACACCGGGACCAAATGCCTCAAAAAACCTGAACCAGATGCCTCAATTTTTTGAGACTTTTGGTCTCCGTGTGAGTATGCCCTGAGCCTTTTCCTTTGCGCCCGATCCGTTCGTCAGGGCTGCCCGTTGGCCCCCCTACTTGTATATTCTGTATGTGGAGGTTTTACATTCAAGGGGAAACTACGCCGGAGTCACAAAAACGAGTCACAATTGCACTACGGGCCAAGATACAGTTTCAAATTGCAGTTCGGACAATTTATACAACCCAGCTTTCTGGCCAGATAGGGTGCCGGAAGTGCAATTGCAAACTGTATCTTGCCCCATAGTGCAATTACAGCTCGTTTTTGTGACTCTACTGAAGTTACCACTACATTCTATGATCAGGGATGACCATCCGGTCAAGGGATTGTTTCTGCCGGATAGTGAGCCTGTCAAATCCCTGTCTTATGTGTAAGGATGCAAAAAGACGGTCCTACTGCTTTGTTTTTTTCGAATGGCCGTCAGTCAAGGTAATCACCTGACGACTCTTGATAATAGATCGTCCCTCAAGGGTTCGGCCAAGGACACTTGAAAAAGAAACGAGTTGCAGGCTCAGGGGCTCGCCACACCACTCTTGGAACGGGGAAATTTTTCAAGAACTGTCAGACGTTCTCAAGAGTTGGGTTTTCAAGAGTTTTGGGCCCCTCGCCACACAGCACTCTCGAAAGGACGATGCCGTTGGACACAGGATGAAAAACCACAATCATACAACTTTGTTTTTTTCGCATGGCGTCAGTATAAAGACCTGACAACTCTTGAATATAGATAGTCCCTCAAGGGTTCAGCCAAGGGGCCTCGCTGCACTACTCTTGAAATGCACAAAAGACAAAAATCATGGCCGTGTATCTTTCCATATTCTAGTGGAAGATTCACTCTCGTTTTGGACATTTCGAGAGTAGTGCAGCCAGGCCCAAGGACGCTTGCAATAGCACGAGTAGCAGGCAGGCTGGGGTTTCCAATCTTTCAAGAGGTGCTCTTGAAAGGGTTTGAAGAGCCACTCTGACTGACAGCCTTTGGCTGCCCCAAGTGTCAAGAGGCTGTGTGGCAATCAGCAACTGTACTCTTGAACTGTACTCTTGAAAAAGAGTTTTCAAGAGTGGTGTGCGGAGGCCCTCAGCCTGGGGTTTCGAATCTTTCAAGAGCAGCTGCTCTTGAAAGGGAGTTTCAAGAGGCTGCCACTGTGACACTGACAGCTCTTGAAAGCCCCAAGTTTCAAGAGAGGCCGTGCGGCCACGCAGGGCAGCAATAGTACTCTTGAAAATGAGTTTTCAAGAGTGGTGTGGCGAGGCCCTGGGTCCTTTCGGAGGTCGGTCTTCGCCACCTGGCAGAGTTGGATGCAAATGAACATGATGGGGACGATGGGCCAGATGCATGCTCAGCGCGCAAGAGCCAAAATGGGGCCGTAACCTTAGGCAATCTGAGTCCAGTCTGGCGGAGCCTCAAGAAGTTGTGCGCGCGCCTAACGAGGCGGGCGCCCGCATGCCGACATGGCGCCAAATGTGGTTCCCCGAATACAACGTCCGGTCATCATGCTTGTATCTGACCGCTAAATACTGGCCTGAAACACTGACCCGCCCTTCGTAAATGGAGGATCCTTTTTTTTTTTGTTTTTTAATCATGGATTCTCTACCTATCCGTCACTCGCAAGCGTCAAGCGTGGGCCCTCGCCGCACTACTCTCCACATGCACAAACGACAAAAACGATGGCAATGTATCTTTCCGTGTTATGCAGGAAGATTCGGTCTCATTTTGCACATTTGGAGAGTAGCGCAGCGAGGCTCCATGATACGCTCGCCATCGCTACAAATCCATGATACGCTCGTCATCGCCAGTGCCCATACCTTCCATCCCGCCGTACGCCGTGCCGAATATTGTTTGTTTGTCGTTTTTCTATTATACCCCTGGATGACTCGGTTAGGGTCATAACTCACACTTTTTTTTTTTTTTTTTAAGACTTTTTCAACTCCCCTGTTTGCGGCCAGGCGCATCGAACGTCGTCGGAAAAGCAGTCGTATACATACAAGAAATTCATACCGTCTTCCCCCGAACACAACGCACCCTGACAATGAATGTCTACGAGCTATAGGTTTTAGCTTTCCCGTTCCACACAGCCACAATTAGGGTGAGTTAAAATAAAGGAAAATAAAAAATAAAAAATAAAAAAAATTAGGGTGCGTTGTGTTGGGGGGGCTCTGTGAGTATGCCCTATGTCGAGAAATGGCAGGGATATCATAAATCGTGACCAGCTATATAGGGCCTCGCGCCACTACTCACCATGCACAACAGACCAAAATTATGCAGGTGTATCCAGCTATATAGGGCCTCGCCCTTGTTCTAGCGGAAGATTCGTTCCCATTTTGTGCATTTGGAGAGTTGTGCAGCGAGGCCCAAAATCGCGCTATATCCAGATCAACGGTCGTTACAATAGACCTTGTAAAGGACGCCAGGCCCGATCCTAGCATTGAAATATATAAAACTATAGTCCAACTCAAAAAAAAAAAAAAAAAAAAAGGCGACCAATAAGGGATATCCTTTTGTTTTTTTTTTCGACAATACCCTTCAACGGCGCTTTTCGTCAAAAAAAAAGAAACAGAAAACGACAAAAACGCTGTCCAGCGAAAACGGTACCGTAGTCTGCGAAAAAAAAAAAAAAAAAAAGGTACCGTAGCATGGACGCCTTTTTTATTTGGACATTTTGCGGCCGCCTTGTTTTTCGGAAGTCCAGCACAATTTTGCGCTGTTGGTGTCGGACCTGTGGTAGAATTTCTTTATCTCACCTCTGGACGTAGTTCCGGTCAGATGCATCAAGTGTGGCCGTAATCGCGTTCAGATGCAGTTAGGAAAGTGAGAGGGTTAGTACGTTCTGGGTGAGTGGTGGGCGGGCGAGGGGGAATACGGAAGGGGAGGAAGGGGGCCAGTCTATCTCGATGCTCGTGCCCTCGCTATTTCGGCATTTCGCTATTTTGGTGTGTGAGCGCGAACCGGACGTATCTGGTCGTTATCGCCAATCTCTCCGAAGGAATCTGGCTGGAATTACGGTCAGAGCGGAGCCGAAAAAGTCCCCGGTGAGAGTATGCCTGAGATAGAGCGGTGAGGAGGGGCCGAACGGAGGGGAGGCAGGATGCCAGCCTATCTCAGCCCTCGCTCCATTCCGAGGACAGATGAGCCACGGGACCAAGTCCGTTTAGTGCGGGAATTTGCTCGTTTATATTCGAGTCGAGGGCAGTTGCCTCTGCTGGATGGGTCGCTTTCTAGGGTGTCCCTTCGGGCTCTTTTCGGGGCGCTTTCTAGGGGGTGTCCCTTCGGGCTCTTGTCGGGCCGTTTTTCTCGATCTATGCCTGTCATGGTTGTGCAGGGCCCTTCGGGCTCTTTTCGGGGCGCTTTCTACGGGGTGCCCTTCGGGCTCTTGTCGGGCCAGTTTTCTCTATCTATGCCTGTCATCGTTGCACAGGGCCCACGGCTGAGATGTTCATGCTTGGAAATCATGACCCTGCACGTAATAAAGGCCGTGGTCCTGCTTTCGTTGCAGCAACACAGCAGCCTTGGCCTCTCTCTCTCTTTCTTTTTTAGGTTCCAAACATCACCGCTGTGCTGATTTTTGGGGCCAGACTTTTGAAAATGGGGTCCACCTTTCTCTTTTTTACTTTTTCATGCAATCAGCGCTCGCGCTGGCTATAGCGCGAGTGCTGTTTCATTGTGGGGGGGCTGTAAGGCATGACACATGGCACTGGTGCGCGAGCACCGGCCACGAACGCTGGGCGCGAGTGGCAGGCTGGCGACCTCCGAATGGCAGGCGGACCGAGGTGATGGCGTGAGGCGGCTACGATGGCCATCTTTTCGACACATCCGGCGCTTAGGGCCTCGCTCCATCATGGAGTACTCCACATGCATTTGGACTCTTCCTGGGCACACAGTTCATTCAGAATTTTTAACTCGTCTGAATGAAACTTGTCCTGAAAGCGTCTGAATGCATGTAGAGTAATGTGTAGTGGAGCCAGGCCCTTAGTGTACAAGTGGGGATCCAACGCCCTTCATCGACGTGGTGTGACGAACCACTTTCTGTAACGCGCGAGTTTCTGCGCGGTTGCAACGAGGGGTCCTAAGCTGGGAAGATTGGGCCACTTACGGGAAATCGGGATAGGTGGAAAATTGCATCAGTACCCTTGCTTCTTCGTCTTTTTCGTCGCTTCTTCGGGGCTTGGTGTGTCCGGGGACGGCCGGCTGGGCGATTGGTCGGATGGATGTTTGGCGCGCCACCACGCGCGCGATTAATAAATGTTGACGTCGTTTCTTTCGTTTCGGGTTCGATCTTTTAGGCGCGGACATCGCGCGGGAAATTGTTTCGTTCTTTTTGAATTTCCTTTTGAATCTTTTTCGAATTTTGTCGAGCCCCAATGGCTCTCGGGATTTTGGACTTTCTTTCTGGAATGTATGCTTTTTACTTTTTCGCACTAGATAGGAATTTAGGAATTCAGTAATTAGGACTTTCTCTGCCGCGCTGCGCCTTTTGTCTACGCGTTTTTTCATGTGGCTGCAACGGTACTCTGATTAGTGGGCGCCCTTAATCGTTTGTGTGATTGCAATTTTGGGCGGGCACCATTTTAACTGTATCTTTCCTCTTGCACTTCGTCTCTCCCGCCCTCCCTCTCTTTCTTTTGCTGAAGTTTTGTGAGTCGCGGCTTGCATGCTCGGATCGATGCGTGGAGAAGGGTTACGTCCCCCACGCCGCGGCCGATCATGTAGAACGCAGGCGTTCCCTTTCTAATCCTCACTCTAAGTCCTGGTAATTCCACGTTCTTCACTCATGCATGCACGCTATAAATTTCGGCTGCGCAATTAGTCAACTCTCTTGACCTGTTGTTAGAAGCTCGGGGTTGCGCGATCAGGAAGGGTCGACACACGAGCAAAGTAAGAGGTGAGTAGAGTAGGAGTTGGGCGGCCCGACGAGTTGGTGCCGAACGCGCGGGATTGGCGTGGGCCACGACGGACTGTGGGCATGGGCGAATCCGACGGGTGCGGGAGAACTAAGCGGGGTGACAACTTCGTGGGTGGGTGCGTGACGACGAACTGTCCACATCGGAGAGAGAGGAAGAAGGAGAGAGAGTTGAGGTCCATGGACGTGGGTTTGCTGTTTCTTTGTCTCTTCCCCCTCTTCGTCTGTGTACATACATTTTGATTACGGCTCCGGGCGGTTCGCCCGTTCTTATTTTCATTTTCGGCTTCCGGGAACCGAGACTTGGGTTTTTGCTCACACTTGTCCCTGCTTTTATCAATCTCGATTGCGCGATGTGTATGATTGCTGAATGCATGGATGTAGGAATGTTCTGCTTGCGCATCTACATCACTGCTGAGAATCCCGGTCCTTACCTTTGTTTGTGTCGAACCTTTGCTCATACCTGATGCAGCTGTAAATGGATAAGGGTCCGACACCGATAGCGATTTTGTCCTTGTTCTTGTTTATCTCACGATGGAGGGGGGGGGGGGGGGAGGGGTTTGGAATTGGGGGCTTCATGCATAATCCGAAACAATTAAATGATATGGGGATTGACCCCACGAACGCCGCGCGAGAATACGTGTGAAGGCGATCCGAGTCGCGCCCTTACACGCATTCCCGTACGTCGATTCGCCCACCCAAGAAGACTTGAGGCGGAACCGTCATCCCGTACGAACTTACTGAGGCGTCACTGAATCTGCCTGTCCTACACGTGTCCGTGCACAGTGACGATATCCCTGTCTCTTATACACATCTAGATGTGTATAAGAGACAGCTCGAACGCCGCGCGAGAATACGTGTGAACGCGGTCCGAGTCGCACCCTTACACGCATTTCCATACGTCGATTCGCCCACCCAAGAAGACTTGAGGCGGAACCGTCATCCCGTACGAACTTACTGAGGCGTCACTGAATCTGCCTGTCCTACACGTGTCCGTGCACAGTGACGATATCCCGACCCAAGCTATCCCATCGACGATGATACCATGACGCGATCTTTGAACTCAGACTCGTCCTATGACCCGGACTATTTCACCCCTATAATAAACGAACTCATAAGGACACGGTACCCTTGTCACACGGAGAATCGGCTATGTCCGCGGGAATTCCACTGTGCCACCACTAGCGACCCTCAGTGCTCCGATTTCCCTTCCCCCGACCACACCTACTACTTCACCCACCCGGGATTCGTTAAGATCACCACCAGTTTCCCTCCTTTCCGCCTCCTTCTCCCATATGATCAACTCAGTGTCGTCCCATGGCCCGCCATAGCCCCCTACTGGCCCAATACGTTTTACGCAAACTGCCGACGTAGCGGCGGACAGAGAACTCCGGAATTCCGAAGGCCCAACCCGGACGCGCGGCGACCTATGCCACGTGGCGGCCCCCAACGGCCTGACTTTTCAGGACCACCCCCACCACGAAGGGACTTCCCCGTAACCCGTCACCCACCGTGCCCCGGCCCCCACCAGACCGTGAGTCCCTTGCGCACACCCCCATGACTCGCCTAATTGCATTCATACCCTTAAGACTCCCCCACTTTCCCCAAAAATCCTTGGCACACCCCTTTTCGCACTTCCAGGCCCACATCCCACTCCGATCAGGAAGTCGCGCCGGGCGTGAGGTTGGGCGTCACATGCCCCATCAAGGCATTTGTTTGACTCGTGAAATCTCTGAGAGTTTCACATTTCACTTCGTTGCTGCTGCGTTCTTGCACGTTGGCATATGGTCTCGAAGGCGGTGGCTATGTCGACGCCTATGGAGTAGCGTGGAGTTGGCCCTTGGTTAACCGAAGTGCGGGGTGTGCGTTGGAAGACCATCAGGAAGATCATCATCAGGGCGACGTCCATCATCATCATTAGGGAGTGGATCATCAGGGGCGCTGCTTCTCATCAGGGCGCTCGATCGTCATCAGGGGGTTGCTCGTCCTCATCACCAGAGAGTTGTTGGTTATTTTCATCAAGGCGCTATCGGTCAACATCATTGTGGCGTTGTCCATCAGGCTTATTAACTAAATTTCTTGTCAGGGGCGCTGCTTCTCATCAGGGCATATTAACTAAATTTCTTGTCCTATGTTTCGTCTACTTTCGTTTTCTGGTTTTGTTTTTTTCTTTTGTTCCGTTTTTGAAAAAAAAATTCGGACTCTCCTCTTTGCGCGACAATTAATATTTGTGCTTGGATTGTGGGTTGGTTTTAAGGAGGAGAGCTCTACCCTGCAAGGGTTTCACATGGTGGGAGGTCAAGGCCCCGTAGGGCGTGTGGGCAGATGTTGTGGGAGGCTTAAGTCTGGGGCTGGGAGAGATTTTGGGTAGACATCATATCCCAGCGGTGTGACGCCCAACCTCACGCCCAACACGACTTCCTGTTTTCGGAGTGATAGGGGGCCCGAAAGTGCGTAGTAGGGGTGTGCCAAGGATTTAAGGAAATTGGGGTGGAGTCCCAGGTCAGAACTGAGATCTCCGGTGTCAAGTTTCAGGGATGGAAATGCCAGTGGTCGCTTTGCGGGGCCAGGTCTTGGGTTTTGCCTTTTTCAGGGTCGAGCAACTGATTTCGCCGGCCCCGTCGGCTCGGTCGGGATCGCACCTGGTGCAGTGATGGAACACAATGGGTGTCTCTATGTTCAAATACCTGTGGCCGGCGGGTTTCACAGATCTCCCAGTCTGGCGTGGATGCACTGGACGGCCTCAGCCAGAGACTGTGTTCCCAGTGCTCCGCTTCGGTGCGGGTCCGTCGTACGAATCCCGCTGCTCGGTAAGTGTTGTACCGATGACACTCAGAACATGGCCTCCAGAGCCAGCAGTGCGCGATCGAATCTCAGGGAACTAACATCAGATGGTGATAAGGGAAAAGGGAATAAAATGGAGGGAAGTCGGTCTAAATGACGACGAAACCCGGTGTAAGATGATACTCAAAATTACGAGGGTCGGGGTAGTCTGGGGTTCGAGAATTTCGTTCAAGGGCCTGGTGGAAGTCCCAAGCACACAACCGATCATTCTCCGTTTGACAGGGGTAGGTTGGAAGTCGTAAGTTCGATCAGCGGAAGAGTTGTTCGTTCTCCCAGTAGTCCATGTACTTGGGGTTCCTAAGACTGATACGGTCGGTGATCCAAAAGGGAACGCCGACCTCCTTATTTGGCAAGGGGGGGCTAATTCATACATTTGATCGTGCAAGGAGGGGAGGTGTAAGGTCAGGCAAACATGCGTATACGTAACAGCTATTGTTTGGCGATCACTTGTATACGTGCGTGCACCTGATGTACTCCCACCGATTTTGAATCAGCTCAGACAAATCAGATAGTCATTCGACGATCATAGGAGACGAAGTAAACATTACAATTCCTATTCATGAGAGGTCAATTGTGTGCAATTGATGCATGGGAAAAATCCAACCCCTACTCAAGCATATACACAGGTCGCGACCTGCTCGCTGTAAATACATCCGCCCCGATCAAGCCCGATCACACATCCGATCGTCACAAGGACATAGTTATTTCAAAAGTGGGCGGAACCACATACATATCTCCACACATCAACAAGTCGTTTATTTCTTGTGCCCTTGTTTCTACAATCGACAATCCTCCATACAATCATAACGAAGAGGTAGGGGAGATAAAGATGCTTCATACATCAATCGAAGAAAAGAGAGGAAGATCTAAAAGGTGCCGCAATTGAGAATGGCCGAAGCCGGAGGTTAAAAACTACACAGAAGATGCAAAGAGAATAATTCCCCCTTCGGCACACTGCCTTCTCTCTGTCGCTCTCTCTCTCTCTCAAGATCCCCACGATGCAAGCAGTCCGTCGCCTTGCGCCCATCAACAACCTGAAGTTGTCACCCTGCTTGGTCCGAGTATGCAAGCCAGGTTCGCTTGTATGCCACAGTCCTTCGCGGCCACACGTCAACCCCACATACCAATACCAGCTCGTCGGAGCACCCAACTCCCTACTCACCTCTAATGCGAGCTTTATAGCAGTTACTAGGTGCCTGAGGTAATTCCAAATTACGCTGAAGCGAGAAGCAGAAAGGAAGAGGAAGTGCCTGCGGGTGCATTACGGGGTTGCGGCGTGGGGGACAAAGTCACCCTCCACGCATCGATCCAGTCATGCACTCGCAGACCATTGAGATAGAAAGGAAAAGAGGCGCAAATAACTTCGCGCGGCAAAAGAAAAGGAAAAGATCAAGCAGTGAGAGGATTATAGTTACACCTGCGATAGCCAGGGAGGAGCAAGAAGAGAGATTATAGTTGCAATTAGAATTTAGGCGCGGTGGGAGCAGGGAGTAGAGCAGTACGCAGTAATGGACGCAGTAATGGGCGCGTGAATAGGGAACCCTGTGCAATTACGATACTCACAAATTTCTAGCCTAATTAAAAATCCTGATTGCAAGAAGAAATTTTGAGAACCTGTGTATGTTCGAAATTCAAAAAGAAATGCAAGAAACTTCCCCGTGTGGTAACCTCACCAAAAATTCCCCGCCCAGTTTCATCGTCAACAAAACAAAAAGAAAGAAAAGACGATGCGTCAACCGTTATTTTTCGCGATCGCTATGGCGCGCCCTCCCAAGCGCCGCGGTCCCAGTCGGAAGAATTAGTGCGATCGGGCCCGGTCCTTTCTTCTTTATCCCCCCCTCTTATCTCCAATCCCCCCTCGGTACTATTGCGCAGAAGATGGCGCCTTTACAGAAAAGAGATCGTCACAGCGGTGCCAGATAAATGCAAAGGGTTGGCTGAGGAGTACTCTGGGTGAAACTGGATGCCTTGGTGGGAACAGGGAAGGAAGTGGGTCTTTGCCTAAGTTGGGGCCGATAAGGAGTGTTTGTGATCAAAGCGGTCATTTTTTCAGTGGAGGTAGTAGACGGGTGACCAGGGCAGTCCTTTTTTCAGTGGAGGTAGTAGAGGGGCAAAGGGAGAACGAAGGGGGGCCGGGGGAGGGGGATAAAAATTTATAATCTTCCCAATCAACATCTTCAATTCTGATTCTCCTCTCGTGCGCCAATGAATGATTTCTGGTGAGGTGTTGGGTTAACTTTGATGCCATTGGGGATAGCTCTACTCTTGAGGGGCTTCACAAGGTGGGAGGTGAACGCCTGGAGGGAGTGCGGGCAAATTTAGGGGGATGTGCTTTGATGGGTCTGCAGGAGATGTATGGGTCGGCATCACATCCCAGAGGAGGCAGAAAAGGGCAAGGGATTAGCAGAGGTGGGAATTGGATGCCTTTGGGGGAGAGGGCGGGGGAGGGGTCTATCCAAAGTTGGGGCCAATGAGGAATGCTCATGATCAGGGCGATCTTTTGCAGTGAACAGCCATTTCTTCAAAACGGACATTGTATATTTTTTGAACGAAATTGAAATTGAGTTTGCTTTTTTGGGTCGAAATCCGTTCCAAATTTTTCGCTCCTGGGGGTCCGGACCCCCTAGATGTATTTGGTTTCAGCTTGAGGTCAGATACATCTAGGGGGCCGGAACGCAGGACCACCAGGAGCTTAAAATTTGGACCAGATTTCGGCCCAAAAACTCAATTTCAATTTCGTTCAAAAAATATAACATGCCTGTTTTGACGAAATGACAGTTAGTGGAGGCAGTGAAGGGGCAGGGGGAAGAGAAGGAGGAGGGGGGCAATTTCTACATCTGTTTCATCAACTTTAACATTCCTTCTCATGGATTACGATAAACCTTTTTTAACAATGAACCTAGGTTTTCTGTGACGGTAGAAGTTCTTTTGATACCAGAGGTAGTTGCCAAGTTCAGGGGCCTAAGGTAACTGTTGAGGGTGAAAGGCAATCGAGTGCCCAAACGTGGACTGCTGCGATACCAGCGATGATCAGGGTGGGGGTAGGTCGCACTGCCCCATACCCTGTCATAATTCATGAATAACCGTGACCAATGAGGCAAAACAACAATGACTGGGTGGTGTCCCTGAGAAAGGGCAGGATATTACAAGAACAAGACTGGGTAGCAGTAAGGGTAGAGGACTTTCCATTACAAATAGGCTCAGTGGTAGAGGCAAGACCAAATGGGGCAATGGTCAACCTTTTTGAAAGAAGAGGAGACGACACCTTGATCAGGTACCACCCAGACGCGGTCCAGTGACATTGGAAATCTAACCTCTACCGGATCCGAGTGTTGAAGACCCAAAAGGAAGGGAGGATCAAATGACAAGCCTACTTACCAGAAACTCCCCTATCCGAGTTAGCCATGGACCCTCTGGAATGGCAATGGATAAGAGGACGTAATGGGCAACCAGTGCAACTCCCTGAATTAACAGTAAAAACCACCTACAGGATGATCAGGCCCCGGGTGGATGTTCAGACAGAGGTAGGAGACAGATGGTTGAAACACCTCAGTCTACATAGGGACCAAGAACAACCATTTCGTCAAAACGGACATATTATATTTTTTTGAACGAAATCAAAACTGACTTTTTTTGCCAAAATCCGGTCGGAATTTTTTGATCCTGGGGGTCCGGCATTCCCAAAACGCCGGACCCCCCTGGTCTATGGTTGAGACCAGATACAATTTTTTTATTAAAAAAAAAAAAAAAGTTTTTTTTTTTTTTTTTTTTTTTTTTTTTTTTTTTTTTTTTTTTTATTTTTGGTCTCAACCATAGACCAGGGGGGTCCGGCGTTTTGGGAACGCCGGACCCCCAAGAGCAAAAAATTCCGACCGGATTTTGGTAAAAAAAATCAGTTTTGATTTCGTTCAAAAAATATAATATGTCCGTTTTGACGAAATGGCTGTTCAAGTTAGAGGACTGAAATGGTTCAGAGGGGTGAAAGAAAGACCGACAAAATTTGCCTCCCTATAGTGGCGAATCAGTCACAGGTGCCTTCCGACCAATAACCGGATCATCAACAGAACGAACCTGGAACAGAGAGGGGAGGCTCTCCCATGGTGCAAATCCTGTAACGCAGGGTTCCTGAGATGAAGAATATGCGAAACAATAAAACATATATTTGAGAGTTGCAGGGCTTTTTCGATTGCGCTCACACGATCTCTGCTTGATCATCAATCTACAAAATTTCGTAATGAGTCATTCTCTCATGAGGGCAGGGGAGGGTGCTGAAGGAGAAGGGAGCTGGAAATAAGGAAGCTCTGCGGCGGGATTTGCCAACTACGAACAATATGCAGCATCGGGCAGTGTTGATGGAGGATTTAATGCAGATAGATCAAGCACGCCAGGCGAAGACGTGCGGAGGGTGTGAAAATTTTGTCTGGTCTGATATGGCATATTCTTGTTGTGTGTGCACTATCTGGCCCTGCCACTATCTGGATCCCTTTTCTAGTTTGACTATGCACAATGAAACTTTTGTCTATGATCGATTTTATTTTTTTAGATTTGTTTCTTAGATTAGGGTTTTAGGATTTCTCCATGGTAGCATTCTCGGTTCTGATTCTGTTTTTTTTTTTTTTATGCTGATTTTCCTAAATAAAGATTTTGATTTTTTTTTCTGAATAAGATTCATAATCTGAAATTCGTAAATCGGTGTTTTGCTCTGATTCCAATAATAAGATTTCCAAGTTCGATTTACAAAAGGTTTCTCAAAGTGGGATTGATGTCTTACGATTTTTCAAAATTGATCCAATTCTTAATTCGTTGTATTCCTCTATATTAGTACGCTCAGTTAGTGCTCTTATACCTTGAATTCGATATCTGATTTGACATCTGGTTTTATCTGTTTGAGGGATTTTCAAAAATAGGTCATATTTGAGTCTCAGGCTCCGATACCGTAGGATTTGGGCTCATAGGTGTTGATTGAGCTTTCTCCTTTAGGATTGAGCCCCTCCCTGCGAGGGTTACGCAAGGTGAGAGGTGTGATCCTCGAGAGGGTAGGGGCGGTTTGTGGGTTTGTTCTCTTTTGGGCCAGACTATTTTTGTTGGATCAACTAAGGCGGTTGGGAGAGAGGACAAAGGGTCGATGCTGATTTCAGCAAGGTGAGATGTTGAGAGTTGTTTCACTTGGAGGGGGTGGGACATGAGGGAAGGGGGATATTCGGCTCTACGGGGGCATACTCTAGGGGGTACTGTATGTTGCTGAGGGAGCAGGAGTGTTTAGGGGGCTGCTCTGAACTGGGGCTGGAAGGTGAGGGGGCACCTTCCAGTGGAGGTAGTGAAAGGGCATGAGGTCGTTTTTGGGCGGAGGAGTAAGTCGCTCGGCTTCTTGTTAGCCTTTACATCCAGCGGAGACATGAATAAGCGTAGGAGTTTCCATGGGGAGAAAATAAATTCCCCTCCGTTCTCTCTTCTTCTGGGATATTTGTTGGTTTTTATAATATTTCGATTCCTGAGTTGTTTGTCAAAATTTTGCGAGCCAGGTGTTTCGAGGAGGTGTGGTACCTAGGTTGTGGGGGATGGCGTCCTGCTGGTGAGGAGAGCTAGCTAGTGGGATTGGATTAGGGCATAGCCGCAACTGAGATGGTGGCTCAACTGTTATAAGTCTTGCCGGAGAGAGGTAGGAGGTTAGTGGGGTGGGTCCTGCACTTATTAGGGTGAGGGCGTTCACCTGATTTCTGCCATTTCTCCTCTTGCGAACCATGGGTGGAGGAGGTCGGCTCGTCGTGAGAGGAGGAATGTGTTGAGGAAGGTGTTTGTTGTGTTGGCTGCTGTTCTCATCCCGCGAACTATGTGGTGGAGGAGGTTGGCTCGTCGGTGGATGAAGAAGAGTAGGGGGTTGAAGGGAAGAGGGAGGATGATTGTCGTTGGCTCGTAAAACTCATTCAAAGGTTTCTTTGGGCGGATTACTTCTATTTTTCTTCTTCGAACTATGTGGTGGAGGAGGTCGGCTCGTCGAAGGAAGATGAAGAGTTGAAGTCTGCTTTTAACCATTATGGGATTGGGTTCGGTTGCTGGTCTACTGGTTTCATCTTTTGATAAAACTCGTTTTTTCTTAGCGGAAACCGGGTGATGGCCTCGGTATCTTAAAAAATTAATCGAGGTGAGTGAGAGAAGTGGTGGGATATCACCCGTCCTACTAGTGAGTGGGCTAGTTGATAGGATGGGAATAGGGCACAACAGCAGCGGAGATGGTGGCTCTGTTGCAGTAAGTCTTGCTGGAGTGGGGTACAGGGATTGATTGGGGGTGTCTGAGTCTGTTTTTTTTCTCAAAGAGGTGAGTGGGAGAAGTAGATGGTTGGATACCAAGCATCCTACTAGTGAGGGGGCTGGCTTGTAGGACGGAAATAGGGTACAGCAACAACGGGAATAGTGGCTTTGTTGCAGTAAGTCTTAAAAATATATATATATATAGAGTTCTGTTTGTGACGATACATATATATATATATATATACAGGGTTACCGGCGTTCGGGACGGGCCGAACGCCCGAACCCGAACGCCCGAACGTACGGGACCCCTTCGGGAGACGTTCGGCCGTTCAAGCCGAACGCGGACCAAAAAAAAAAAAAAAAACAAACAAACGTTTTCAAAAAATTCCAAAAACAAA
>BFEA01000084.1:3512414-3528992 GCA_003427395.1 Chara braunii
AGAGAGAGAGAGAGAGAGAAAAAAAAAGAGAGAGAGAGAGAGAGAAGTGCAGTAGTATGGGTACATGCTCGGGTACTCGTCGCACACATGGCGCGCCAAGAAGGTCAACGAGAGAGAGAAGAGGTGCGTGAGAGGGCTTGGGCAGATGGAAGAAGCTAACGTCAACCTGACTCCAGTGCGTGAAGAGTCAGTGTGGAGTGGGCAAGGTGAAGTAAGGAGGAAACGTATAGAGAAGACGACAGAGTCTTGGCCATGGTGAAGGCCTAACGCCACGCAAGGGAGAGGAGGTCAGGCTGCTCTTACGGGCCGAGAGCAGGCACGAGTGGCCAGCTGGCTCACTCGAAAGGCTCCGCTGTGTTCGCGCGGCAAACGTGTCGTGGACTGTCCGCTTATGCAAACACGCTGTGATCGAGTGAGACTTGGGTTGCTCATAACCTGACGAGGCAAGGTTGAGAGAGAGGCCTTGCATGATCCAGTCAGCCGTGGGTGGAACAAGCGTACGAGACCATCTTCGTTGGCGTTGCCGGTAATACTCTGGCGGGGTGAATGCTGTGATGAGCTTCAGGTGATCGAAGTGTGAAACTATGGAACTATCAATCTAAGAAGAACGAGCCGTACTTGTGAGATGTGGGGCCATCTTGAGATCGCACTGTGACGGCTATCACTAACTGTTCACCTTGATAGGTAATAACTATGTTGTGTGGACACTAGTAGTTCTCATTCTGTAGCTTCCCGTTGTTGTTAGCTGACTTTCAGTCGGATTTGAAATCGCATGCTCTTGCCACGCCTCGGTCTTGTCTCAGATAAGGTTATCGTAGTGGGTTTTGCTCATGCTAGGCCGAAACTGGAGAGAATGTGCAGTTACCCTTCGTAGTAACCTTGTTTTCAATGTGAGCATATCTTTATCATCGGCGTGTAAAGATTACCCTGTTCTTTTTATCGATCATAGTCAGAGCGACTCCTTCGCACAGTTGGGAGAATCTGAGGTCGGTGCGATCGCCAGAGAGTCTCATGCAAGAAACAACGGGAATTAGAGAGTGAACGCGGGTATACCATGTGCGTGGATTGCAGACAACTAAACGACTTCCTTACACTCGTGCTGGCAGTCTTAATCTAAAAGGGGCGGGGAGCTTGGCTATGGTCCTGCTTTAGGCATTGTACGCCCTTTTAGCGAACTCTGCTTGGTTGAGCCTGATCTATTTCTTCTCAGCCAGGTCATTTAGACATCGTGAGGGTAGAGATCACACGAACAACCTGGATTTCGACTCTTCTTACCCTTTGGCGTGGCTATACGAGAGCTTGAACGTACAGGTTTATAATTGTGCATCCGATTGAAATGGTCGCCAACAATCATGAGAAGTTGTTTTGCGGTCAGCAATTAATTGAGTGCAAAATGTGCGAGCTAGTGTGTACCCGTGTGAAAGGGATGACTGCTTGATTGCGACATGTGAATGACTGTGCGATTGCGACGTATGAATGAATGTGTGACAGTGCCGTGTGACTGCATTGTGTGATAGTGTCGTGTGACTGCATTGTGTGACAATGTTGTATGACTGCGTTGTGTGACAGTGTCGTGTGACTGCATTGTGTGACAATGTCGTGTGACTGCATTGTGTGACAGTGCCGTATGACTATATTGCGTGACTGCACTGTGCGATTACCTTGTGTGACTGCACCGTGCGATTGCTTATCGCGACTGCATAAGGGCGTGAGTGGGTTTGTGTGCATACTCTCACCTGATTGAATGATTGCCTATAGTGGTAAGAGTTCGATTGTACCTTGTGGTAAATCTGATGGATGACTATGTAAGCCTGCGAACGCCTGTGTGAGCAAGACTAAATGCCTTACGAGTCTGATGACTGCAGGCAGGCATCTGATCGATTATGTGGGTCTTCTTTAGGGCCTACCTAGTGGGTTTGAACGTCAGAAGGGAGTTAAAAATGTCTTCCATTGGTCATGTTTTATGCCTTGACCTCTGAGTGGATGGGGAAAAGAAAGTCGGTACTGAGGAGAATCACTTACGTCCTCGCTAAATTCCTACTTGAAGGCGACTGAGTGTCTATTTTGCCCGGGCAACGGTAAGGACCAACTCAACGGGGAGTAATCTGAGTACCTCATTATAGCTGATGGGGCTTTGACCAGGTGGTGAGAAAGTGTTGCATGCCCCCTTTCTTTGTTATCCTTGTTCTCTTGCTTCGCAAAAGACTCGTGCCTCAGTTGACCTCTATGCAATCGGTGATAGTTTGAGTGTTGGGGCAGTTTCCTCAGAGCCCTTTTTTTTTTTTGATTCGTTTTTTTTTACTTGCTTACTGTACCTGAGTATGGGCTGGTCAAGTGCCAGGGAAACAGAGCTCTTAGGTGAAAAACCCGAGCTCTGAACCCAGACTGTATCGAACCCTTGTTTGAGGCAGTGCGGGGATGGTCGAACAGACGATGCTTAATCATGATTGGGCTGACGGTGACAGGTGAATGAACTGTGTGACGAGATCCATCAAGCCGTACTCAGACTCGTTTTGAGCCCAGAGCCTCTGCCCGCAGGCTCATATGAACTTTTCCCCGAGTACTGGTATCTATAGATCTCGAGCGCGGTACAACAGTCTGAGCCAGTGAAGGGCATGTGTACACTAGTCCGATCATGAGAGCTTTCGGATTCTAGTACTAATCAATGAGTATGTGGCCCATTGAATAGGCTATCGACCATACCTCCTGTTGCAAAGCAATCGGAAAACCTCTTCTGAGAACCTGAGGCGAGTGATGAACCGAAGAGGGAGGGAACAACTGCCGACATTTCGATGAGAAAATAATAACAAGAACTTTCGCACTCGAGAGCCTGTTGATGCCAGCAGTCAGAGTTCCTGTGTTAGAGTGAGGGACACTTGGACTTGCACCGTTCAATATGAGATTGGGGATCATGCGTAAGTTTCATGTACAAGGAAACGTGTGTGTCACATAGAAAACAGAAAGTGACCCTCACACACCTGGTATGGTTCATCATCATTCGTAGTCCGGTACTCTCGCAGTACGGCTCAAGTTAGGTGATAGTGTTCTGCGTGTAGAGTCCAGGGAACTTACCTGCAGTTCGCTTTGTTGTTGTCTGAACTCAGAAGAATTTGAGAGAATTATGAAAGAAAACGATGTCATCATGTTGAAATCCCGATTGAACAGAGACAAAAAGGAAGGATGGGTGAAAGAGGCTTGCACTGATATGAAATCTTACAGAAAAACTCAGAGGAGGCATGCTGTTGGGATGGCTGAAGGGAAGAAATACATCGAGTACGTGCTCTGCTCTTATGGCCGCGACGGTAAAATGCACAGTACTAGCTCGTTCCTGAAAACTGTTGAACAAGCCAGGTAAAGACTCGAGTAAGTGCAGGTGACGCCCTGACTTTTTCCTTTACGGCTTCTATTGGGACTTTTACCAAAGAAAGCTCCGCCCCCCTTGTTATCTGCATCTCCTTCAGGAAAACAACGTTTGGTGACCCAATCAATCGGTTTTCTGACCCGCAATCAGTATTCGGATGGTTCTCGGTCAGCACTCAGTTGGTGTTTAGAACAGTATTCAGAACAGTCAAACAGTGATCAGAACAGAGTTCGGAACGGTGTTCAGAATGGTCAAGCAGTGATCAGATCAGCTCCCAGAACAGCAAGCAATCATTTGTTTTCTATTCAGAACAGCGAACAATCATCCTTCTAGAAACAACAAATAACCAGTTTTCGGATCAGTAGCTGATCAGTTTTCGAACAGTTGTTGGACAATTTTCTGATCAACAACTACTCAGTTTTCTGGTCAACAGTCATTCAGTCTCCAGATCATCATTAAAAAACAACATTCAGAAAATAGCATTCAGAAACAACATTCAGGAACGACGTCTGAAGAGGCACCTAAAAGGCAATCAAGCAACACTTAGGCAAGTGTCTGGGGACCCATCAGTACACCAGAATTGACAATCATCTAGTGGACACCAATCAGTCAAAAACAGTCTTTTTTCTCTATCAGGAAGCGACTATTTATCCAAGCACATGAGAGAAATTAACCCCATCACAGTTGACCAGCAGGTCCTTGACAACCTTAATCTGATTGCTGCCAAAGGGAGCTTCCCCTACAGGTATGTCAAAATCGATGGTTTCAAGCGTGAAGATCTGTCAATCTTCATAGCTCTCACTGAGTTCGCTGAAGGTACAGTCAGTGACTTACTGATCTTCCTGAAAAAAAGGAATGAGACACATCCTCATTTTGACGCGGTATGGGCAACTGCAGCCGAGTATGTGCAATGGAAAGCTGAGAGACTCGAGAGTAATACAAAGTTGGTCTACAGTTTCGGTCCCAAGCTCTTCATGGATTATCCTAAACCTCCTGTCCCCTACTATCTTACTGATGACTCTTATTGGGGCGGTCTGGTGGACTTGGCCAAGAGATACAGATCGTTGGCAGTGATTGATTACGAGGCGGTGACCGAGCCCTCTGAGTTTCCGCATCTCAGGAGGGGTATTTTCTCTCAGCCCTATCTCCCCACACTATGGGAGGAATTTTGTGCCATGCTTGACTTCCGAATCATGGGGCTTGGCTGGAAATGTTTGGAACTGGTGGGCTTCAGGTGGCTATACATTCAGAAGCCACAACCTCAGAGAGTATGGAGACATGGCAAAAAACCCAAACGACGGACAACAAAGTGAGAGACAGAGAGAAGTTCAGAGGGTTGAGTGAGGACTCTTGATTGGTGCTGGCCATGATCTCCTCCATATGTACTCCCTGAGACTAATATGAGTTCTCATTTTTCCCTCATTCAATTGCTCCTGTCATTGCTCGAGTCAGTCAGTCTTGCTTCTTGCATTGTTCTGCCTGATGATTGTCTCCTTGGATGATTCTGTCACAATTCTCAAAATCAGATTGACATAATTAATGCATGCATAGCACCCCAAGATTTTATGGTTATTATTTGCATAATTCTCTGCTGTTCCGAATCAAAATAAAAGATTCCTAAGACCGGGGACCGGTGAAGACCACTATTGAAGGGTCTCGCTCGAAGCTGGACGCACACAACCGGAAGGGATTTGCATTATTTAATTTATTGCGACTACAACACTTGACTGTTGGCTTTCTGGTCGCCTGAAGCGGTCCGACTGGGGAAAGTGCGACAACGTAAGGTACATGTGTATGTGTATGTCATCGGGTGGCCTGCCACCCCTGAGATTTGTCTTGCTTGTTGAGAGCATTTCAACCGAGATGTGAGTGAAAATGAAAAGTCACATTGTATAGGTCCTCACCACACTACTGTCAGTATCGAAAAGGGGGGTTCAACGTTTCTTCGTTGCCACACAGCCTATCAAAACTCAAGACAGGAAAAACAATTCGACAGGTGTCAAAAAGAAGTTTTCACAGGTGCTATCAAAAAGAGAGTTACTTTCGCAGTCTGCACCTTTGGAAGTTTCAACAGTCTTCCTATCGACGGCACCTTCAAATTTTGCAAGTGGGCCCGAGGTTGGGCTAGGGATATGCTTGTCCTCCAGTCCACCAAATTTGTCTTTCCCCATGCACCTTTTGCTAGTTGATCATTTCGTGAGTGCTATGTGACGAAGAGGGTGTAACTTTCGAAACGCTTCCTCTTAAATTTCCTCGGACAACCATAGAAAATTTGACCATTAGCATACGTCAATAATAACAAGTGGACCTGCCGCTGCCACGCTGCGGCGAAGGACGATGACAAAAACATTTTGCGAAACACCCTGGACATCGGTTGGACCCCATCTTTGCAATGTACCCTGTCGGACACCGTCCAACTTTGCAAAATGCCCCGGTAGTTGCCAACTTTTCGTAGGTGCAATTGCAAAAGGCAAAGGCCCAAACGGGGAGGCTGACATTGTAAATTTGCACACGCGGCTGACAGGGGCATACCACAAAGATGTCAGTCCAAAAGGCCATTCCACTGTACCGAGATCTTTCAAGGACATTTTGAAATACATCTAAACTTATGGGGGTATTTGCCAAATTAGTAAAATTACCACCGCCCCCAAAAAAGGCCGATGGCATCTTTTCAACATTGGGAAGAAGATATGCCAATCTCTCTTCTCTCTCTCTCTCTCTCTCTCTCTCTCTCTCTCTCTCTCTCTCTCTCTCTCTCTCTCTCTCTCTCTCTCTCTCTCTCTCTCTCTCTCATGTGCACGTGCACGCACGTACTTCCTCCCCCTTGTGTGACCTCTTGTCCCTAGCGCGACCTCCTCTCCCTAGCGCGACCTCCTCGTCCTCCCTCGTGGCCCCCTCCTCCCGCTCGCACAAACTCCTCTCCCTAGCGTGACCTCCCCCTCCCACTGGTGCGACCTCCTCCTCCCTCTCCCGCAATACCTCCTGCAACCTTTCATCCCAACGTGCGACCCTGCTCCTACCTCTCCCATGACCTCCTCCTCCCCCGTGCACAACCCACTCCTCCCCCTCTTCGGACCTCCTCCTTCCCCTCACGCGACTTCCTCCTCCCCTTCATAGGACGTCCTTCCCGTCCTTGCGCAACCTACTTTTCCCCCTTGCATATTGTCTTCCGACCTCCTCTTCCCCATCACGCGACGTTCTCCCACCTCTCTTTTGACCTCCTCCAGCTCCTCCTCCTCCTTGCGCGACCTCGTCCTCACCTCTCACGTGTCCTCTTCCGACCTCCTCATCCCACTCGCGCGACCTCCTTCCACCTCCCTTCCGACCTCCGCACGACCTCCTGCAACCTCCCGTCCTCCTTGTGCAACCTGCTCGTCTCCCTCGCACTACCTCCTCCTCCCCCTTGCACGACCCACTCCTCCCCCTCTTTCGACCTCCTCCTCTCCCTTGTGCGACCTCCTCCTAGGCTCCTCCCCCTCTTGCGACCTCCTGCTCGTCCTTGCATGACCGCTCCTCCCCATCACACATCGTCTTCCAACCTCCTCCTCCCCCTTGCACGACCTCCCCCTACCCCTCGCGCGACCTCCTCCTACCCCTCGCGCGCCCCCTTTCTCCCCCTCGTGCGACGTCCTCCCCCTCTCCTGACCTCTCCCTTGCTCGACCTCTTCCTCCCCCTCACACAACGTCCTCCTAATCCTTGTGCGACCTCCTCCCCCTCACGCGTCCTCCACCCACGTCCTTATCCCCCTCGCATGACCTCCTCCTCCTCTTTGTCGCGATGTCTGCTTCCCCCTCGCATGACCTCCTCCCACCTCTCTTCCGACCTCCTCCTCCTCCTCGTCATGACGTCCGCTTCCCCCTCGCACAACCTCCTCCTCCTTCTGCGACCTCCTCATCCCCCTCATTCCGACCTCCTTCTCCCCCTTGCGCGATGTCCTCCTCCCCCTGACAACCTCCTCCCTACATCCTCTCCTCCCCTCCATGAATTCTTGTTGTCTGCCATGCTTATCGTCCTCCTCCTTTTCGTCCATCTTTCTCCTTTTGTTCCGTCCTCCTCCTCTTTCCTCCATTTTCATCGTCCCCTCGCTCCTTCCCTGTTTCATTGTTCCTCCTCGTCCTCGTGGCTCCTCGTGTTGCCTCCTTTGTTTCGATCGGCCCAAACATGCTTCTCCCTCTTCATCCTCCCTCTTTCTCCCACCCCTCCTGCTCTGAGCGCACACGTGCCACATCCCCCAAATGTCTTTCTCCCTCTTCCTCCTCCCTCCTCCTGCGTTGATCCTCTCTCCTCCATCGCATCTTTCCATCACCGCCCTTTTCCATATCGACGCGGCCCCTACCCGGCACCACGGACTGGCGGGAAACAAAACTGAATGGGGGGGTTGAAAGAAAAACTCTGGCAGTGGGGAACAGGACTTTGTGTCCTCCCGACACTGCAGAGGGGAGCGTGTCGCGTGGAACCACCACACCGAATTTCCCTCACTCCCGGCCGCAGTCCCGCCACGAAACGCCGCGACCGATTTACCTTGCCCCAGTCCCGCCCACCTCCACACCGAATTTCACTGGACCCAGCAGGAAGCGTCATGCTGGGCCCTTTGCATTCTTTAAGAGTATAGGGATGTCCAGTTGATGTATCTCAGTGGTTAGAGCACCGGTTAGAAATGCGCATTGTGGTAAGAGGGTGCGGGTTCAAATCCGTAGCCTTGCGTATGGACACCGGCAGGGCGTTAGAATGACGCACGGCTGGACACACACCCCCTTGGGATGACGCAGGGTAGCTATTACAGACACTGCCTGAGCACCACCCAAGGGTTGTTCATGGTGTTGTATGTTGGTTCTGGGTTTCACATGGGTTGCGTGGGAGTGTTGGTCTTGGGTGTTCTATTGATCTTCCCAGTCTGGCATATCACACGTTCGTGCCATTCCCACCAGTTGTTCACATGGTAGAGTCATTCGATTATACGTTACAAGGTCACGGGATCGAGTTTGGTTAGGACCTTGGGGGGGTCCTTGTTCAGGTTACCCCGTTCTCTCTTCAATATACACACATGATGCTGCCTATACATCTCGATACTTTGATTCACAGAGCACACACAACCTTCGGGCATATACAGAGTTTGCGAATTATACATGGCCTACGAGCTAGATACACAAGTTTCCACACATAGTGTTGTCTCTACATCTTCATACATCGATAAACAACGATTTCGTCAAAACGGACATTTTATATTTTTTGAACGAAATCGAAATTGTCACTTTTTAGATGATTCAGGTGAAAAAACCATTAAAAATCGAGGTTTTGGTGTAAGGGGTAAGGGGTAAGGGATAAGGGGTAAGGGGTAAGGTGTAAGAGGTAAGGTGTAAGAGGTAAGGTGTAAGGGGTAAGGTGTAAGGGGTGAGGTGTAAGGGGTGAGGTGTAAGGGGTAAACGGTATTAAGGGATATGTGATAAATTGCAAGGGTCAAGTGGCATAGCATATCGAGGAATATTTGACACCTTATATACATTGTTTTTGTCACAAATCATCTCGTGGCAACTACATCCCCCCCCTTCGAAACATACTATAGAATAACACATACACACTACTCATGAGCCACTGTGTCCAAAACCATTCGACGACGTATTGCGGGTATGTCATCAACAGTGAAAAAGAAAGGCGGAAGTGGGTCAAAAGTGATGCGTACGTGAGCACAAAGACCCCGCATTCTTTCGTGTCACGTTGCTTTGGAATGCCCTCTACATTCCGTATGTGATTGAATGGTTTCGTGTCCACCTCTTTGCCTTGCGATTTCGATCTTTCAAATATAAACTTTGCAAACCCGCCAGTCACTTTTCTCGCCAACTCCATGTCGGGGTCGAGGGAGTCGTAAAATTCAAATTTCCTCCTCCTGAAGTGAGTCACGACCGGGGTCCAGTGTTTTTTGTGTGCGATATGAAAAGGAGCAATAATCAAATCCATGTCACTTATAATTACGTCCTGACACCAACGTTCCATCTCTCGGCCTCTATATCTCATTTTATTGTCGAAAAGTTTGACGAAAAAAAATGAGCTCAGGACTGATACTCTAGGAATGCGATTCTTTCCTTTTCTAATAACTATCTCATTCTCCGCGTCGCATTCTACGTGTTGTATTCTACAACAGTTGTCCAATGCTACGAGATTGAGGTAAAAGTTGATGATGTTGTCTGGGGTTCGACAACGAGTAAAAGGAAATCGTTGCGCGTGAGTTGCAACTTCGTTCATGTACACGTCGTGTGTGTTGGCTACGAAATACCTATTCCCGTATTCGTGGATGATATGCGACAGTGCTGCCATCTCCCTCTCTGATCAAGACGAAGTTGCGAGACGCATTGTTCATCCTCTTTTGCACAATCTTGTATCGTTGTTGTCATTTGCACTGCACACCACAAACATGGGGAAGACGACATTCACGTGGGCGGATGGGGGAAGGATGGTGAGATCATTTGTGCATGGCCAAATGCTTCGTGGGAGCTGATGCATGCAAAACATGTTTTCAATGTTTCTCTAAATTAATTTGTTACTTGCATGGACGACATTCACGTATGCAATCAATCAATCATTCCTCACACCTTGGCCACCCTCATTGAATACGTCCGCATACACACATCCATGTCGGAAGGAGAACACAGAGAGAGAGAGAGAGAGAGAGAGAGAGAGAGAGAGAGAGAGAGAGAGAGAGAGAGAGAGAGAGAGAGAGAGAGAGAGAGTTCGGATATAAACGACCATTTCGTCAAAATGGACATCTTTTATTTTTTGAACGAAATTGAAACCGAGTTTTTCGGTCGAAAACTCGTCAAAATTTGTTTTTCCTGAGACGCTGGACCCTCAGGAAAAACAAATTTTGACGAGTTTTCGACCGAAAAACTCGGTTTCAATTTCGTTCAAAAAATAAAAGATGTCCATTTTGACGAAATGGCAGTTTATACATGAAGCATACACAGCCTTCGGGTATACACATACATTGCGAACTACACAACTATCAGACTGGGGGGGTCTAGTCACTGGGTGGGGTCTAGTATCTGCGGTAGGGACAGGTTTGGGCCACCGGAGTTCCTACTGATATTCGGGTAGAACTATCTAGTGGCTATATATAAGGCTTAGACCCCGGGGTAAGGGTAGGGGTATAAGTTGCTCAGGCCAGTCCGAGGTCCACCTGGCCTTGAGTAAGCTAGGGGAAGGACGGTAAGACTGCTTCAATGGGTGCTACCCTGTCTGAAACCTAGGGCCCAGAGTCTCTTGGGGCCTGTAGTAGATTGTCTGGGCCTGGCGTCCGAAGTTCCTGTTCGACAAAGCTCGTCCGATTCTGCTTCCACCAGGGCTGGGCAACCTATCAGCCCTCGTGCCTATCACTGCTGTTCGGTCCAAGTTACCTGCCCATTGGTAGGGTAATGGTCCTGAGTGCTGGTCACACTGAGGTAGGATAGTGGGATAGGGGGTGCGCTAGGAGTATTGACGTGAGGATGGGATGGGAGGTGGTCCCATATTCCAGGACACCCATGACCTACTGCTCCAGGTGATCACTATGTACTCAGTAACTGGCCTCTACAACACCATGGACTTGAAAAAAAAAAAGAAGAAAAAAAATACTAATAATAATAAAAAAGATGTTTTCAATGGTGGCATACTGAGGCCCTATTTCTCAATAAGGGACACAAATCTCACGGCTCGCAGTTAAGCAAGAAGAGGTGGGGTAGGGTAGGGATATAAGTCGCTCCGGCTAGTCTGAGTTCTGCCTGCCTTGGGTAGGTTAGGGGAGGACGGTAGGATGTGTCCGTGGGCGCTGGCTTGCCTTGCTTAGGTACTCCTGCTTGGTAGACTCTCTGAATTGGGCCTGTAAAAGATTGTCGAAAAAAAAAAAAAAAAAAAAAAAGAAGATTGCTTGAGCCTGGCGTCCGAAGTTCGCATACGGCAAGGTTTGTCCACTTCCGTTTCCACTAAGGCTGGGGGGTTGGCCCAGCCTTGGTGCTTGTCACTGTTGTCTGGTCCAAGTTGCCCTCGATACTGGTAGGGTGATGGTCCTGAGTGCTGGTCACACTGAGGTAGAATAGTAGGGACAGGGGGTGCGCTAGGAGCTGTCTCTTATACACATCTAGATGTGTATAAGAGACAGGACTCTATACTGGTAGGGTGATGGTCCTGAGTGCTGGTCACACTGAGGTAGAATAGTAGGGACAGGGGTTGTGATGGGAGTATTAACGTGGGGATGGGAAGGGTAGGTGGCCTATCCTGTAAGGACAACCATTGGCTGCCGCAGCCAGCAATCACCGTGGGTCTGGTCGTGGCCCTACAACACCTCGGCTTTAATTAAAAAAAAAAGAAAAAAAAAAGAAGAGGTGATATTCCACCCCTCCCCCCCCTCCCCCCCTCCTCCCTCTATCTTTGGTAGGAGGTGAATTTATGAGGAGAAGGCAGCCAGAATATCCATGTCATACAGACGTACTGCCTTCCCCCTTTTCATGACTGTATTGGACCAGAAACATAGCCTGTGTGCATTCAGAATGAGGGTGTGTTGTATTCAGGTGAAGATGGTGACTGGAGCTGTTGGTGGGAGAGCGCCAGAGTTGGGGTGGCAGGTACGTCTGGCAAGCTTCGGGCCTGGCTGCACTGCACACCGAATCACAAAATGGAGGATCCATCTTCCGCGAGATCATGGAAAGGTACACCCGGCATAGCTTTACTAGCCTAAGGGTCAATCAGGTCGATGATAATAGGCCTCGCCGCACCACTCACCAAATGTGTCCAGTTGATGTAGCTCAGTGGTTAGAGCACCGGTTGGAAATGTGCATTGTGGTATGAGGTTGCGTGTTCAAAACTCAATTGCAGCCTTGCGCATGGACACCGTCAGGGCGTTAGAATGACGCACGGCTGGGCACCACCCAAGGGTTGTCCATGGTGTTGAATGTCGGGTCTTGATACTGCGTGGGTTGCTTGTGGCTGTTGCTCGTGGTTGTTCTGTTGATCTCCCCAGTCTGGCATATCACACACAGGAGCTGTTTGCGATTGTTTGCTCAAATGGTAGAGTCTTCAGGTCACATGCCATAGATCACGGGTTCGAGTCTGGCTTGGGACTATGGGGGGGTCTCTTGTCCAGCTTGGCCTGTCATCTCTTCAAAAAAAACGAACACATAGTTCCCTCTACATAGTACTGCACATATCTGGCCTTCGGGCACATACACCTTGCTATACAGTTACACAGAGCACACGTAGCCTTCCGGCAGATACAAAACACATGGCCCTATGGGCTCATACAAACATACACTCTGGGCACATACACATACACACAACTACGATACTGGGCTGGGGGGTTCTATCAGGTATATGACGGGGTCTACTCACGCATGGCTTAGCTCTAGGGTAGGGTAGGGATGTAAGTCGCTCTGGATAGTCTGAGTACTGCCTAGCCTTGGGTAAGCTAGGGAAAGGACGGTAGGATGTGTCCGCGGGCGCTGGCCTGCCTTGCTTAGGTAATCCTGCTGGGTGGACTCTCTGAATTGGGCCTGTAGAAGATCGCATGAGCCTGGCGTCCGAAGTTCCCGTACGGCAAGGTTCGTCTGCTTCCGCTTCCATCAGGGCTGGGAGGTTGGCCCAGCCTTGGTGCTTGTCACTGCTGTCTGGTCCAAGTTGCCCTCTATACTGGTAGGGTGATGGTCCTGAGTGATGGTCACACTGAGGTAGGATAGTAGGGACAAGGGGTGCGCTAGGAGTATCAACTGGGGATGGGTAGGGTAGGTGGCCTATCCTGTCAGGACAACCATTGGCTGCCACTACCAGCAATCACCGTGGGTAGCACCCTGGGCTTTAAAAAATAATAATTAAAAAAAATGACGAAAGATATTGCCACTGTATCTTCCAGGCTCTTCGGCATTTGGTGAGTGGTGGGGCAACACCCAATATTGCACAGCCATTGCCCTTTCTACAACCACCAGTACTTGGCCCAGCTATTGGCCGCCGAAAAAAATAGAGTAGAAACGTTTCTAGTCGGATGAATTTGGGCGCTCCTGTAGTAGCCCCTACGTTCCTTGTGTCTGCACACAGAAAAAATATAGAGTAGAAACGTTTCTAGTCGGATGAATCAATGGGAAAGTGAAGGTTGGCTTGCTGGCTGCACACAGAAGGATAAGAGACACCCCCTTCCTTGTGTCTAAATTGCACAAATTCTACTGTTGGTAAACAGTTCAAGGGCTCTATTGGATGTGCTATACTGTTGCAGTATACCTCTTTGAGGGCCTAGTTGAACTACTCGCTATCCCCCAAGATTCTGAATGCATCTGGACAGCAAGGCCGTCTTTATGCATTCAAAATGTTGGCAGATGGCAAGTGGTGCAAGTAGGCCCCAAGTTGGCAAAGAGGAGAAAAGGGATGACAGTGAATAAGGAGCCCGTATCGCACGAGAAGGCGGAAAACCCTCTGCTTTCAGGCCGCAGATCTACCACATGACATAAACCATAAGCGTGACATATAAGCAACCCTTTGAGGCAAAGCCTCCGCCCCACCACTCTCTTTTTTTTTTTTCTTTTTTTTTGAAACAAGGTTCCACTCTATTCGTGGGGAGCAGCACGTGCTGGGAACCGGGCCCAGCGTCCCATATAAAACATATGCACAATTCAGAAAACAACTCAGACATCCCCAATCAATCCCCTGTACCCCACTCCGGCAAGACTTACTGCAGCAGAGCCACCATCTCCACTGCTGCTGTACCCTATTCCCATCCTTTTTTCAATGACTGCCTGCAGGGGTTTTAACAACGAGGCCTCTTCACCCCGCTGCTGGGCGCCTGACCAACCTGACTACCTGGCCCCTTTTCTCCTCTCCGTAGCAGCGTATTGTGGATCTAAAAGTCCTGACTCCCAGTATCCAAACCTTCGTACTCCAAGAATTGTCCATCCATCCCTTACCACTGCATTCCCACTAAGCAATTCGATGGGGGGGGAAAGAAGTCGGGAAAATTCTCAGGGGGTTTCAATGGTATAGCTGTATCAATGCCGGTCCAATCATGAAATATCTTTCTTTTTTCCAATCTATTCATGGGGAGCAACACCTGCTGGTAACCGGGCCCAACGTCCCATATGGAAATTTACATAGAATCTGGAAAATTTGAGATACCGGGGCCATTACCCGGCTTTGGCAAAGAAAAAATGAGTTACTTAGAAAATTACTACGACGAAGGACAAAAATAGGCAAAATTCCAAAAATGACTCAGAAGCCCCCCATCAATCCTCTTTACCTCGCTCCGGCAAGACTTACTGCAGCAGAGCCACCATCTCCGCTGCTGCTGTACCCTATTTCCATCCTACAAGCTAGCCCCCTCACTAGTAGGACACTTGATAACCCACCATCTACTTCTCCCACTCACCTCTTTTTTGGAGAAACAAAGACGTATGCACAATTCAGAAAAGACTCAGACACCCCTTGTCAATCCCTGTACCCCACTCCGGCAAGACTTACTGCAACAGAGCCACCATCTCCGCTGCTGCTGTACCCTATTCCCATCCTACCAGCAGCCCCCTCGCTAGTAGGACGCGTGGATACCCACCATCTCCTTCTCCCACTCACCCGATTTCCCCTGTACTCCACTCCGGCAAGACTTACTGCAGCAGAGCCACCATCTCCGCTGCTGCTGTGCCCTATTCCCATCCTAAACAATTTTGAGAATTTGAGCTAAGGACAATCTGAGAACCACGACAAGAGTTCAGGAGAAATTTAAGAAAACCTTGGATAACTACTAGTTTCGAAGAACAATCTGAGAACTACGGAAGAAATTCAGAAGAATTTTTAAGAAAACCATGGATAACTGCTGACCTACCGACCTAATGCTAGGTTACTCAAGCCGCAGTAACTAAGTTTTTTTGTTTCTTGAAAATATCTGGAAAGACATAGAAAACTCGATGAGCGGGGGTCAAAAACTGAAACAGCCTACTATCCAAAAATTCACCCCTCAACAGACGGAAAGTCTGTCCAGGCTTTCAGTCCTCATACCAGAACTCACTTGATCTCACACCCCCTTCATGTTAGGGTAACAGGGCACCGCAACCTTCCCCAGTTCTGACCAACCTAGTTCTGACAGACAGGAAGTGCCTTCCTCCCTCGACACTACCCTTAACGGCAAGCCCCTGAACAGGTTAAAGGGTTAATACCCCGGTGTCCGCTTCGTCGAACGATCTGGTTATGCTTTCCACCCTCAGCATAACTCCACAAGCCTCAAGCTCCCCCCAGGTCACAGAGCCAAAGCTCCAGCACCGGCCTGTGTCGTCCCGACTTCGTTCTTCTGACCTACTTGCCTAACAGCCATTCCTCCATTGAGACCTCCTGACTAAATTCCATACTCCGGTTCTCACCCCCCCCCTTCCCTCCTTTAGAAAAATTTGACTCAGACAAAGGCAGAGATAACCCCTTCTACCTCCACAAAACGAGAGCAAGGGAGGAAAAAATAACCCCTCATCCTGTAGCGGTTCCGGTGTCTACTCGAAGCTCAACCAATCATGAAGAACTCAAAAAAAATAATTTCCGGAGATTAATCCTCCCTCAAAAACGTCCCTCTGTCCATACACTACCTCCGCCAGAGGGTGCCCCCTCACCACACCGGCCCCAGTTCATAACAGCCCCCTAAACGGTCATTCCCGCTCCCTCAGCAACACACAATTCCCCCTAGAGTATGCCCCTGGAATTCCCCCTTTCCTCCTGTCCCACCCCCTCCCAGTGAAAGAACCCTCTCTACCTCCCATCTTGCTGAATTCAGCACCCCTTGTCCACTCTCCCCAACCGCCATACTGATCCGACCCAAAGATCAACACGGCTCATAAAAGGACAATCCCACAATACCGCCCCTACCCTCTCAAGGGCAACACCTCCCACCTTGTGTAGCCCTCGCAGGGAGGAGCTTCAATCCTGAGGAAATAACCCCGATCAATACTTGTGAGCTATGTTCCCCCTGGCCTCGGCCGAGTTCGGTCGTGGCCGTGGCCGCCAACCGTGGCCGGGACCCCTCCAGCCGTGGCCGCTTCGACCGAGAACTTTTGGCCACGGCCGTGGCCGATCGGGGAGGGGTTTTTAGGAGCGGGGAGCGGGTTTCGAGTCGGGGGGGGCTCCCCTACCCACTCGCAAAAAAAAAAACATAAAAAATTCAAAAACGGGGGGGCGGAATCTGGGGATTTTTTTAGGGGGGGCAGATAATTTTGGGGCCGAAAAAAAAAAACGATTT
>BFEA01000084.1:3574169-3586379 GCA_003427395.1 Chara braunii
GGGGGGGGGAAGGGAGACCCCTTCCCCACAAATCAATCAATCAATCAATCAATCAATCAATCAATCAATCAATCAATCAATCAATCAACCAATTAATCAATAAAAATAAATAAAAAAAAAACAAGCAAAACAATCCATGTCCGCGTGCGCGCACGCATGTGTGTGTGTGTGTGTGTGTGTGTGTGTGTGTGTGTGTGTGTGTGTGTGTGTGTGTGTGTGTGTGTGCGTGGGGGAAGGGTGACTCCTTCCCCACCAATCAATCAATCAATCAATCAATCAATCAATCAATCAATCAATCAATCAATCAATTAATCAATCAATCAATCAACCAATCAATCAATCAATTAGGAAGAAAAAAAAAAAAAAAATCACACAACAGCGGACTTTTCAATAGAAAGGAAAAAAAAAAAAAAAGGTCCACGATTTTTTTCTCCCCCATCTAAAACCCCCCTATTTAGACCCCCCCGTTTTTCAAGTTTTTCAATTTTTTTCTTTATGGGTGGGTGGGGCCCGAGTCGCGCCCCGGGAATCCCGACCCCAACTTTGGTCGCCCCTCCCCCCCTGCCCGCAGCGGGCCTTCACCGACCGCGGCCCCGCGGCCCCGACCGTGGCACTAGCGGTTAGTGGAAGGCAAAAAATTCGAGGTTTTTCGCCACGTCGCTACAAGCAATGTTGTCGAAATTTTTGCGAACGAACTGTGCAGGGTCATAATACAAACATCAAAAAAACAATCTGGTAAAGAAAAAATGAAAAAATCAAACTCAAGAGCACTATAAGTCCCTATTCGGAGTAGCTTTCGGAGTTCGCCAAAACTTTTTTCGAGTCTGGTGTTTTTGCTAAGTTTTTTGTTACTGCTTCATAGGCTGGATCTGCTCCAGATCATGGTCAGGGCGTCGGGATAAGGCATCTGCGACCCGATTAGTTTCACCCTTGATGTGCTCAGTGGTGAAACTAAACTCGGAAAGGTCGCGCCACCAACGAGCCTGTCGTCGCTGTCGAGGAGTGAGTTTCAGCTTTGTCAGAAAAGTCTGGACAACAGAGTTGTCTGTGCCCACCGTGAATGGTGCTCCATGCAGGTAATGACGCCAGTGCTGAGCAATATAAACTACTGCTAGGACCTCACGTTCATCAGCAGTGTAGTTTATCTCGGTGGGCAGAAGCTGACGGGAGTAAAAAGCTATTAGACAATCACCTGAGCGAGACTTGACAGTGACGTCCTCGGCGATGGTAGGAAAATAGTCAATAGAAGGCTCGTCGGTAGTTGGACGAGTAGGCGTCTGGCGGGAAACAGTAGTAGGGGTAGGAGGTGGGAAGCGAGGGATGAGAGGGTGAGAGGAATCAGCAGAGGAGGGGAAAATATGAGAAAGCACTGCTCCTGCAGCAAAGTCTGATGCATCGGTGGTAAGGATAAAAGGGCGATCAAAATCGGGTAAGTGAAGAACCGGTGCACATGTCATCGGGTAAGTGAAGAACCGGTGCACATGTCACCGCCTTCTTGAGGGCGTGGAAGGCGTCGTTGTGGAGGTGTGTCCAAACCCATGGTGGGTTCTCTCAGAGGAGGGTGGAGGTAAGGACGCAGGATTACCTAGCGTATCCCTGGATGAAGTTACTATAGTAGCTAGTGAGGCCTAGGAAGTTGCGAAGCTGCTTGGCGGATGTGGGAACGGGTCACTCCGCAATAGCAGTGATCTTCACGTCGTCCATGTGAAGTCCCTGGTCAGACACGTCGTATCCTAAGAAATCTACTTTGTGTTGGGCAAAGCGGCACTTGCTCAGCTTGGCGTAGAAGCCATGTCTGCGCAAGCGATCAAGGACATCACGGAGGTGTCTGAGATGCTCCTCAAGAGTATGACTGTAAATCAGGATATCGTCGAGGTAGACGAGAACATACTGCTCCAGGATGTCCCTGAAGATGTCGTTCATCGCCCTCTGGAAGGTAGCGGGTGCGTTGGTGAGGCCGAATGGCATCACCGTAAACTCATAGTGACCGAAGCATAATCGCAACGCTGTCTTCGGCTGGTCCGCTGCAGCGATGCGAATCTGATGGTAACCGCTAGGAAGATCAATCTTCGTAAAGAAGCGGTTGCCTGCTAGGCGGTCGAATAGCTCGTCAGAACGAGGCATGGGGTAGCTATTCTTAATCGTGTAGCGGTTGAGCCCACGATAATTGATGTAGAGACGAAGAGTTTCATCCGCTTTGCGAGCAAAGAGGACGGGTGCACCCCACAGGGAGTTGTTGGGTTTAATGAAACCCAGTCTCAGGAGCTCCTCAAGTTGATGATTGAGTTCGGTGGCCTCGGGGATCGAGAGTCTGTAGGGTGCCTGGTGGTGAACACGATAGTCAGGCACAAGTTTGATGGAATGCTCGACATCGAATCTCTGCAGGATGCCGGCGTATGAGAACGACAATGGAAAAACGTCGTGGTACTCTCGAATGAGGTCATGCCAATGAACTGCGGGCTCCAGGTCGGTCATATAGCGTGTGAGTTCCTCAGCGTCAGCGTCAGCACGCGACGGCAGGGTGGACGCGATGGACGGCGGAGGGCGAGAAGCAGAGATGAAAGCCATAGAGATCGAAGGAGGATCTGGCTCCAGATAGATGAGTTCGGCATTTGGACAGGGTGGCAGTGTATACCGCCGTACTAATACGTCCCGTCCGTACGTACGGACCTCCTAGCGCCCGTACGGCCCGTACGTACGGACTTCGGGTCATCCGTACACGGCCTTCCGGAGGGGTGCTGAGGGGGTGGATGGGCTGGGGGGGGCGGGTGTCAGGGGGTACCCCCCCATTCAAAAAAACAGAAAAAAAAAAAAGATTTTTTTTTTTTGGTTCCGGTTGAAAAAAAAAAAAATTATTGATTGATTAACTCATTGATTGATTGATTGATTGATTGATTGATTGATTGATTGATTGTTTGATTGATTGGTTGATTGATTCATTGATTGATTGATTGATTGATTGATTGATTGATTGATTGATTGGCAATGGGGGGTTCGCCTCCCCCCCGCGAACACACACACACACACACACACACACACACACACACACACACACACATGTTATGAACTTGGTTGTCTGACGAATTTTATCGCCACTCACACACAGACAGTCTCATACATGCCCATACATGCATAAGAGAAGGGGAGAGAGGAGACAGAGTCCAAACTGCACACAGGGGAAGATAGGCAGCGAAAGGCAATCATGCACAGATGGGGATAAGACACACAGTGTTTCTCACTCTCTAACGAAACTCCCAACAACCAATCACATGAAAGAACCTGCGAGGATCACAATTGAAATTCACACTGATGATGAACCACTCAACCAATTATCGTAACAAAGTTTGTTCTAGTATCTTGCCACTCTCAGAACTCACACCCCACTCTCTATCCTACACCCAGTTAGTAGCGCCACATCAGAACAGTCTCCCAGAGGCTAGCGCCAACCACCCTGATGAAGAACAGGTCCTGCGATGAAGTCTTCAGTGTAGATGGACAACTGTAACGAAGGAACAGGCAACTATGGCTGCCACCACCCACGAGTACACAGTGTAGAGCCTCGGTATAGCCCGACCGGATCCATCTACCCCGAGGGTAAATGCGCTGAGGATGCCCCAGCCTTAGCAGGCTCAGACTGGGCCGGCTATGGTTGCGTTGAACAACGAGGTCTCGGGATGCCGCCTGCAGACAATCACCTCCACCAACTTGCTTGGCTTCTCCAACGCTGCTTCGCGAGAAATGAACTGCCAAAAGTCCTGAACCGATGGGCCTAACTTATCTATAGACTACGGTAGACCTAGACCGGACTGATTGACCGACCGGTACCGTTTCTGTTTCAGCCTCTCGGCCTCTACCGGACCCGACTATAGGCTATAAGACCGTCTATCAACATAGGCCCTTAGGGCCTGTCTGTCCTAGGGGTAGCCCGGGCCTGCTATTCGCAGCTACGGTAGTAGTAGGAAATTCAGTTAGTGTCAGGGCTGTATTTTCCCAAATTTGCAGATATGTCCCTCACGAATTTCCTCACAGGTAGGTCTCTAGGTTAGCCCTCAGCCAAACAAAATTGCGAATCTAGCCTACCGCTGTACTATACAACCTCGCAGTCGATTTCGGCAGTAGAAATCAGCAAGTCATTGCAGGCTTACCCCCCCGGGGAGCGAGGACCTCCGAGCTAGGGGTGTAGGCGAGCTGAACGGCAAGGAAGGTTTCCCTTCTGAGCCGCTTCATATCGCAGTACAACTGACTTTGCTGTCTTGAGAAGTTCCCTCCTGTAGAACCATTTGTTCTCAGAAGGAGGTTGGAATGTGAATCTCACAAGATACTGTCGGTCGGGGCCGGTGCCCCACTCGTCCTCAACCCACTCCACGTCATATCCCTTGCCAGGGATTGGTGGACCAAACTGAGGAGGCCGGTCTGGGAATGCATCAGCTGGAGTAAAAGGCAACAGCTTGGATGCATGAAAGACCGGGTAGGTGCGTAGATGCAGCGGGATATCGATAACATACGACGGACCGAAGGGATCAACACTCACTGTATCTAAGACTTGCCATGGACCCAGGTAGCGTGGCAACAGCATGGGGAAGATATCCTCCTCCCTCGACAGCTCAGAACTGGCCACCCAGACATGATCACTAGTGCGGATGGGGGAAGGTTGCCTGTGACGATTAGCTTGTTCAATCATAGCCTTTTGGGCTTTGAACAAGCTCGCTCGCGCTCTTTCCACTTCCAAACGATAACGTATGGTAAACTCTGCTATGCCTGGTGTCAGATCAGGCTTAGCCTTATCGATGATGTCATCGAGAGGTTGTCGTGGTTCGCGTCCCCAGTGTAACCGGTAAGGACTGAACCCTGTCGAGGAGTGGACAGACATGTTATACATGAGCTGTGCCCTGGCCAAGTGAAGATCCCAGTCCTACTGATCTAGAGAGATGACAGGACGCAGCAATTGGAATAAGACTTGGTTCATCACCTCAGTCTGACCATTGGCTTCAGGATGATGACCAGAAGTCATGTCCAATCATGAGTGCAGGTAATCCTTACAATAGGACTGTCACTCATTGCTGCAAAATCTAGGATCTTTGTCACTGACTATAGAAGTGGGCGGTCCATGGTGAGTGACCCACCTCTCAGAAAAGGCTGCTCTCACAGCCGGAATCTGAGCTACTTTTGGCAAGGGGATGAACTATGCGTATTTGAAGAACCTGTCCGCGTAGACCATAACCTGACACATACCACGAGGGGTGGTCTTGCCTAAATCTGTGAAATTTATCGCCACAGATTCAGCAGGGCCATCAGGTATGGATAGGGGTTTGAGCAGTCCCAAAGGAGGTTTACGTTGGACCTTATTCCTTTGGCAGAGCTCACAGGTGTCCACATAACGCAGCATATCACTTCGCATCTCCTTCCAGAAGAAGCGCTGCGACAGGGCTGCATAGGGCTTTAGGATCCCAAAATGCCCACGGGTGTCATGACATTCTGACATCAGCAGTGTCGTGAGCTGCTGGTCCTGGGGAATGCACAAGCGTTCCTCACCTCTGCTGTAAATGTACAGCAAGTCTGAACTTAGAGCGTAGCCTGGTTCAGAATTAGGATCTGCTTGCAGATTCCTGACGATGGGTCCGAAAGTCTCATCCTGAGGCAGTAGACGAGCAATGGTCTGACGGGTCTCCTCTCCAAAGGAGTGAGTAGAGGAGATCAGAGCAAAAGAGTCGGGCCTACGAGAGAGGGCATCTTCTACCTTGTTGTAGCAGCCCTTCATATGCTTCAGTTCAAAGTCAAACATGTCTATGAACTGGATGTACCGTGCCAATTTGTCGTTCAACTCTCCCTGGGACTTCATCCACTGCAGGGTGGACAGATCTGAAAAGATCTTGAAGTGTCTTCCCAGGAGAAAGTGTTTCCAATGTTTCAGGGCACAGACAATAGCATATAGCTCTTTCTCGTAGGTAGAGTCCTATAACTTTTGAGTCTTGATCCTCTTACTCATAAACTCTACAGGTCGTAGACCATTCCCATCATCCTGCTGAAGAACTGCCCCAATGTCATACTGACTAGCGTCAGTGGTCAGGATGAATGGCAAAGTGAGGTCAGGTAACTTCAGCATAGGCGCACGAGTCAAGGCCTTTAGGGAAGGGACTAAAGAAAGGGAGTATCTTTCTTTGTTAGGTTGGTCAGGGGTGCAGCCACTGCAGAAAAGTTCCTGACAAACTTTCTGTAGTACGAGGCTAAGCCCATGAAGAACCTGACATCCCTCACTGTCAGTGGCTGAGGTCACTCCTGAATAGCAGCAATCTTGGCTGCTTAAGGAGCCAGGCCATCTCCAGAGATTACTTGACCCAGGTAGATGACAGAGGGAACTCTAAAAGAGGACTTCTCTCTGTTGATCTTGTACTGGTTGTCGCGCAATGACTGAAGGACCAAAGCCAAGTGCTCCGCATGTTCCCTGGCAGTTTTGCTTAATACCAGGATATCATCCAGGTAGACAACCATAAACTTGTCCAGGTAAGGCCTGAAAATCCGGTGCATCTCTGTCTGGAAGGTGCGTGGGGCATTGCAAAGTCCAAATGGCATGACCAGTCAGACCAAGAACTCATAAGTGTCATACCTAGTCTTGAAGGTTGTCTTGTGGACATCCTCCTCTGCCATCTCAGTCTGGTGGTAGCCAGATTTGAGGACGACTTTGCTGAACACTGTGCAGCCCTGCACCATGTCCAGAAGGTCATCGATCCTAGGAAAAGGCTTTGTACTCTTCCTAGTGATTTTATTGAGACCCCTGTAGTCAATACACATTCTGAACTCACCATTCCCTTTGGGAACAAAGAGAACGGGTGCACCGAATTCAGAAGTGATGGGTCTGATCTAGCCCTTGCTGCTCAGGGTTTCAAGCTGCTTTCTGATCTCCTCAAGCTCAGTAGGGAACATCCTGTAGATGTTGCCCTTGGGAGGGACCGCTCCACGCAGCACCTCGATGTGATGCTTGGTTGGTCAGCTGGGTAACCCAAAGGACTCCTGCATCAGATCTGCATACTTGTCCACCACCTGCTGTATCTCACGAGGACAGGAAATAGGGGGAGCGTCAGTCTGTTTGACCAGAGCTATGAACAGACGCTCATGGTCATACTGGCGTGAGAGAGAGTAAAACTCGCTCTCAGGCAATAGCAAGAGATCTTAGGATGGTGATCAGCAGCAATCATGCAGGGCTGATACACCCCCTGGCTATTAGGTAACTCAACCTTTGTGATCTGTCAGTCGATCATTGGGTTGACTGCCTTCGGTCACTGCATCGAGAACACCAAGTCAAAGGGTAGCTAAGGGAAGATGTAGAAGTTCAGACTGTGTCTGACTTCTCCAGCACTATCGAAGGTCACAGGGATACCCTTGACCTTCTCCCTGATGCTGAGTACTATAGAGTCACCAATCCTCACCAGCAGCGGTTGCTGCGGCTGCTGAATTTTCATGCCCAGATGCAGCCTTTTAAGTGCACTGGGAGACATGAAGTTCCTGGTGGCTCCACAGTCCAAGCGCCCAGTGATCCTGGTACGGTTGATCAGGGGCCGAAGCATGATGACATCAGACTTGCTTTTCTTCTGTTCCTTCGGGTGACGGAAGAAGGCTGCAAGTGACTGAAGCTCATCCTGCCCCGGGACCCTGGTCCTCATCCGGGTCAGGATCCTCATAAAAGAAGGATGCTGCCCGTGCAGTTCCCAAACAATTTGGACCTGTCTCAACTGAAACAGCTGCAGGTTCACCTACCTGAGTAGATGAAGGTGCTGCACTGGGGAGAACTGCAGTCCCCAGGGTCTGTTTCAGTTTTTTGAGTGCCCTGGGCCTGGCATGTAAGGGCAGTCCTTCAGAAAGTGTTGTCCCTCACATCTCAGGCAGACCCCTCTCTCCTTCCTTCTTCTCCAGACTCCCTCCTGAATCTTGAGGTCATGCCAGGGGAGTGCGGAGGGATTGGGAGGGTCAGCTGGCATGCGGACATCTTTGGGCAGGTTAGGGTGCTGGGAAGAGGAAGATCGACATCCCTTTTCCTTCCCCTTTGCACTGGCTGAGGCTGTGGTGGGGGTAAACCTTTTCTGCTACTGCAAAACTCCCAAAACAGCCTGAGTCAAGCCTGCTGCAACATCTGTATCAGCAGCAGATACAGTCTCAGCTGAAGGTGTATCAGTCTGGGAATCTGAATCTGAACCTGATGCAGATCCCGCATGAGTGAAGGCTGCCTTTCCCTTTCTACCACCTCTAGGGAAGGCACCTTTCCTCCTGTCAGAGGATGGGGCCTGAACATGAAGCTTTGCCTCCATGTCCAGGGCTGCACGGCCGAAGGACCTCCAGTCCTTGTGCCCAGCGTTGTAAGGCAACAACAAACTTCTCAGGTGCTGCCCTGCAGAAGTTGGTCAACAAATCATCAGTGGACATGACCAACTCAAGGGTGGAGGTAAGCTGCTCAAATTCTGCAAACAAGGCCTGCAGGGTGTCGCTGTATCGCTGTTGTCCCAGGCGAGCAATCCTGTCAGCAACCTTGCGGGTCCGCTCCTTATCTGCAAAACGGTCCTCCAGGGCCTGCAGAAGTTTGTCCACCCCAAGCCCAAAAGCCCAGTCCTCCATCGATTTCTGTTGGCTGCTGGAGGTTGAGGTAGTCCACTTCAGAGCGGGTCCCTCCAGCAGCCCCAGAATCGTAGCCCCCTTGGTCTGTTATGGGCAGATAAAGCCCCTCAAGTAGGCTTTAGTCCCAGCAGCCCAGCCCCCAACATCAGTCTTGGGGTCATCACCCCTAAACTTGTTGGGTGCAGGGATCTTGGGACCTCTTTGATATCCTGCAGTAACAGCAGCATAGGTGGCTTTGCCTGAGGCTTTTTGGGAGTGAGATGGTGATCGGGAAGAATGCACTGATCCAAGGGCAGATGAAGGAGGGGTAAAAGGAGGAGAAGGTTTTGGATTTATCAGAGGGAGTTGAGGAGCAATCATCTTGGCAGTTGACAGTTGAGTAGTCAAGTTCTGAATCGCATCCAGAATCTTAGATGTTGAGCTGCCAGGCTGTCAACCCGATGCTCCAAACGATCAAAACGATCATCCCAGTTCGTGAAGTGGGAACTGGTGATCTTGATCTCCAGGATGATCATCTCTGCCAGGTGCTTAGTCACCTGAGCACAACACTCACATGAGAGCACCTTGTCTAGCTGCTGCAACAGATATTCCCTTTAAACACTCCGCCTGGGGAGTACGGTCGCATGGAATAATCTGTTGCAGCCTCTAGCTCAGCTGCCTCCTGACGTTCTAATTCTACAAGACGGTCATGTTGTCGTCGCAGCTGCTCTGGCAACTCCTCCTTTCCCTACTGAGTAGAAGTCGAAGGTGGAGAAGGAGGAGTGAAGGTTGAAGGTTGTTGACCTTCCACCTTCATCACAACTTCCACTTGTGGCTGCTGCTGAGCCCCATGGTCAGACATTTTCCTTTTTCAAAATAAAATTAAAATAAAAACAACATGAGTATGCAGCGATAATCAGATTCCTTCAGACACCCTGCAATCGCTGCAAAACTCAAACACTGGAACAGATGGGTGTATAGGCAATCAGCGGTTTGGGTTGGATGGGTGTCTTTGGGGTCAGGTGTCAGACAGACTATAAGTCCAGCAAAATCATGCACACGATTTCCTTTTACTGACCCTGCACCACACTGGAGTTAGTAGAGTCACTCCATTACTCTTCCAGAGACCCACTAGATTTCCAGAGCCCACTAGAAAACAAGTGTCATCAGTGAAAATGATAGAAAATGGTTAGTACATACAAGAGAGATCAACCATAACAAGCGATTCAGACAGATACCCTCTGACCTAGCTCAGACTCGAATTTAAACCCTGATGACTCTGGTGGTCATACCCTAGGGTATAGCGAAGTACAGTTACTACATTATTCACTGTATCCAGTGAAATACTGTAAATCCAATCATGCGATTTTGCAGTATTGCCTATTTTCAAATTGCAATTCACTGAGGACTGACAGAATGAAATTCTGACGGACAGAATTAAAGTTATGACTGACCCTAATCACACGCTATAAATAGACTCAGCGCAAAACTGCAATTCACAGTATCACTACCTTTCCAGTACATAATTCACAGATTGAGTATCCCAGATCAATCGCAATGCAGTATAGCAGTCACAAAACAATTTTGGATTAGAAAGAGTCAACAGAGGGTTATAAATGAGCAGAGAGAGGTAGGGGAGAGATGGCTGTGGCTGTCATGCAGTCTGCGATTTTCACATCCAGTCAATGACAGCTAGATAGACTATTATAATTCACTAATCCAATCCTATCTGGATCGCTATGCAGGTAGGTGTATGGAACGGACTCACTTTTAGAGAATCTTGCAGGTATTGATGAAGATCTAGCTATGGCAGATGATGACCCTTAACTCACCAATATCTTCCAGATATTCCTTCTGATAATCCCACGCACAGAACTGCTTCAAACTTGTTGATCCCCCTCAGGATCCTGTAGCGCTGCACTCCCTTAACGCAGATACACTTGATCCAGTCCTGTGGCGGTCATATGCCAACACCAAATTATATCGCCACAGTGCCTGGTAGCCGCTGATGCTAAAAATAGCCCCAGATTGGGTTATTTCTTCTGGAGATTGATATACTATTTCAATCTCTGTCAGCGTTATCCAGGGATGATGCCGCTCAGGGTTCCCTGATGTCCACAGGGGTAATTCGCCACTCAGGGGTACTTCGCAACAGTACCCTCAGGGTTGGCTATGACGAATTAGCGTTGTACTCGCCACTTCCTGACAAGCGCCCTGACAGGCTCAGTGCGCTTGCTCAGTACAAACACTGAACACCTTAATCTACCGCTGAAAGTCTTCTTCCCTGCTGACTTAATACTAGGGAAGATGAATCGCCATGATGCTCTCGCCAGTATATCGCCAGGTGAAGAAGATGCCTCAGTGTGCTCAACCCTCAGTGTTCCAATTCCAACCTCGCTCCGATACCAACTGTTATGAACTTGGTTGTCTGACGAATTTTATCGCCACTCACACACAGATAGTCTCATACATGCCCATACATGCATAAGAGAAGGGGAGAGAGGAGACAGAGTCGAAACTGCACACAGGGGAAGATAGGCAGCGGAAGGCAATCATGCACAGATGGGGATAAGACACACAGTGTTTCTCACTCTCTAACGAAACTCCCAACAACCAATCACATGAAAGAACCTGCGAGGATCACAATTGAAATTCACACTGATGATGAACCACTCAGCCAATTATCATAACAGAGTTTGTTCCAGTATCTCGCCACTCTCGGAACTCACACCCCACTCTCTATCCTACACCCAGTTAGTAGCGCTACATCAGAACACCCTCCCAGAGGCTAGCGCCAACCACCCTGATGAAGAACAGGTCCTACGATGAAGTCTTCAGTGTAGATGGACAACTCTGACGAAGGAACAGGTAGCTATGACTGCCACCACCCACGAGTACACAGTGTAGAGCCTCGGTGTAGCCCGACCGGACGCAGATACCCCAAGGGTAGATGAGAGAAGGTTAACAACAGTCGTATTTTTCATCACCACTTCAGGACACCCTTCACCACTTCAGGATGCAGCCTGCCTAAACAAGTGGTTTTCAGGGTCTTCGGACCTTTCACCACTTCAGGACCATGCAGGTCTGAAAATCTTGAATGGTTCTGAAGTGGTGAAAGCTCCGAAAACCCTAAAAAACACCAGTTTAGGCAGGCTGCATCCTCAAGACTTAGTGGTGAAGGGTGGTTTTCATGATCTTCGGACCTTTCACCACTTCAGGACCATTCAGAATTTTCAGACTGCCCAAAACTCTCACTTGACCACTTCAGGACACTCTTCACCACTTCAAGATGCAGCCTGCCTAAACAGGCGGTTTTCAGGGTCTTCGTACCTTTGACCACTTCAGGACCATTCAGGATTTTCAGACTGCCTAAAACTCTCACTTCAGAATTTTCATTCCTGAATTTTCAGCTACCCGATAACCGCTTGTGGGGTAGATGCGTTGAGGATGCCCAGCTATGGCAGGCTCGGACTGGGCTGGCTATGGTTGCAGTCAACGGCGAGGTCTCAGGATGCCGTCTGCAAACAATCACCGCCACCAACTTGCTTGGCTTCTCCAACGCTGCTTCGTGAGAAATGAACTGCCAAAAGTCCTGAACCGATGGGCCTAACCTATCTATAGACTACG
>BFEA01000084.1:3589274-3605516 GCA_003427395.1 Chara braunii
AACGGGGAAAGAGTAGGACTGACGAAAATTGGGGAGGCTTACCTGTTGGCGGATACGTGTCCATCAGGCAGCAGGGGTGCAAGGGAGGTGTGAAAAGGCACACAAAAGTAAAAAGAGAAGGGATCCGCCCGTTTGTGGCGGAAGATTCACTTCAATTATGCTTGTCCTATTAGAGAGAGAGAGAGAGAGAGAGAGAGAGAGAGAGAGAGAGAGAGAGAGAGTATTGAGCGCTTACCTGGCAGAGCTGACGATGCAGATGAACCAAAAGTTGAGTTGCGGCGCCAAACTGTGCTGCTATCCACCAAGAGCCCGACCGTCGGGGTTGACGAGCCTATGCCCACTATGTCGGTCATGCTGTAGGAACGAATCCGGTTGAAATATGGGTCAGGTGCATTTTAAAACTATGGGCTGCAACGAGAGAAGGTGAGAGAACTCACCTCGGAGTATTGGTGATGCAAGACGAACCGAAAATAGAACTGTTGAACTGCAGATGGGAGTTCGAATCCAGCGACGACCAGGCTACCTGAATGAGAACAGACCGAGAGAGAAGGATGAGGATAATGAGGTGAATGCATGTACCTGGTCTTGGCGATGGTCTACAAGGTCGGCATCTCCATGCACTGCGGTTGCTGCTGCAGATGTCAGCAGGACGCGTTGTCGACCTACAAGCTGCCAGCAGCTGTGTAAAGGTAGCCTGTGTGCTGGGTGTCGAGGAGAAGGGGAGTTTATTGTGCATTAGCGGGCGCAGGAACTGTTGTCATGTGGGCGAAGTGCTGCTGAATCTGATTCTCAGTAGCGACAGTCTCGCACTTTGAAATGCTGGTGACCTGCTTCATCACAGTATGGCTGTTTCTGCAGCATAGCTTCACCGATCTCTGCAGCCCAAATTGCTTGTTCTGCTAACAAAATACGGTTGTCTTCTGCAGCATGATGTCGTGGACTTCGGAATGATCCTGAGCCATGTTGTATCGCTGCTGTTAAGCCAACAATCTGCTGATTGTTGAGCCGTTGCCCAGGTTGTCGTGACCCTAGTGCTCGCATTCTTCGTAATGATCGCACACCTTTGAGTACAGCGTTGTGACAGTTGGGTTGAGTGTCGGCACTGCCGCAAGTACACTGGTGTTGTTCGCAGCAAATCAAGAGAGAGGAAGGCGGCAGGCTGTGAGGCATTGTGTCGTTGGCTCGCACCTTGCTGCTAGAACTGGCTTGTAGAGAGGGAACTTACCTGGCAGCTGGCCATGCAGGATGAATTGAAACTCTGCCGAATTGCAGAGCCGCCAGCGGTGGTCTTCCTCGAGAGACATAGTCGCTGATGTTGTTTTCAGTCCGTGAGCCTGACGGAATGTTGTTGTTAGGCGGTTGAGTGTTGTTGAGCTGCCCAACGCGCTGCTGCTGCGATGAAGAGAATTGAAGGTGTTGATTGGGTATGAGTGTTGCGGATCGGAGGAAGAATGGTTGTAAAGTGGTATTGAGTCTAGTGATGGTTGTTGCTGACGTGGCGGTGTATTCTACTCGAACGCAACCATGACCATAGGCTGCATAGCAGCAGTTTGACCAGAAGTGACGGCGTTGCAGCTATGGGGAGTGATCTGGCTCCACATAAGGGGGATGCTGTTGCGACTTGAAGGGCTGTCAGGGTGCGACTGCTCTACATTTTAACTTCGAATTCGGCCGTTTTACTGCGACTTTGGCCGCCATTGCGGGGCCCTCAGGCGAGTGAAGGAATCAAGGCCTTCTCACGCGAGTCTGAGCGCATCTCTCTTGTATCTGAGTGACTTTACTTCTCTTCTTCTGCCCTTTTTCACTCTCAGTCTAGTCTTTTGGTTCAGAGAGGAAGGCGGCAGGTGGGATTGAAACCCATAATCCATGCCAAGGCCTCTGTGGGAGGTTCGCCCCACCGATTGCGGGAGCTCTGTCGAGGTTCAGGTGGGACCCTGGAGGCAGGGAACTATGAGGTAGGCCGACGCGATCTCCCTTACAATCCCATATACCCCTATCTATACCACCCTTCATTCAAGATCAGTTTGACTGAATTTTGATTTTTGTATATTTCTTTGACTTTAATTTAGAACTTCAACTGAATCAGAAAAATTTTCTATGCTTGCTTAATTTCATTTTGCTTGAAATGGAATCCACAATGTATGCTTGCGATGATTTGAATTGGGGCTAGAAATGAGGTCCTCCAGACTGATCCGGTCGACTTGCTCGTTTTGCTTAAGACATTGAACTGGGGCTGGAAATGAGGTCCTCCGGACTGATCTGGTCACCTTGCTCGTTTTGCCTAAGACATTGAGCTGGGGCTGGAAATGAGGTCCTCCAGACTGATCCGGACGCCTTGCTCGTTTTGCCTAAGACATTGAATTGGGGCTGGAAATGAGGTCCTCCAGANCCTTGCTCGTTTTGCCTAAGACATTGAATTGGGGCTGGAAATGAGGTCCTCCAGACTGATCCGGTCGCCTTGCTCGTTTTGCCTAAGACATTGAAATGGGGCTAGAAATGAGGTCCTCCAGACTGATCCGGTTGCCTTGCTCGTTTTGCCTAAGATATTGAACTGGGTTTCGAAGTGAGGTCCTTCAGACTGATCCAGTCGCCTTGCTCGTTTTACCTAAGACATTGAACTGGGGCTGGAAATGACGTCGTTCTGACTGATCCAGTCGCTTTGCTAAGTCTGTCAGATTGTATGGGGTTGACAAAGAATAACTTTGAAAGATAATCAACCAAGTAAGATACGGGACTAATGTTTATGTGATCAGGACAGACAAAAGATGAACAATTTGCATGAACGACCCCTTGTTTTTAAACTGGTTGAATGAGTTGTTGACATAACATGCTTGTTAGCAAAGCTTTGTCTTTTGTTCAAGTTTTGTCTATTTTTGCTGCTTAATAGGGTAGTCTGTTAGTGTTCGCCACGTGCTGGAGCTATAGGAGTTAGTTCAATTCCTGCATTTATGAGTTAAGTTTATTTTACTTAGATTAAGTTCTTGCATTTTCTGGGATCTTTTATTTTACATGGCTCTGTATAAATTTTGGATAGCTATTTTTCCTACGGGAAACACTGCCGAAATTTCTACAAAACCAAGGAATTAGTCAAATTTTGACTTTCACAATTCAAGTTTTGTCTAAGTTTATATCTGGCTTAGTTAAAATCTGGGAAGCCTACATTTCTAGGGGAGGTGCTGCCCAAATTTTAACTAAATCAGGGAATTTGACAAAATTTGACTTTGTGAAGTCAAAGTTATTTCTAAATTTTATATTTAGCCTCGTATAAATTCTGAAAAGACATTTTTCCTACGGGAAGCGCTGTCGAAATTTTCCTAGTTTTCAAGAGTTAGATTATATTCTGGTAGGATAATTTTCCTAGGGGAGGTGCTGCCCAGAATTTCCCTTACTTTGAGCTTCATTGGAGAGATAGATTTAAGATCTTGTCTTATGAAATTTTGAGTAAGATGTGATATGGGGATTTATTCTCCGTACACTTAAAGTTCAAGTATTTGGGATTTGGCTTGTGTTGTGTAACAGGTCTTTTCTTGGTCGTTTTTTATTCAAGATCTGACTAGTTCAGCTCGGTCCTACGAGGATCGTTTTCTGTCATCTTTGATAACAGGTCGGTTGGTTGATCGCCGACTCGTCGGCTCACGACACAACTTTGTTTGCACCTGTACCTCAACTTGAATGCCTTAGCCCTGAGATTTGATATGTTTCTTTGAAGGTTTTAACCAGACTTCTTTTAATGACCATTACAAAGAACTGATGGGTTTTTATGGAAAGTTGAACAATGGCTAAGGCTTGAGTGTGTGAGGCGTGGAGTGAGTTACAGGGAAAAGTAAAGTTGACCACATTGGTGCATGGCAATGTGGTTTTCGTATGTATTTGTGTTTTATGCAGGTTAATATTTTGGAGCTTGGTATGCGAGTCTTACTTTGGAGGCAGTGAGAATGACAACCATGTGTTGCGCGGTCTACATACTTGATGGGTTTATTTTCCCTTCCCTTATCTTATCTCGAGTTCTAATTTAATATATAGGTATTGGGATGCTTATTTATTTACTGCGTGATTTTGCTTGTTGATTTTCATAGTTGGACGTTGATGTCTGTGGCAGCCGTGAAAGTCAAACCCCTTGACTTCTCTCCAAGTCGTGGATGATAAAGCTTGTCTCCATGGCCATAAGGGTTGACTGTCACCACAGGTTGGAACCTGCGTACCACCCACTCTCTGCAGGGTACAGCAGAGGGTGTGGTTCTCAACCACCTTGGCGGTTGTCTAGCATCGAGAGATTAACCGCTCAAGGCAGGTGTCAACCGACACTTGAGTGTCGAACGCAACCCTCGAGACCATCGAGGACCGCTCGATTATGGGTACAACATAGTACGCCAACATTGTGACTGCTTGCGAATGCTTGCATGGCTTAGTCAATATGAAAAAGTCGTCCACGCGGTTTTTTATTAAGATAGGCGTGCGAATACCTAACCGAATTTTTGTATCAGACGGTTACGGGTTGGATACTAAAGGGACTAGGAGTGTTTTTGTTTTCAAATTGTGTGACGGATCTGACTTTTGTTCTGGCATGGTGTAACGCGTGGTAAGAAGGGTGCGTCCTAGTCGACCGACAACGAATCGCGCTTGGGAGTTCAGCCCCCCAGTGCGTCGGCTTGCGTACGGGTCCGATAAAGGCGTGGAACCGCGCGTACCCCCTTATGCTACAGCGTACGAGAAAATACCCTCGGCTGGTCCACCTCTACGATTGCATGTAAAAGCTTTTGTACTGTGGACTAGTAGCTCGGCGGGGATACGCTCACCTAAGGGATGGTGACAGCTCCCGCAGGTGGAGGTAAGTTGTACCTCGTGTGGCCCTATCCTGTCGTAGGGGTTCGCGAGAGGTATGGCTGGCGCACTCGGCCGGAGCGGTAACGCTCCACGACTAAAGTCCTGCCGAATCCTGCGTGACGCGGCCGAGAAGGTCCCCCCTCGCTTGCGGGGACCGTGCGCTCGACAGCGGTGGTACCTATGAAAGGTACACGATACATTTGTCCACACTTCGTTTTAAGAACGACAGTGTTGGTCGCCCAATCAGCCTCGGTGTTGTGGAACTGACAAGACCACGGAGTACCGAGACTGAAATCGTACCCCATCTCCATCACATCGAAATGTGCAGAGGAGCGGTGGCGACGAGACGCCGATGGACGATCAGTCGGCTCGAGAGTGAGGAAGAAAGGGAGGTCGACAACCATCTCATCGAAGAAGCGTTGGGTCTTATCATCCCTTAGGGTGACGGAGATGGGAGTCGGAGACCCTGTCGTGGGTAAACGGGCTTCTTTCACCACACGTAGGTGAATGAAGTCCCCCTGAGAACCGAAATCCCACAGGGTTGAGTACACCCTCATGGGGGTTCCCAGTCCTACTGGAATGATCCTAAGGGTGCGATCAGGATCAGAGAGGATGGCGAGAAGGCGACGCAGTGCAGCGGCATGGAGGTCGCTCCTGACGAGCTTGGAGCATGCTAAAGTCCAGAAGCGAGGAAACAACGTCCTCACGAGTCGCAAGTTGCTCGCTGTAACGGGCTGAGCGAGTGGCTCGACGCGTCGTAGTCGCGGAGAGGTAGGAGGGGAGACAATGGTCTACGGAGGTGCAGACGGTACTGCGACAGAGGGATGAGTACATTCTGTCGGGTCCTGCGATACCTCAACTCCAGTAGCGAGAGGGGTACATCACGACGGAGATGTGGGGAAGTCGACTACTGAGGAGGGCGTAGGTGTACACTGCACTGTGGCTAGGAGGTACTGCGGGGATGCGAGGCGTCGGGGGGAGACTGAGCACGACGCTGGCGAGAGAGCTCGGCGTAGTGGAGGTCAAGCGCGGCGGTGTAAGGGCATCGCGAGGAGGTATGACCGTCCTAATGGCAACGCAAACACACACACCGGCCTAAAATGGTCGCTCGCTTTTCAGCGGAAAGGACACAGCAAGGAGGGACAAAGCCCTGAGGGAGGTCCTGCTGAGGGACCTCGGGGGCGACGCGCCAGCGTGACCAGAGCAGTTGCGTGCCCGGGAGAGGGTGGAGAGAACGAGCTGGAGGCGCTTAGCTATAGGGAGGGTAGAGTCCACCAGGTGGTAGTGGACGGCCTCACAGAGGTCGAGGTCGTCGCTATGGTTACCCTCAGGCGACAACGGGGCAAAAGCATCCTGCTCGCCATACTCTAGCGCGCTAAAGCGGCGCGAGAAGTGAAGGCCCTACTGCATGGAACGGGGGGGGCGACCAAGGAAAGGGGAACGGTGCTGGGAAGTGTCGTGAGAGAAGGAGGGAGCGTAACCAGTACGCTAAGGCTGGGAGGAGGAAGTGTGTTGAAGACAGGCCCGCATCCGCCAATGAGCCCTGGCAGCCTCGTAAGCCTGTGGGGCTGATGTGAAGTCATACCGTCATAACTCAGAGTGGTACTCAATGGGAATGTTGGTCAAGAAACGATCAATGAGGGCAGCCTCGGGGAGGAACGCCACATCACAAATGAGGCGGGCGTCCTAAAAGACCTGGATGTGGTGATACAGGCCTGCAGCGCCACTAGAGTCGGACCAGCGTGTACTTACAACACGCTCAAAGGCGTCAGTCACGTCATATCGGGCTCAGAAGCGATCCTCGAGGAACGCCTGAAAATCCATGAAGGTCGGGGTCCGAACCTCACGAAGGGAGTGGCTGTAGAAATCCTCCCAGGCGTCAAAAGGACCGCCACGCAGGCGCGTGGAGAGGTGAGTCACCCACGTGTCGGGTGGGACGCCCATGAGCTAGAGCGTGCGGGTGGCAGACTACAGCCACCGAGACAGGCGTATCTCTGTACCGCCATACAAGGCAATATCCGTCAAGCGGACAAGTGTTGCGGCACCGTCTTTGCTGCAAGGAGATCGAGGAGCAGAGGTCTGCGCTACGACTGAGTAAGTTGGCGCAAGGCCTGAAGAAGGGGGCGCAACTGACTGTACGCCCGGACCGCATAGGGGAGCGGCTGGGGCAACAGCGGCATGCTGCGAGGGAGCTGCAGTAGAAGAGGTCGCAGCAACCGAGGGAGTAGGAAGAAGGTAGAATGGCGGTGGAGGGGGTGCAGGGCGGGGGAAGCAAGCCTGCAGAGCTGGAAGAGCAGAGGACGTTGGGGATGCGCCCGAAGGCGCGACCACCTATGATGGTAGGGGTGGTTGAAAGCGTAAGAGGGCGAGGTCGGCCCGGATCTGAGCAAGCTCAGTCTCAGGATAGCGAATATAGATCGAGTGAGGAGTAGTAGGAAGAGGAGTGGGGGAGGTAGATGCACGAGCGGCGCGGGGCATCCCATAAGGCGGGTGACGAGGCGGTCGTGCGAAGGGGAGGGAGAAGCGGGGCACCCGGAAAAGCTGAGACCACGGTCGTGGGTTGTGGTCCCGTGGCTGTAGTGACCGAAATCTGGGCGGTGCGCCTGTCGACTGAGGGAAGGCCTGGCCTGTGGTGGCCAACGCGCTAGGAGCGTGGATGGTCACCAGGATGGCCGGGTCGGGGGCAGCGGAGGAAGAAGCTCAGTTGTGGCCACCATGTCGGAGAACGGGGGATCCAAACTAATGACGAGGGGAAAAGGGAGAGTGGGAAGAGGAAGGACAGTCAGCGTCCTAGAGTTGTCACAGGCCAACGGCAAAAGTCGCCACCTGCGCTTATAAGGGCGCAAGGAGGGAGGTGAGGGGGGTGTGCAGATCCCCCTGGGGCTGATGACCCTGGTCCGCCGGCACGGGTGTGGAGTCTGGTGCCAAGGTCGTCACGGCGTCGGCGGCTTGTGACACGCCGTCGGCCATGGGGAGTTGACGGGCCGGACTTGAGGGGCAGAGGAGGTCCGCGTAAGCGAAGGGCATAGAGGGGGGTTCGTGGTAGAAAGCGACGGGCGGCGCTAGAGAGTCGAGCGCGGGCGCCCGCAAAGGGAGAAGGGTGGCTCGGGTCCAGGGTGCCTTAATGGAAAGGGGAAGTAGGGGGGTTAGAAGAACCCTAAACCCTAGAAACCCTAAGAAAACCCTAACCGGAGTTTGAGTGGTTAGGATAGGGTACCGGTGACCTAATCAAGAAAATAAAATAGCAACCATGGAGGGGAGGGGGAAGGAAAAATAAATAAACAGTAAAATGTTGAGAAAGAAATAAAATAAATAAGTAAATAAATAAATAAAAAAATAATTAAAAAATAAGTAAATTGAATGTGAAGAGAGAAATAATATTTATTTTTTTTGAATTTTCGGCAGCATTTCCCTACCCCCCATGAGGTCAAGAATGTGCCAACGGGAAGGAGAGACCAAACAAAGCACACTAAGTTTCAAAATACCGCATATTAAAAATTTCAGAAAATAAATAAAGAAATAATAAGTAAATAAACAAAAAAAGAAATGAGGAGGCGGAGAGTGAAGAGAGAAGTGTTGAACTTTTCAAAAAATTCGATAGCATTTCATTACCCCCATGGGGTTGAAGTGTGTCGTCAAGAAGAAAGGCTAAGTAAAATGAGAAAATTTCGACAGTACTTCATTACCCCCACGGAGTCAAAATGTGTGCCGAAAGCAAGAATGACCAACTCCTAATCAAATTTAAGGGTGCCGCAAAGAAATTCGAATTTTCATAATAAATAAATTTAAAATAAAATGAAATAAATCAGAAAATTAGAAAAGATGGTGGGGAATAAGATCATTCGAATTTTTTGGAAAAAAAAATATATATAAATCAAAAGAAAGATAAAAAGAAAAAAAACAGAAAAATTTCGAAGTTAGGGGGCAAGGGGGATGAAAAGTGAAGGACAAAATAGAGAGTTAGGTGAGAGAGAGAAAAAGAGTGAAGGGGGAGATGGGGGTAGAAGAGGGTGAGAGAATGGGAGAGATAGTGATGGGAAAGGTGAGGAGGGGTAGAAGTGATTAGTAGAAGATGGTGAGTGGAGAGGGGAGGAGAGAAAAAGGATTGTGGAAGATGACTGAAGAGGGAGGTAGGAGGAGGGAGTAGTGGTAGGGTTAGAAAGGATGAGTAGGGGGGGGGGGGGTGAGAGAGAAGGGGTTGGGGGAGAGTAGTGGGTAGGATGGTGATACCAAACTCTTGGGTTGCCAAGAGCGGAGCACTACCAAGATCCACAGGATTTTGGCCTTCAAGATGTTGCTGGCCTGCTGCTGCGGTAATAGAAGACAACGATGATGATGTTTCACGGTTGGTTGAGATCTTGATCAACCGCCCTACTGCCACGTTTGCACAGCCCCCTAGCCAAGGGGTAATCTAGAACTGATGCTAAACTGCTGCTGCAGCAGTGGGAAAATAGTGAAGAGTATATATATATATATATATATATATATATATATATATATGTATGTGGCGCAGCCCCCTAGCCAGGAGGGTCTTCAACCTCCATGGCAAGCTGCCACATGGCACTGCAGCTGGCCACGTGCTGTTGTCGTGCTGGCCGGTGCTCGCTGGGGGGGGGGGGGGGGGGGGGGGGGGTAAATAGTTGGCACTACACTTCAACACTAGCGTGCCGCACTACTAAACCACAGACACACTGTGGCCAGTGTGTTACAATGGTGGCTATCCACACGCATGGCTAAAAGCTGCCCAGGTTCAAACCCTGGCAGCTGCAGCATTATGGATCTTGATAATAAATAATCCGGGAGCGGGGCGGGGCGAGGTGGGGCGGGGCAGCGGGGGCACGTGGCGCATGCGTGTGCGTTGGCCTTGGCGCTTGCTCGCACACAGTGATTACCGTCTCTCTTTTCTCGCCACGTATCGCTTCTTCCCTCATGCACCTTTCATCACGGTTTTCCGCTGTTTTTCGCTCGAAACAGCCGAAAAACAACCAAAAAACCGTGTGTCGGGTTTTGCAGTTTTTCCTGCTATGTGGTATGGTGGGTGGGAGCGGGGAACGTTCCTGCTCTGATACCAGTGTGGCGGACCCACCGGGTGAGGTGCTCCGCCTGGGATAGAGATACGAGCATCTCGAGGACAGTGTTCCCTCCCCTTATCGCCTCCGCCACATCACCGATCTTTGCCGCCATCGTAGTCCCGACATCCGAGGTTGCCTTGGCCAATGTAGAAGCGGCCTTGTCAAGACCATCGCCGTAGGATCGTGTCGACTCCTCCATTGCCCTCGCCAAAGTCGATCTACCGGTCCCTACGTCGTCCATCCTAGTTTTCCCTGACGGCGTTCTTCGCATCTTCGCTTCGCCTTCTGAGCCGTTCGTTCCTCTTGCCTCAGACCCGCTTTTTTCGGATCCACTTCTCCCCGAAGGCAGCGTTCCTTCTCCCGCTCCCGGCAGGTCCTCAGAGCCCAATGGCTGGTCGCACGTCATGGATAGTTTGTTCAGTTTCCATTGCATGGCATCCCACAACAATTTCTCGAAGGCGAAAGGCACCTGCAGGTCCTTCCGCTTCTCCAAGTCTGTGTCCCAGTACGACGGCAGGCCCGACGCATTCTCGCACTTGTCAAGGATGAGCTTCGCCTTCGACAACATGGACGACCACTTCTTACGGCAATCCTCCACAATTCTCTGAGGATAACCCTCGGATGTCATGTGATCGGTCACCCACACATACCGCTCCTTCCTTTTCATGAACCGATGTTGTCCATTGGCGTCAGCCACGAGCGCGTCGTCCTCCCCCATCATCTTTGCCAGCTATATCCTCTCCTCCAACGTCCACGCCAGGTTTTGTTTTTTGTTTTTCGGTGGCCCGTCCTTCCGACTTTTTTTCTACCCACGTCTACCATTGTTTCTCCCGTTGGAATCACTAGCTTTGTCCGTTTCTGGAACACCACCTCCATCGCCACTATCATCGTCAACATCATCTCCATCTCCATTACCGGTGCCATCCTCCATATCCTCGCACGCTTGACCATCATAGTCGTTTGCGGCATCGCTGTCGAACCCTGACGGGACAGAAGTCCCACAATGCGGCGTCCATGCATTGTCCATGTCGCGTCTGTCGGCGTCCATCGTGGAAGGTGATCGCCTGGTGGACAGAGTGGTGGTGCTGGAGTTCATCTCGTGTGACGGTTGGGAACTCTGCCCAGATTGCGGGGACCAAGGGTGATCATTCCGCATTGCGCTCCCCCTCTCAAATGTTTGTTGCATGGGGAACGCGTGAGCAGCGAAGCCGAACCCACTTCCCACCGGCAACGTATGTGCACTGCCCAGGTCATACCGGCCACCGACTTGGGTGGCGTACAGTGTGTGTCCCATGTGACCACCTCCAACAGGCATAGTGGCCGCAGGTGGCCGGACATGGGACAGGGTACGTTGCATCGTTGCGTCTGCATGAGACTACGAAGAGGGGAGGGGGGCTGCCGGGACACGAATCGGTGCACCTCGCCCCCCATCGTGCAACTGTCCGGTGAATGACTGTAGCCTCGGCGATGACGGACATGAGTAGTGACTGCTTGCCAGCGGACGTCTATCCCACGTCGGGAACCCCCCCTCAATGCCTCCCTGGTTCTCCGCCCTCCACCGACTCGGATCCATTTCCCCCTCAATGCCTCCATGCTTCTCCGCGCTCCACCGACTCGGATCCATTCCCCCCTCAATGCCTCCCTGGTTCTCCGCCCTCCACCGACTCAGATCCATCCCTCCCCCTCCCCCCCCTTTGCAAAGGCCACGAACGTCGACGCTGACCACCGCAAGTAGATCGCCTACGTGCACCACTACAGTCCCAGTACCGGCCAGAAAAAGACGAAGAAGAGAATGACGCAGAACACGAAAATAGACAACAACAAGGCGGTGAAGACGACGACGATGACAACAAAACAGCAGCCTATTGTAGCCCACAATTGCTGCGGTCGTCCACCAACAGTGCTTGCTTCATGGATGACGACAACCGAAGGGGGGCAGCAACAATGATGGCACAACGGACAGGCACGACAGCGACAGGAAGAAGGAGCAACGGCCGCGTGGACAATATGCGGATGTGGAGATTGGAGTACGCAATCGCGTGCAGCCAAGTCCAGGGGACTTCGGCGAAGATCGGTATCATACGTTCGGCCACGAGGAATCCGATGAGGATGATGAAAAGCTGATGAAGACAATGGCGGTATACGTGAACGACAACTGCCGCCGCAGCCCATGTGGGCTGAAACAGCAGTCGATGCAGTATGTTCACAGCACAATTGATTGGCGAAACGGCTTCCCCCCAACGGCTCCCTGCCCGGACAACCGTCGCTGCGCCGGCCGCCCCTTTTGTATATGCAACCATTGTCCGTACCCTGGCCGATGACACTGCCAAAAACCATCTCGCCGGACACAGACCCCGCGCCCAGTGCCTATAATGCTCCTCAGCGATGGCATTGCACTCCAAACGCACCTTCGCATCCCAGTACTCGGCATGAGGACAACGCTTTGGGCTGACGGGATCTGCACGTACGCTCATATGCTGCCCCAGCCTGCCCGTGCTTGGCTGGATCACCCCTGCATGGCTGGCCGTCATCCCCGGCCCGCCCGTTTTTTTAATTTGAAATCCGTTGCCATTTCGGAAATCAGGGCCCGCGCAGGCCAGCCACACAACGGCCCACATCGGAACCGTGCGACACGGCAGTGCATGTCCGAGGGGGCTTGCCAGCCCATGAAACGGTCCGCCACGACGTCAGCTGGACCATGCCCGCTCGGCATCTTCTTTCCACAGGAGAACATGCGCCCCCCCACTAGTCGGTTGGAAGGCCTTTCTGGAAAGGTCGTGGAAGGCCGCACGGTTCGGTTCCCAGGACGCCAACCCTGTAGAAACACTTCTGAAACCTTTCCCGCAACGTCCTTCCACGGTCTGTGGGTCTGAAAAGCCTTCCAATTCTGGGTTTCCATCCTCTTTTCCAGATCAGTGGAGTCGCGAACACACCGGCCTGGAAAGAAATTTCCAGGAAGCCGAGCAGTAGGGTCCAACTCTTAGGGTGGACGCCTTTTTTTGCACCATAGTTTCGGGAACGGCTAAAGTTGCCTACTCTGAACGTTGGGTGTGACTCCAACGCTCTTGTCCCAAAAAAGAAAGAAGAAGAAAAGGAAGAAGAAGGATCTCTACTGTGGTCTAAGCTCAGACCTTCTCAGTGATGATACTTGACAGAGACAGCGTACCCCAGTTTTGTTTTTCCTTTGCAGTATCACCTTCAGTTACAGTGAGGGTAAACAACAAGAGGGAACACCCACCCCATGTGGGTGAACCCTAACACACCAGGGATAGGGGGTTTAGGGGAGAAAAAAGGAAAGCTATGCTCGTAGGGGTCCTTTGTATAGCCTTAGGAGCAGTGGTAGGTACGTAGTGACAGGTGAATGTGATAGAAGAACACAGTTAAGTTATTGAAAAAAAAACAAAAATTGGGAAAGAGGAGGCGGAGGGAGGGGAAAGAAGCTTTGTGCAAGTCATCCAAGGGAAGGTGGCATTGGCATGCTATTCTTCTACCTAGGGTGAGGACTCTGCCAAAATGTTTCTTGCCACTCAAATAGGCTCTTTGCACAGGCATTTCGGACAGAATGCATCCAGACCTCCTTACTCTTACGGTGCAGACAATCCACCCGGGGCGAGATCCCACTCACCCGGACTCCTCGTTTCTGGTTGTTTATACTTTGCACATCGACTGCGGAACAGGAGGAGCCCCGGTACAACTGCTGTTCCCCTCCCCCCATCCCCCCCCTCCAAATGTAAACCCTAATTGTGAATGTGTAAAAGCCGCATATCAGGTCCGATACAGTCGTATTGCGGGTGTGTTGTGTTTGGGGGGGAAGAGAGGAGATGAGGGTAGCATCACTTCAAGCAGTAAGAGTGCACACCGTCCGGCCCTTTCTTCTTTTCTTTTCTTCTTTTCTTTTAGAAAAGAATATAGGTGGTGGGGAGAGGAGTCTCCACAGTTTGTACCATCTTCACCCGGTCATGATAGCTGTATCTGACGTAATCTCTAGTCCAGATACCGGGCATTCTATTTGGGTGAACATGGGGCTCGAAGGGCTGTTGTAGGTCTGTCTCTTATACACATCTAGATGTGTATAAGAGACAGGTCGTATTGCGGGTGTGTTGTGTTTGGGGGGGAAGAGAGGAGATGAGGGTAGCATCACTTCAAGCAGTAAGAGTGCACACCGTCCGGCCCTTTCTTCTTTTCTTTTCTTCTTTTCTTTTAGAAAAGAATATAGGTGGTGGGGAGAGGAGTCTCCACAGTTTGTACCATCTTCACCCGGTCATGATAGCTGTATCTGACGTAATCTCTAGTCCAGATACCGGGCATTCTATTTGGGTGAACATGGGGCTCGAAGGGCTGTTGTAGGTTAGACCTCGCCTTGTCTTGAGCCATTAGACACTGCCTGGGGCATCTATTCTGAGCACACACCCGAACACACAGATTACATTGATTGGGATGGGGGGATGGGGTGGGGTCTGGGGAGGCGGGGGGCATCACGACTTATTCACAAGGCTTGTAGGATAATAATATCACAGGGAAACTACACGGGAGTCACAAAAATGAGTTATAATTGCACTACGGGCCAACATACAGTTTCGAATTGCAGTTCGGGCAATGTATAGAACCCAGCTTTCTGGCCAGGTATGGTGCCCGAAGTGCAATTGCAAATTGTATCTTGCCCCATAGTGCAATTCTAACTCGTTTTTGTGACTCTACTGCCGTCTTTATTCGAATAGAAGGCCTGGTCCTTATTTCTGCATCCAAACTTCAAGTTACAGCCATAATTACAGGGCGTTCTACTCTGGTGAAGACTATACCTCCTGGAGCCATCAGGGTAGCCAATGGCATGGTCCACTCATCATAGAGCTCAATTGGGACCATGCGCTACTATGCTCGTATAGTGCCAGTGCCCATTACAATACAAGCCGATGATTAAACCACCAGTACCTGGCCCAGATATCGGCCGCGGCGCTTCCCGCATACGCGCCGCGCCATTTGGGCTTCGGCCTGCCGGACCGCATTGGCTGGAGGCCGCAGGCAAAACGAAAAAGAAAATTGCGACGGCGGTTCGGCAGGACTTGGCGCGCAGCGTGCTGGGAGGCTCAGATTCAATAGCTGAGCGAGGTACTGGTGGTTTAAAACGCCAGTTCACCCAAAGCAGAAAAGGGCGCTTACCAGTAAAGTACGGTAAGACCATTTCGATTTGGGCTGGAGCCATCACGGTAGCCAGGGCCCACTCATCATACAGCTCAATTGGGACCGTGCGGTACTAAGCTCCTATAGTGCCAGTGCCCATTTCAATTATAGGAACCGATGACTAAAACACCAGTTCACCCAAAGCAGAAAAGGGCTCTAAGACTTACCAGTATACAGTACTAAGACCATTTCGATTCGGGCCTGGTGCCCCCCGGTGGCTCCCTCCGATACCCTGCCAGGCTAGGGGTGAGGGCTGGACTAGGGTGAAGGCTACCATGGGACGCTGGACCCGGTTTCCAGCACGATGATCTGTTTCGAAGGTTTCATGTTTAAGGTTTCAAAAGATGTATTTATGGGACGCTGGACCCGCTTTCCAGCAGGTGACGCTCCCCACCAATAGATGGAGCATTGGTTTAAAAAAAAAAAAAAAAAAAAAAAAAAAAAAAGATTCAGGCCTGGGCCAGTTGTGAATATGGCAGGCAATTTTGAGAAGCTGCAGTCTGAGGCTCTCTAGCCTTGGAAGGTAACTTTATCAACTCAGGCTCGCGTGAAGTGGTCGGTGTAATAAAGTGGTGGCCTCTCACGAAGGAGGGCTGCAGGAAGTGCAGGTGGGCCCAGGGAGTATTGAGTTGAGGGTCGGTGTAGTTATCTCATGATAACGGCAAGGCCGGAAAAAAAAAAAAAAAAGAAGGAAAAAAAATATGGGGAGGTCGGAAGCCACTTCATCTTTGTCGTGTGAGAGGACACAAGTCTAGATACATTCTGACAGAAATAGCAGTGTAGAGAGAAGGTATACATTGTTAGATTCAAAAAAAAAAAAAAAAAAAAAAAAAAGAGAGTTCTCAGCATGTACTCCCACGAAGGAAACTGACCAGGTCCTTCATTTTGTCAGAGCTATCCAAAGGTGCTCCCAGGGCCGAAACGGACCTTCCCAAATTTCCTTTGTTTGCAAAATTCCAAGGATGGGTGATGCAACGCCCTTCCCAGCAGTCTTAGGGACTCACGTGTCGCCCTATGGGACCTCGAGGAGTTCGTGTGCCGGACCCGCCGGGATGGCGGTCCGTTAGGATGGAGACGAAGGAGGAGGTAGAGATGGAGCTGGAGGGGACAGCGCAGCTCCGACGCAGACTCCACACGCGAGTACTCCAAGATCTGCGAAAGTGAAGAA
>BFEA01000084.1:3659788-3679139 GCA_003427395.1 Chara braunii
AATGCCCTCCAAAAAAATATGGGCGTGTAGGGTTTTTTTAGCCTTACACGCCCATATATATATATATATATATATATATATATATATATATATATATATATATATATATATTTTTTCATGCCTTAGAAAAAAAAAAAATCCTGCACCGAACTTAGCTGGTCGGCCGTGACCGAACCTGGCCGATTTGGCCGTCGGCCGAGGCCGCGACCGATTTCCCCCCCCCGACCGCGGCCGGGTGTGCAACATAGCGCAATAGCAGTGATCTTCACGTCGTTCATGTGGAGACCCTGGTCAGAYACGTAGTGTCCTAAGAAATCCACTTTGTGCTGCGCAAAGCGGCACTTGCTCAACTTGGCGTAGAAGTCATGTTTGTTCAAGCGGGCAAGGACGTCGCAGAGGTGTCTGAGATGCTCCTCAAGGGTACAACTGTAGACTTGGATATCTTCGAGGTAGACGAGAACGTACTGCTCCAGGATGTCCCTGAAGATGTCGTTCATCGCCCTCTGGAAGGTAGCGGGTTCGTTGGTGTGGCCGAATGGCATCACCGTAAACTCGTAGTGGCCGAAGCAAGATCGGAACGCTGTGTTCGGCTGGTCCACTGCAGCGACGCGGATCTGATGGTAACCGCTACGAAGATCAATCTTCGTAAAGAAGCGGTTGCCTGCTAGGAGGTCGAACAGCTCGTCGAAACGAGGCATGGGGTAGCTGTTCTTAACCGTGTAGCGGTTGAGACCGTGACAGTCGATGCAGAGACGGAGAGTTTCATCCACTTTGCGAGCAAAGAGGACGGGTGCACCCCATGCAAAGTTCCTGGGTTTAATGAAACCCAGTCTCAGGAGCTCCTCAAGCTGACGGTTGAGTTCGGTGCTCTCGGGGATCGAGAGTCTGTAGGGTGTCTGGTGGTGAACACGATAGTTAGGCACAAGCTGGATGGAGTGCTCGACGTCATGTATCGGTGGGATGACGGCATACGAGAATGACGATGGGAAAACGTCATGGTACTCTCGAATGAGGTCACGAACTGGGGGCTCCAGGTCGGCCGTATATCATGGGAGTTCCTCAGTGTCCGTGTCAGCGCGCGACAGCGGGGTGGACTCGATGAACGGCGGAGGGTGGGAAGTAGAGATGGGAGTCATGGAGATAGAAGGAGGATCTGGCTCCGGAGGGATGAGCTCGGCGTCGGGACAGGGTGGATCATAGTGTAAGAGATCCATAACGTTCACCATAAAGAAGGTGATATCGTCCTGTCGGATGAAGTGGGCGAACTGCCAAGGCCAGGTGACAGTGATCGTAGGAGGTGGTGTAGGCACGGAAGACTCCGGGGGAGGAGGATCGGGGCATGGTGTCACAGTGGTACCTATGAAAGGTACGAGATACGTTTATCCACACTTCGTTTTGAGAACGAGAGTGTTGGTCGCCCAATCGGCCTCGGTGCTACAGAACCAACCAACGAGACCACAGAGAGTACCGAGAATGAAATCGTATCACGTCTCCATCACATTGAAATGTGCAGAGGAGTGGTGGCGACGAGACGACGGGGGACGATTGGTCGGCTCGAGGGTGAGGAAAAATGGGAGGTCGGTAACCGTCTGATCGAAGAAGCGCTAAGTCTTGTCATCCCCTAGGGTGACAGAGATGGGAGTCGGAGACCCTGTCGTGGGTAAGTGGGCTTCTTTCACCACACGTGGGTGAATGAAGTCGCCCTGAGAACCGGAATCCCACAGCGCTGAGTACACCCTCGTGGAGGTCCCCAGTCGTACGGGGATGATCGGGAGGGTGCGATCAGGGTCAGAGAGGATGGTGAGAAGGCAACGCAGTGCTGCAACATGGAGGGTGAGTCGCTCTTTACGAGCCTGGTGCATGCTCAAGTCCAGAAGAGGGGACACAACGTTCTCGTGAGTTGCAAGCTGCTCGTTACAATGGGCTGAGCGAATGGCTCGACGCGTTGGTAGTCGAGGTGGGGTAGAAGGGGAGACGGTGGTCCGCGGAGGCGCAGACGGTACTACGACAGAGGGCTGAGTACACTATGTCGGGTCCTGCGATACCTCAGCTCCAGTAGCGAGAGGGGCGAACCGCGACAAAGATGTCGGGAAGCCCACTACTGAGGGGGGCGCAAGTGTACACTGCATCGTGGCTAGGAGGCGTCGTGGGGGATGCGAGGCGCCGGGGGGGCCTGAGCACAACGCTGGCGGAAAAGGTCGGCGTAGTGGCGGTCGAGGGCGGCGGTGTAAGGGCATTGCGAGGAGGTATGACCGTCCTGGTTGCAGCGCAAACACCCACGCCGGCCCAAAATAATCGCGCGCTCCTCAGCGAAAAGGACACCGTGAGGAGGGACAAAGCCCTGAGGGAGGTCCTGTTGAGGGACCTCGGGGGGCGACGTTTGAGCGTGACCGAAGCGGCTGCGTGCCCGGGAGAGGGTGGAAAGGATGAGCTGGAGCGGCCATAGGGAGAGTAAAGTCCTCGAGGTGGTAATGGACGACCTCGCCGAGATCGAGGTCGTCGCTATGGTCACCCTGTGGCGACAGCGGGGCAACAACGTCTTGCTCACCATACTCGATCGCGTTGAAGCGGTGATAGAAGTGGCAGTCCTGCTGTGCAGAACGGCCGGGGCGACCGTGGAAAGGGGAGCGGCGCTGAGAATTGTCGTGAGAGGAGGAGGGGGCGTAACCAGTACGCTGAGGCTGGGAGGAGGAAGTGTGTTGAATATGGGCCCACATTCGCTGATGGTCCCTGGCGGCCTCATAAGCCTGCGGGGCCGATGTGAAGTCTTACCGCCGTAGCTCGGAGAGGTACTTAAGGGGAAGGCTGGCCAAGAAACGATCGATAAGGGCAGCCTTGGGAAGGAACGCCACATCACAAATGAGGCGGGCATCCTGAAAGATCTGGATGTGGCGGTCTAGGCCGGCAGCGCCACCAGAGTCGGACCAGCGTGTAGTGACGACATGCTCGAAGGCGTCAGTCATGTCATGTCGGGCTCCGAAGCGATCCTCGAGGAATGCCTAGAAATCCATGAACGTCGGAGTCCGACCCGCACGAAGAGAGTAAGTGTAAAAATCCTCCCAGGCGTCGAAAGGACCGCCACGCAGGCGCGTAGAGAGGTGAGTCACCCACGTGTCGGGTGGGGCACCCATGAGCTGGAGGGTGCGGGTGGCAGACTGTAGCCACCGAGACACGCGTATGCCTGTACCGTCATACAAGGCAATGTCCGTCAAGCGGACGAGTGGTACGCCACCGTTTTGGCGGCGAGGAGAGCGGGGAGCAGAGGCCTGCGCTACGGCCGAGTAAGTCGGCGCAGGTCCTAGAGAAGGGGGTGCAGCTGACTGTCCGTCCAGGTTGCATGGTGGAGCGGTAGGGGGAACAACGGCAGGCTGCGAGGGAGCTGTGGTCGAAGAGGTCGCAGCAGCCGAGGGAGTAGGAAGGAGGTAGGATGGGGGTGGAGGGGATGCGGGGCGGGGGAAGCGAGCCGACAAGAATGGGAGAGTAGAGGAAGAAGGGGGTGCGCCCGAAGGCGCGGCGACCTCTGAGGGTAGGGGTGGCTTAAGGCGTAAGAGGGCGAGGTCGGCCTGGGTCTGGGCAAGCTCGTCCTCGAGACCTCGAACCTAGATCGAGCGAGGAGTGGCAGGAGGAAGAGTGGGGGAAGCGGATGCACGAGCGGCATGGGGCATCCCACAGGGGGGAGAGTCAGGTGGCGCTGCGATCGTGCGAAAGGGAGGGAGAAGCGGGGCACCCGGAAAAGCTGAGACCATGGCACCTGGTTGTGGTCTCGTGGCCGTAGTGACCGGAATCTGGGCGGGTGCGCCCGTACAGTGCGGGAGGGTCTGGCCTGTGGAGGTCGTCGCGCTAGGAGCGTGGACGGTCATCAGGGTGGTCGGGTCGGGGGCGGCGGAGGAGGAAGCTCCGCCGTGGCCACCATGTCAGAGGACGGGGGACCCGGACTGGGAGTCAGGAAGAGAGAGAGAGTGGGGAGAGGAAGGGCGACCAGCGTCCTGGAGTTGCCACAGGCCAGCGGCAAGAGTCGCCATCTGCGTCTGTAAGGGCGCAAGTAGGGAGGTGATGAGGGTGTGAAGATCCCCCTGGGGCTGATGGCCCTAGTCCGTCGGCACAGGTGTGGAGCCCGATGTCGAGGTCGTCACCGCCTCGGCGTCTTGTGACACGCCGTCGGCCATGGGGAGGTAACGGGCCGGACTAGAGAGGGTTGGAGGAGGTCCGCATGAGCAGAGGGTATAGGGGGAGGTCTGCGATGGAAATCGACGGGCGGCGCCAATAAATCGAGCGCGGGCGCCGTCAAAAGGGGAGGGGTGGTTCGGATCCAGGGTGGTCGAATGAGAAGGAAGGTAGTGGGGATTAGGAAAATCCTAAACCCTACAAAAACCCTAAGAAAACCCTAAAGCGAAGTTTGAGTGGTTAGGGAAGGGTACTGGTGACCTAATCAAGAAAATAAAATAGCAAGCATAGGCTGGGAAGGCGGGAGGAAAAATAAATAAACAGCAAAATTTCGAGAGAAAAATAAAAATAATAAAGAAAATAAATAAATAATAAAAGTAATTAAAAAAATAAAGAAACAAAATGTAAAGAGAGAAATAATATTTATTTTTTTATAATTTTCGGCAGCATTTTCCTACCCCCCATGGGGTCAAGAATGTGCCAAGGGAAAGGGGAGACCAACAGAAGCACTTTAGGTTTCAAAATGCCGCAAATTAAAAAAAAAATCATAAAATAAATAAATAAATAGATGAGGAGGTGGAGAGGAATGAAGTGTCTAATTTTTCAAAACTTTCGGCAGCATTTCGTTATCCCCATGGGGTAGAAATGTGCTGAAAAATACTAAGTGAAAGAAAAAAAACAGAAAAATTCGCCAACACTTCGTTACCCCCACGGAGTCAAAATGTGTGCCGAAAGCAAGAATGACCAACTCCTAATCAGATTTAAGGGTGCCGCAAAAAAATTCAAATTTTCAGAATTAAAAAATAATAATAAAAAAGTCAGAAAATGAGAGAGGAAGGAGGGGAGAAAGATAGTTCGAACTTTTTGAGAAAAAAAAAAATTTAATCAAAGAGAAAGAGAAAAGAAGAAAAACATAAAAATTCGAAGTAGGGGGGTGCAAGGGGATGAAAAAGTGATGAAGAAGAGAGCAATAGGTAAGAGAGAGAGGAAGAGGGAAGTGGGAGATGGGGGAGATGAGATTAGTAGAAGATGGTGAGTGGGGAGGAGAGGAGAGAAAAGAGGTGGTGGGAGAAGGTAGAGGTAGAGTTAGAAAGGATGATTAGATGATGGGGGGGGGAAAGAAAAGGGGTTGGGATAAAGTAGGTTAGTGGAGAGAGATAATACCAGGCTCTTGGTTAGCCAAGAGCAAAGCACTACCAAGATCCACACGATCTTGGCCTTCAAGGTGCTGCTGGCCTAATGCCACAACAATAAAAAGATGATGATGATGATCTGGGGTTGGCTGAGATCTTGATCAGCCACCCTACTGCCACAGTCACACAGCCCCCTAGCCAAGGGGGGATCTTGAGCTACTGCGAAACTGCTACTGCAGCAGGAGAAAAATAGTAAAAAACAATCATGTGGCGCAACCCCTTTGCCAGGGGGGTCTTCAGTCTTCAGAGCAGGCTGCCACGTGGCACTGCAGATGGCCACGTGCGCAGGCAGCAGCAGCCACGGGGGAGGGGGGGTAAATAGCAGTCCGGCCGTTGCTGCCCTGCTGGCCGCTTCTTGCCGGCCGAAGAGAGGGGGGGGGGTAAATAGCTGGCACGCACCTCTTCAACAGCAGCGTGTCACACTACAAAGTCATATGCACAGTATGGTGAGTGTGTTACAGCACCAGCTACGCACGCGCAAGCCCAGCAGCTGCACGGGTTCAAACCCCAACAGCAGCAAGATCCCAGATCTTAATAATATAATCCGGGAGCGGGGCGGGGCGGGGCAGCGGGGCAGCATGGGCGAGTGGCGCGTGCGCGTGCGGCGGCTTTGGCCTTGGCGCTTGCACGCACGCATCGTGTAACGATAAAATCATTTTTCTCGCTACGGGTCGCTCTCGTGCTGCACCTTTTTTTCTTCCGTCGTTTTCATCGAAAACCGCCCGAAAAACAACCAAAAGCCCTGTTGTCGGGTTTTGTTGTTTTCCTTACTGTGCGGGGTGGTGGGTGGGAGCGGGGAACGTTCCCGCTCCGATACCAATGTGGCGGACCCACCAGGTGTGGTGCTTCGTCTGGGATAGAGATGGAGATGGACGAAGAAGGGGGAGTGAGATGGCACAGCGCAGCTCCCACGCCAGACTCCAACGCACGTACTCCAAAGTGTGTGAATGTAGAATGAATCGGAAAACAGACAACAGTTGGGCGATACCTCAGCGGACTGACGGGACTGGACTGGACTGGCTGGTACCGACAGAGGTACCGGCCTGGACTGGACTACCCCAAATACAACACAGACCTGTGAGAACAGGCCAAGGGGCTGGTCTCACAAGCCAACCAGAGGTCCGCTACTCTTTTTTTTTTCTCTCTCTTTCTCTCTCTCTCTCTCTCTCTCTCTCTCTCTCTCTCTCTCCCTCTCTCTCTCTCTCACACACACACACACACACACACACACACACACACACACACACACACACACACACACACACACACACACACACATACACACTCTCTCTCACACACACACACACACACACACACACACACACACACACACACACACACACACACACACACACACACACACACACATACTTTAAAACAAAAACAAAAAAACATAATTCCTTAGTGTTGCGTTTCCCACACTGCCACAACAGGCAATAAGGATATTTGCTCCAACGTCGGTTCTCCTGCGAAAAACTTTCAAATTACCCATCCACACCCTGCCAACTAGTTTTTCACTCTTCCAACCACCACCCTGGTGTACTAATAAGTGGTAGACCCAACGTTATAAAAATTCTCAAAGGTGTATAAATTTGTCCTCTACTAATTGCAAACGCCGCTGCACCGTAAATCCTCCGAACTCCTCTTCTTGGGCAAACCTACTACACTTGTTTTTTTCAACCGCGAAATAGACAGTGCGAGAATTTGACTCGTTTTCCATTTTTGCCCCTCCGAACTCCTCTTCTTTGTCAGACCTACTACGCTTATTTTTGTCATCCGTGAAATAGATAGCATGAGAATTTGACTCGTTTTCCATTTTTGTCATTCGACCTTCCCCTCTCTCGTTCTTTTGTAGCCCCCTAAGACAATTTTTCTCTTTGTTTTTCTCCCTCTCTCTCTCTCTCTCTCTCTCTCTCTCTCTCTCTCTCTCTCTCTCTCTCTCCCTGATACACACACACACATACACACAGACATACACACGTACACACACACACACACACACACTCTAGAAGAAAAACAAAGAAACATATTCCCTTAGGGCTGCATTCCCCACGCCCCCACGGTAAGCAATAAAAGGATTTGCTCCAACTCCGGTTCTCCTACGGAAAACTTTCCAAACCTCCATCGACACCCTGCTAGCCAATTTGTCACCCTTTCTACCGCCACCCTAGGTGTATTGACCTACCGTTATTGAGCGCATCGGCCCCCGTTTTTTCTCACGAAAGAGGCGAGAGCTCTCCCGGCCATGTCACACAGGAGTTTAAACAAAAGTAATACAGAGACAACTCGGAGTCGATGCATAATTAATCTCGCGGACCGCTAAGACAGTCGAGGTCGCATCGCCCCTTCGCCGCTCTAGCCGGGTGCGCCAACTGTACATCTCGCGGTCCCCTACAACAGGATAGGTTCCCGCGGGGCATAAGCTTGCTTCCCTAAGGGGTTGGCACCACCCTTAGGGGCGTATCCCTACCGAGTTACTGACCCACGTGTGAAAGTTTTTTTATGCAGTTGCAGAGGTGTGTCAGTCGAGGGTGATTGCTCGTTCGCTGTAGTATAGGTACGCAGGATTAACATGCCTATTGAACCCGGACGTCGTCCATTCCTTAGGGCGCAGATCTCCTAAGTACAAAGCATACGCCGATCGACTGGGACGGTATCAACCTAGTGTGAAAGCCCCAGTATCCTTGTCCCTTTGGTCACCAGTTAAAAAAAAAGACATAACAATCACACGTAGTTACATAAAAAAGAATTGGCCGTAGTCGACATAAACATATATCCAATATGAAATGATAACCGAATGAATCGAAATCATCATTAGATACAAACAACAACACAATATAAAAATAAAATACGACCACCCCTCGTCGAATTTCACAAAAATCATACAGCCGCCAACGAGGAGTTGACTTTCAACAATAACCTCAATGCAGCCGACAAGGAAGTCGGTCTGTCTTAGTTTTGACGTGATGAGATGCACTGCCGAAGTTATTCATTCACCACCGACCTAAGATTGAACACGCACACACATGTCTCCATACTTTTCTCAATCTTCTTGGATGGCAGGGTGTTTTATGGATGATTCTTGATCAGGGGCATTGCTTGAGGTGTCGCATGCCTCTGTCTCTAGGAAGTGGTCTGGGGTACTCCTCCTCCTCGTCCGAGTACAAGACTCGGATCTTAGAAGTCGAGCCATCTCCACCGAATCGGCAAAGTACCCCCCCCCGTAGAACGGTCCACTCTGGGTCGATAACAGGGTCGGCTCCTAGAGCAACGAACCCTTGCCCCAGATGCTTCATGAAGAAAGAGAATTTGTTCACTACAAGTAGATTTTGAGTTGTCCCCTTTGTCGCTTGCCCAAGGTAACTCAAACGAAAATAGTTAGAAAATATAGAGAATGAAAATCATTTAGATAGATAAAAGTCGTTCAAGAAAGAGATGGTCAATCTTTGGGAAAAGGCTACGTTCGTTTGACCTTATCTGCTTTATTTTATTCGAATTTGTTTTGCGATGTGCATAAAAAATTGACATTTTTCAAACCAACCAACCCTTCTCGGCATGCAGGCATGTGAGAAGTCAAAAGAAGACACTCCTTTTCCATTTTCTCAAATAGGCATAATCAATCGTCTTTGCAAGCATCCTTCTACCTACCTGCACAACACGCAGAGACAACAAGTTCAAAAGAAAACCAGTACAATCCCATGCCCAAGTCAGACTTTTCCATTCACATGCACAATACGCACGACTTTCCTTTACCTTTTCAACGAACATTCTATGAACAGGGTTAAGCAAAGTGTGGGTTCACACAGGTGTGAAGGGAAATCTGAGTCAATCAACTGACTGACCTTGAGTGAAGTGGTACCGAACGCGCTCTGGCTCACTCAAGAAACTCAAGAAAGAATACACTTATCGCCAAAGAAAACTGCAGTCCCAAGGCAAGTCTCAAGCCAACTGCGTGTCCCAATTTTTTCCCGACTCGCAAGTAGCACACGAGGTAGTCCCAGATTCGATGGCGGGAAGTCGCACGAGTCCCAAACAGAATGTTGTTTCCACGACAGTCCCAACTGGCTTTACGTATGTCCCAACCGGTCCCAAGTGGTCCCTGATGGTCCTACGCCACCAACATTCGCTCCTCACGTATATTTCATAGTGCGTCGCGCGCCAACTGCCACCATGTCACGTTGCCGCCGCCAGACACTCCAACTCTGGTAGCAAAACCTCATCAAACATAACAGACGCCACGCCATAGAAAAAAACTTTGCCGCTATCGTGCCACAAATCCCTGTTGTCCTGTCGCTAATCCATCTGCATTTCCACACCAAAGAAAAAACAAGTATCGTTGCTCCACGAATTCGACAACACTTCCCCGCCACGAGAAAATTCAAGTGTCGCTGCGCCGCAAATTCGGTAACACTTCCACGCCAGAAGAAAATTCAAGTGTTGCCGCGCCACGAATTCGGCAGCACTTCCCCGCCAAAAAAAAATTCAAGAGGCGTCGCCCCACAAATTTGGCAGCACTTNACGAATTCGGCAGCACTTCCCCGCCAAAAAAAAATTCAAGAGGCGTCGCCCCACAAATTTGGCAGCACTTCCCCGCCAAAAGAAAATTCAAGTGTCGCCGCGCCACAAATTCGGCGGCACTTCCGCGCCAAAAGAAAATTCAAATGTCGCCGCGCCACAAATTCGACAGCACTTCCCCGCCAAAAGAAAATTCAAGTGTCGCCGCGCCGCAAATTCGGCAACACTTCTCTGCCAAAAGAAAATTTAAGTGTCGTCGTGCTGCAAATCCAACAGCACCTCCCCAGCATGTAAGGAAAACGGTTGCTAGTGATGCCGCACCGCTCGGCAGCATCTCCCCAGTACTGTCGTTATGGCCGCTGATGACGCCGTGCCACATCACAATGCCACAACGTCGTCGTCGCCCCCTGTCGCATCTCACGGCCGCTTCTCGCTGCGCTACCGTAAATCCCCTTAAAGACTAGCCAGCCATCGGATGAAGCAGAGTGCTCCAGCCGGGCTATGGCTGTCTCGTCCTCCTCGCCGCACTCCACTGCCATCCTCCAGCTCCGTTTGCAGCACTCCTGCCTCCTCTCTAGCACTCCAGCAATGAGCCAAGTGTGTTGTCACACACTGGCTATTGGAGGCAAGTGTGAGGTAGTTGGGGGACAGCTGCCTCTTTTGTAGTGGCTAATGAGGGCAGCGGCATCCTCAGCTGCCCCCAGGCAAAATTCGTCACTTGTCTGGGGCCGTTGATCTGAGCCAGATCAATGGACCGAGGCTGCCTCACCTCAGCCACACACTTAGGGTGGCAGTTGTACTCAACTGCCCCCTTCTTTTTCTCCCTTTCCCCTACACTCGGCCCTACACTGAGTGTAGGTTCAGCGGGAAAATGACTGTTTCCAGCCAGATTCCCTTCACCACCTCTTCAGATCCCCATCCTGTGTCATGAGTCATAGTCAGGCCAGTTTGGCCTGTATCTGACCATAGTCGTGGCCACATTCGTGGCCGTAGCTCTTTTTTTTTTCCCTTCCTCTTCTTTTTTTTCTTTTTTTTTTTCCTTTTTGTTTTCTTTACCTTCTTTTTACCCCTCCCTCGTTTCTTAGTGCAGGGGGCAACTCGCCGTTCGAAATGAACGGCCGCCCCCTACTAGTATTTTCATACAGTCCAACTAGAGTCAAGCTTAGCAGGGGTCTCCTTCCCCTTGCCCGCGCCTGTATCTAGAGCTAAACAGGCGTCTGATACAGGCGCGTGACCAATAATCTCTCTCTCTCTCTCTCTCTCTCTCTCTCTCTCTCTCTCTCTCTCTCTCTCTCTCTCTCTCTCTCTCTCTCTCTCTCTCCCTCTCTCTCTCTCTCCCTCCCTTTCTTCTCTCTCTCTCTCTCTCTCTCTCTCTCTCTCTCTCTCTCTCTCTCTCTCTCTCTCTCTCTCTCTCTCTCTCTCTGCCCGTACCTACTGGGCCTGATCTCAGCCGCGCGATCTCATGCATCACAGGGCCGAGATCGGCCGCGCTCAAAGGCCCTTTCAGGCCGACCAGCTCCAAAAAGGAGCTAGCCCGGTAGGACGCCGATGGACTCGATCCTAAAATCCCCTAGATGAAAGTCAGACTCAGTACCTACTGGGCTAGCTCCTCCTTTACACCACAGGGGAGCAACTCTTCTACATGAAAAGCTCTATACCCAGCAGGCCATCACCCTACTTCCCCACTATTGGTCAGTTGTTTACAGCTCGGCCGATCACCCAACGACATAGGCCTCGGCTTCGGCCTATCGGCTATTGGCGTGGAATAAAATCTCACAACCCAAGAAACCAATAGAAAATTGCTTTCTATTCCTTCGTGTCGTGACCCTATACCCATCGCATCCCTCTTTTTAGCCTACTTAGGCCCTGAATCGCGCGACTTACATTATTTCAGGTAGAATAGGTCTTAGCATTCTCACGTCCGCGTGCCTCGACGGTCTCAACAAAGCAAAGCACTTCTAGTTATTATCGCTACTCTCGGACGTCACACGCGTCTGAACCAAACCTCGAAAACTTTTAGTATCTTAGTCATAGGTCAGATCTGAATAAACTTTTGGCAACGCCAATATCATCAAGTCCTTCAATCCAACGAAAGAGTCGGACAGCGTCCGGCGTTTAAAATCCCCGGCAAATACCCTTGTTAGGGTATTTGCCCCGACAGCATTTCGAGGCCCCATTGAGCGACGTCCCCCTCGTTCACCCTATATTAATAAATAATATAAGTCTGTCTGGATTCTTATGGAACTCCTTTGTGAAAATAATAACAAAACTCTCCCAATAATAATTAGTCGAAACTTATATTAAAGTCCAAGTTATTCTCTCAGTAGTTTAAAATTTATCACCTATGAATGGTCTTACTGAGCAACGTTCCCATCGCTCTTCATCAAGATAATAATATAAACTTCATAAGAGTTTAATAGATACTTCGTATAATCAATCAAGCAACCATCCGAAACGAAGCCGGAGAGTTTTTACCAACATTCAAGAAACGACACTCTCTGTCGTTCGCTATCCAAATAAAAATTAAGATTCTTACAAAATTCTCATGTGAAAGCAACAGTTACAGTATACAACAATTCAACAAACATTTTGGAATATGACCGGAATTCTTACATCAATATTCAACTCAACATTAAAACTAGATTTAGCTTTCTGAAATCTCATAATTCATTCGTTCAACAGGATTATCTCCATGTAGGTCTTGACATAATCCCAAAACAGTCACGTCACATCATTCTACTCTGGAACTTTCACAGGCTTAACTCCCTGTGGGCATTTCAGAAAGAAACAGTCACATCACAGCTTAACGAGCATAATTTTTCAAAACAGACGAAAGTTCTAATTAAGACAGGTTCTCTGCCGCAAAAAGACTCCCCAGCGTACTGATGGGAATGACTCCCCAGTCTACTGATGGGAACGAATCCCTAGTCTGCTGATGAGAATATATCTCCAGTCTACTGATGGGAGCTCTGATTAAGACAGACCCCTTGCCACAGAACGATCCCCCAGTCTACTGATGGGAACTACTCCCCGGTCGCTGATGGAAATGTTGTTGATGGGAATGATCTCCCAGTCCACTGATGGGAATGGGTCCCCGGTTGCTGATGGAAGTCACTTCCCAGTGTACTGATGAAATCAAGTTGTGAGATCATTTTGTTATAAGTCTTTTACGGCTTAACCCCCTCGGGGTCTTTCATTCCATCAATATGGGAGTGACTCCCCAGTTGCTGATGGGAATGACCTCCCAATCTACTGATGGGAACAAGTCCCCAGTTGTTGATGGAAGCTACTTCCCAGTCTGTTGATGGGAACCAGTCCGCAATCTTTCACAGGCTTAACCCCCTGTGGGCCTTTCATTCCATCAATATGACAATGACTCCCCAGTTGTTGATGGGAATGACCTCCCGGTCTACTGATGGGAACTTGTCCCCAGTTGTTAATGGAAGTACTCCCCAGTCTGTTGATGGGAGTCAATCCGCTTTTCGATAACCATTCCTCAACAATCGCCATGACATTCCATAATATTCGCGCGCAATTCAAACTTCTTCACATTTCATCCAAATTTCAGTGTCTCAATTCATCAATCACATGTAGAGTAAAACAACCTTACCTTATACAACCAGGGTTGGCTAGACCCTGGTCATAGAGGTACGGTGACTATGCCTGACACGAGGAGAGGTAGCCACTTCTCCCCTCGCGGCAATCATATTCATCTACCTACAAGTTCACAATTTCTCAACAACCTACATTTAATCAAATCTTCACAACAACAAAATAATTTACGACGAATGCTTTCACATGGAATTTCAAAGTAATCCGCATTCTATACTCTTCATCAATAGATCAAATACAGTATATGGTTTTTCAACGAATGGTGGTCTGGGTAGCTGATACATCAAATCAAATAGAGCTCTCAAATCATCAAAATGATATTGAGGGAAATATCAACCTCAAGTAGATAACACCCAATGTTATTCCAACAAAAAAGTGTTTCGAAGTTAATAATGAACTTAGAAAATGAACTTAGAATCTTGACAACTTATTTTTTCATGGCTTTCAACCGCTTGCATCTATTCGGAGTATGTTCGGTTCTACCGCATCTTTTACAGATAATATTATTCCAATACAATCTTCCTTTCTTTGCTCGCTGGTCTCGTTGGTTTTGAGATGCTAACTCAGAATGCTCTGCCTTTTGGGTAGTTGGCGTCGAAGAACTATCTAAACAATTTTCTTTATCTCTTCTATCTTTCTCACATGGATCATTCAAAGGTTATTCTATCATTGCCTTCTGATACTCACGATGAGAATCGTCCTCTGTTTCTTTCAACATCTCTCTAATTTCCAAAATATTTGACACGAAATTTGAATCTCTCTTTCGTTTATCAATCTGGCACTCCGTCCCAGAGTTTTGCAAGCGAAGCTGCATACGAAGAACCTTGTCAAAATTTCGTTACCAAAATTTAAACGAATCATTTCTCATTTAGATTTACCATCTACCTCATAAATAAGTTCATATTGTTCTCCCTCTGAAAAATTTGCAAGAAAGATAAGACATCTTTGTCTTTCTGCTAATCCTTGTATCCGACGAGCAGTCCGTTCAAACTCGGCCAAAAACTTTTCTTTTATCACGTATGCATCTCGCTTGACATTCTTCAAATCCTCAATTATTGTTGGTGTGTCGCCCAGCCATAACATGGTATCTCAGAAATTAGACCATGTCTTTGACATTTCGGCTATTTGTAGGATTACGTTCATAAAAAAAAATTCGAAATACCTAAGAATTTTTTTCAAAATTTGGGGATCATCCCAATTGTTGATGGATGCAAGTTGCTCAAACTTTTCAATGAAAGTAGAACCGAAGTTACTGTCGAAGAGAGGGACGTATACTCTTAGCAGACTTTCGCTTTCCACGTCTGTCTGTTCTATAAGTCAATTTATTCCAGTCATATCTTTATGATGATGACTTCTGCTTTCTTACTTTTCTCTCCTTTGACCGGTTTCGAGAATTTGACAATCATCAACTTCTCGAACTCATTTCACGTTCCAGAAGCGCGTAGAAGATGTTCAACCTCAACCTTCGATTCTTCAATCACAAACCCCAGAAGCGCATCGGCCCCCGCTTTTTCTCGCGAAAGATGGGAGAGTTCTCCCGGCCATCTCACACAGGAGTTTAAACAGAAGTAATACAGAGACAACTCGGAGACGATGCATAATTAATCCCACGGACTACTTAAACGGTCGCGGTTGCGTCGTCCCTTCGCTGCTCTAACCGGGTGTATCAGCTGTACATCCCGCGATACCCTACGACGCGATAGGTTCCCGCGGGGCATAAGCTTGTTTCCCTAAGGGGTTGTCACCACCCTTAGGGGCGTATCCATACCGAGCTACCGACCCACGTATGAAAGTTTCTTCATGCAGTTGCACAGGTGGGTCAGCCGAGGGCGTTTGCTCGCTCGCTGTAGTATAGGTACGGGCGATTTAAACGCCTATTGAAGCCGGTCGTCATCCGTTTCTTAGGGTGTTAATCTCCTAAGTACAAAGCGTACGCCGGTCGACAAGAACGATCTTAACCTAGTGTGAAACCCCCAGTATCCTAGTCCCTTTCGTCACCAGTTAAAAAGAAAGACATAACAACCACACATAGTTACATAAAAAGGAATCGAAATGATAACCGAACGAATCTAAGTCATCATTAGATACATACAATAACACAATATCAAAATAAAATCCGACCACCCTTAGTCGAATTTCACAAAAATCATACATCCGTCAACGAGGAGTTGACTTTCAACAATAACCTCAATGCAGCCAACAAGGTAGTCGGTCTGTCTTAGTTTTGACTTGATGAGATGCGGTGCCGAAGTTATTCATTTCATCTTACCGCCGACCTAAGATTGAACACGCACACACCCGTCTCCATACGTTTCTCAATCTTTTTGGATGATGGACTGTTTTGCGGATGATTCTTGATCAGGGGCATTGTTTGAGGTGTCGCATGCCTCTCTTTCTAGGAAGTAATCTGGGGTACTCCTCCTCCTCGTCCGAGCACAAGACTCGGATCTTAGAAGTCGGGCCATCTCCACCGAATCGGCAAAGTACCCCCCCGTAGAACGGTCCACTCTGGTCGATAACAGGGTCGACTCCTAAAACAACGAACCCTCGCCCCAGATGCTTCCTGAAGAAAGATAATTTATTCACTATAAGTAGATTTTTAGTTGTCCTCTTCGTCTCTTGCCCAAGGTAACTCAAACGAAAATAGTTAGAAAAGATAGAGAATGAAAATCATTTAGACAGATAAAAGTCATTAAGGAGACAGATGTCAATCTTTGGGAAAAAACTACGTTCGTTTGACCTTATCTGCTTTATTTGATTCAAATTCGTTTTACGGTAAGCGTTAAAAATTGACATTTTTCAAAACAGCCAAACCTTTTTGGCATGCAGGCAAGTGAGAAGTCAAAAAAAGACACTCCTTTTTCATTTTCTCAAATACGCATAATCAATCTCCTTTGCAACCATCATTCTACCTACCTGCACAACACGCAGAGACAAAAAGTTCAAGAGAAACCAGTACAATCCCATGCCCAAGTCAAATATTTTCATTCACATGCACGATACGCACGACTTTCCTTTACCTTTTCAACGAATATTCAATGAACAGGGTCAAGCAAAGTGTGAGTTCACACAAGTGTGAAGGGAAATCTGAGTCAATAAACTGACTAACCTTGAGTGAAGTGGTGTCGAACGCGCTCTGGCTCACTCAAGAAAGCCAAGAAATAATATGTTTGTCGCCAAAGAAAACTACTTGTTCCAATCTTTTTCCGACTTGCAAGTAGCACACGAGGTAGTCCCAGATTCGATGGCGGCAAGTCACACAAGTCCCAAAAAGAATGTTGTTTCCAACTGGTTCCACGTTTGTCCCAACCAATCCTAGGTGGTCCCTGATGGTCCTACGCCACCAACATTCGTTCCTCACACTGATTTCATAGTGCATCGCGTGCCAACTGCCACCACGTCACGTTACCGCCGCCGTACACTTCAACTCTTGTAGCACAAACTCATCAAACATAACAGACGTCGCGCCGTAGAAAAAAACTCCGCCGCTATCGTGCCATAATTCCCTGTTGTCGTGTCGCTAATCCATCCGCATTTCCACACCAAAGAGAAAAAACAAGTATCGCTTCTCCACCAATTCGGCAACACTTCCCCACCAAAAGAAAATTCAAGTGCCGCCGCGCCACAAATTCAGCAGCACTTCCTTGCCAAAAAAAAATTCAAGTGTCGCCGCGCGGCAAATTCGGGAGCACTTCCCAGCTAAAAGAAAATTCAAGTGTCGCCGCGCCGCAAATTCGGCAGCACTTCCCTGCCGAAAGAAAATTCAAGTATCGCCGCACCACAAATTTGGCAACATTTCCCCGCCAAAAGAAAATTCAAGCGTCGCTACGCCGCAAATTCGGCAGCACTTCCCCGCCAAAAGAAAATTCAAGTGCCGCCGCGCCACAAATTCGGCAGCACTTCCCCACCAAAAGAAAATTTTAGTGTCATAATGCCGCAAATTCGGCAACACTTCCCTGCCAAAAGAAAATTCAAGTGTCACCGTGCCTCAAATCCGGCAGCACCTCCCCAACACGTAAGGAAAACGGCTGCTAGCGATGCCTCATCGCTCGGACAGCATCTCCCCATTACTGCTGTTATGGCTGTCGATGACGCAGTGCCATAACACAATGCCGCAGGGTCGTCATTGCCCCCTGTCGCATCTCACGGACGCTCCTCGCTGAGCTGCCGTAAATCCCCCTAGAGACTAGCCAGCCATCGTATGAAGCAGAGTACTCCAGCCAGGCTATGGTTGTCTCCTCCTCCTCGCCGCATTCCACTACTGTCCTCCAACTCCGTCTGCAACACTCTTGCCTCCTCTCCAACACTCCAGCAATGAGGCAAGTGTGTTGTCATACACTCGCAGCTGGAGGCAAGTGTGAGGCAGCTGGGGGACAACTGCCTCTTTGTAGTGGCTGAGGAGGGCAGCAACAACCTCAGCTGCCCCTAGGCAAAATTCGTCACTTGCCTGGGGCCGTTGGTCTAAGCCAGATCAACGGACTAAGGCAGCCTTACCTTAGCCACACACTTAGGGTGGCAGTTGGACTCAACTGCCCCCCTCTTTTTCTCCCTTTCCCCTGCACTCAGCCCTACACTGAGTGCAGGTTCAGCGGAAAAATGGTTGTTTTCCGCCAAATTCCCTTTACCACCTCTTCAGATCCCCATCCTATGTCATGAGTCACATTCAAGCCTGTTTGGCCTGTATCTGATCGTAGTCGTAGGCACATTTGTGACCGTGACTCTTTTCTTTTTCCTTTCCTCTTCTTTTCTTTTCTTTTTCTCTTTTTGTTTTCTTTTCCTTATTTTTACCCCCTCCTCGTTTCTTAGTGCCAACGACCATTTCACTGGTCACACCGTCGGCACCCCCCCCATGATCTGTTGAAGTACAGACCCGAGTTCGAATCCCCTCCTGGGACTGGACCATTTCCTGATTTATGCGTGGCATCCTTGCGCATGGGCCATGCTAATCTCCGCACCGCTGATCTCAGCCTCGCGATCTCATGGATCGTAAGGCCGATATCGGCCGCGCTCAAAGGCCCTTTCAGGTTGACCAACTCCAAAAAGAAGCTAGCCCAGTAAGACACCGCTGAACTCGATCCTAGAATCCCCTAGATGAAAGTCAGACTCGGTACATACCGGGCTAACTCCTCCTTTACACCAAAGGGGAGCAACTCTTCTACATGAAGGGCTCTATACCCAGCAGACCGTCACGCTATGGTTGAGGAGGCTCTGCCCGCTCATCCCTTCCCCACTATTGGCCGGTTGTTTACAGCTCGGCCGATCACCCAACCACATAGGCCTCGGCTTCGGCCTATCGGCTCTTGGCGCGGAATCAAATCCCGCAGCCCAAGAAAACAATAAAAAATTGCTTTCTATTCCTTCGTGCACAGACCCTATACCCGATGCATCCCTCTTTTTAGCCTACTTAGATCCTGAATCGCGTGACTGACATTATTTTAGGTAGAATAGGTCTAGCCTTAGCGTTCCCACGTCCGCGTGCCTCTGCGGTCTCAACAAAGCGAAGCACTTCCAGTTATTGTTGCTACTCTCGGACATCACAGGCGTCTGAACTAAAGGTCGAAAACTTTTAGTCTCTTAGTCATATGTCAGGTCTGAATAAACTTTTGGCAACGTCAATCTCATCAGGTCCTTCAATCCAACGAAAGAGTCGGACAGCGTCTGACGTTTAAAATCCCCGGCAAATACCCTGACAAGGGTATTTGCCCAGACACCGTGAAGGCAGGGGTGCGCAACCCGTAGCTTGTCTGTTCATGTGTTTGTCTGCCATACACAACTCCAAGATTGTATGTGTGTGTGTGCGCGCATGTGTGTGTGTGTGTGTGTGTGTGTGTGTGTGTGTGTGTGTGTGAGAGAGAGAGAGAGAGAGA
>BFEA01000084.1:3679189-3694430 GCA_003427395.1 Chara braunii
GAGAGAGAGAGAGAGAGAGAGAGAGAGAGAGAGAGAGAGAGAGAGAGAGAGAGAGCCCTGCAGCATGCACCGTGTGAGTGACTGGGAGCACAAGGGCAAGCGCTAACCTCAAAAAAGAAGAGGGGGGATGTTCTATTCAAGTACGAGGGCTTTCCTCTGCACGATCAGAATAGAACGCATATGCTCAATATTCGAATACAACCCATGTGAATTTTATTCGAAGTGGTTACATTCAAGAAAATGGACTATTCCAGGGGCCGGGGGCCGAGCAGGCAAAAGTGATCCTGCACGTGCAAGGAGGGCTCGCCGCCCCCTAGAAGCCCCTGCCTGCAACCATTGGGCCCTTCATTACGAACAACTGGTATAACGAACCAAGGCGTAAATGACTCACGTGTATAAACGCAACCCTACTGGAAAACCTGGAAAAATTCCCGAAGTTGTATAAATGCGTCCCCTACTACTGGCTGCTAATTTCGCTGCCCCCTCAGCCCTCCGAACCGCTCTTCTTGGACAGAGCCACCTTGCTTGGGATCTTTGAGAACGCCATGTGATGTGAGTATCCCCGTGGCCCCCCAAAGCGTGTCAAGGCATTTCATATTTCATACAGTCTAACCTCCCTGCTATCGTCTAGACCGTCCTGGGGCAAGGTCCCACTTGCACGGATTACGAGTTTCTGACCGTTGATCTGTGCTATCTACGGTCAATCTCTCTTAATCCGTGCAAGTGGGACCTAGCCCCTGAACTGAACTGAAATCAGAGGAGACGAGCAAAATTCTTTGGCTCGAAACGGCCCCCGAATTTGTCGTTTTCCAATTTCTGGAAGAGTAGTATGACTCTGGCCCAGACAGGAAAGCCCAACTCGCCCTTCAGGGCATCCGTTAACTTGAATGACACGCATAGGGCCGCGCTCCAACGCTCACCCAATGTGCAAAATGGGAATGAATCTTACCGTAGAACTTGAGAAGATACGCCGTCACATGTGTTTTGTCTCATCTGGATTCGCTGAGCAGTGGACCGAGGCCCATATCGAGAAATGGTCCAAATCCGGAATAAAAAGGGAAACGAAAAAAGGAAAAAAAAAAAAAGAAAACCCAACTCGCCGTTTTTTTGTTTTTTTCCCCCCTCTCGGAGTTGACAAGTTTCTTTTCTTCGTTTTCGTCAGTGCTGAATCAACGGTTGCAAGGGTGTCCTGTTCGCGCAACGGCAAAGGGGCGGCGGGGTTACTGTAGTTGTTTTAGACAGGCGGCGGGAGGGGGGAGGGGGAGGGGGAGGGGCTGCTTTTGCATTGCACTACTCCCCATCCGCCAACAACATTTTGAATGCATATGGACATGAGTGGGTCCAGATGCTTTCAAAATGTTGTTGGATGGGGAGTGTGCAACTACTGCTATTGCTAGTAGTAGGCCCAGAGAGACGGGACCTCAGCGCAAGGGGAGGGCGGAAAGTAGCGCCGAAATGCAGAGGTGGGCCCGTCTGTCGTATGTATGACCCCACGAGTGCAGGGGCCGTAGCGCAGCGCAGCACGAAAGAAAGAAAAAGAGCCCGAAAGAAAAGGGGAAAAAATACCAAAGGCGGGCGGAGGTGGGGGCGGTACCCTCGCCGGGGGGTTGAATCGAGGTTTTCGAGGTAGAGAGAGAGAGAGGGAGAGAGACGGAGAGAGAGGGAGAGAGAGGGAGAGAGGGGTCGCGGCAAGAGCACGTAGTATAGGGCGGCGGGGGTAGGGACGTGGGCGGGAGGTAGGGTTGAGAGAGCGTCGTCGACGAAAGACTGCCTTGGGCGGGCAAATGCAAAATGCAAAAGGCACAATTGTATATATTTTTTTTAATACTTACAATTGTAATTGTAAATTGTAATCACGACAATGATAAAGTGCGGGAATAGGGCCACAGTAGGTAGGTGGAGGGCAGCGAGGGTCGAGTCCATGTGGGGGTCAGTCAGTCTACGAGTACTATCGAGTGCGATCGAGTATATATTTTATTTCCGAACGTTGCAAGGCGACGACAGACGAGCGGTCTGCTCACCCGTCTCTCACTCAACTCACATAACGTTTGTTGTTGATTCATTCGTTGGGTGCGTGGGAAGAAGTTGTCTTTAGCGAAGAGGTTGACAGCAGGCACGCGTTGGTGGCACGCGCCGCGCCGTGTTCGTTGGCTACGTTCCTTTTATTTTGTAGGCTATGTTATGTTTACGGCTTCTTGAAGAAAGAAAGGGTCCGTCCGTCAACTGTAGTAGTAAGAACGACCGAAGGAGGAGGCGCAAGGGACACAGATCTGTGGCAGCCTTTCCAGCTGTAGTAGAGTAATGTGGGGGTCGGGTAGTCAGTACAACACTTGCTCCCTGTGTGCGTGTGTGTATGGCCGTGTGTGTGTGTGTGTTTGTGTGTGTTGTGTCGCTCTTCCACTGTCCTGTCTTTCGATGGGCGCGGGGAAGGAAAGAAAGTAGTTGACGCCGATGATGGCCCGTCTCTATCTGTCTCCTCCTCCCTTCCATCCTTCTGTCTAGGTGACCCTGGTATCGATCCTTCGCCGTCTTGCCTGGAATCGTCTTCACATCGCCCTCATCGGCGATTCGTTCTACGTTCCTCCCCTGCATCACCGGATTTTGAAGATGCTATAGAGCGCTTCTGTTCTTCTTCTTCGTGGTTTTGAAACCAGCGGTGTTCGGTGTCCGAGGTGGATGACCTCAGGTTCCTCCGATCTATTTCCTCATTCGCGTCTCTTCCTCTCTTTACTTTGTCCCTCTCTCGATCTGGAGTGGCGGCGACCCATTTCTGTGCTGCTATCGTATCGCAGCGACATCTTCGGTGGTTGATGGGTGCTGCTGGGCTTGTGTGAGAGCTGGTGTGCCCTCTGTCTGGTCTGGGGAACTCGAGTGCGCGTTGTCGGGCAGCAACTTTGCCTTGAGCTGATCGCTCTGTTTCCCAGAGGCTGTCAGAAGGCGAAGACGACCAAGAAAGTGGTAGGTGTAGACGAAGGCCGTCCGGCATGTGTGGGGGTACGGAGTACTCTAGTTCCGTGGCCGCGGTGTGCAGAGCATCGGACGAAGCTATGGGAGATCATGGGCTGGAAGTTGGTTCGCGGAAGCCGCTCAGTCCGGGGGCTTCCATAGAGAAGGCGGGATCGCGGGAGAACAGCAGGATATCGCTGTTGGAGCTGGCGGCGAACAACGACCTCGACGGCTTTCGCCACGCTGTCGAGGTCGAGGGGGCGCAGGTGGACGAGCTGGGCAGCTGGTATGGGCGGCAAAACGGCACGAACCAGATGGTTCTGGAGCAGCGGACCCCGTCGATGATCGCGGCGTTGTACGGGAGTGTGGATGTGCTGAGTTACATTCTCTCGTTCTTCGATGCGTGTGGCTGCGACATTAATCGCAAGTGCGGGGTGGACGGGAGCACAGCGCTGCACTGCGCGGCGGCGGGGGGAACTCCGCGCGCAGTGGAGACTGTGGCTCTCTTGCTGCGCTGTGGGGCGGACCGCGACTCGCTGGACAACCACGGACGGAGGGCGGTGGACGTCGTCTTCACTCCGAAGATGCCTCATATCAAGGCTCATCTTGATCGGCTGTTGAGGCCTGACTCCTCCTCGCCTTCCTCTTCCTCTTCTTCTTCTTCTTCTTCTTCTGCAGCAATCAGCGTTCCTTCCTCCTCTAGTCTGTCCCGTCAGTCTCTGTCTCCTGCCGGGCTGAATTCGAGTACCAGTAGCTCGTTCCATGATAACTCGACGGCGGCCGTCGCCGTGGCTTCTCTTCCGTTTTCTTCCGTCTCTTCTCCCCCCACTCCGAACGGCTGCGACGTGACGCGAGGGAAGCCGTCGTTCTTGCAGCTCTCTTCCAACGGGTCGGCCTCGTCGTCAGATTCTGCCCATCTAATGGGCGGGGGCTCTTTGTCGAATGGGGGGAGCAGTGACGGCTCTCTTCCGGATGTGAAGAGCAGTATTTACGCCACCGACGAGTTCCGGATGTACAGCTTTAAGGTGAAGTCGTGCTCTCGCGCGTACAGTCACGACTGGACGGAGTGCCCCTTCGTGCACCCTGGGGAGAATGCGAGGAGGCGCGATCCGAGGAGGTATCACTACAGCTGCGTTCCTTGCCCTGACTTCCGGAAGGGTTCCTGCAGGCGCGGCGACAGTTGTGAGTACGCTCACGGCGTGTTCGAGTGCTGGCTGCACCCGGCGCAGTATCGAACTCGCCTTTGCAAAGAGGGGTTGAAATGCACACGGAGAGTGTGCTTCTTTGCGCACACGTCGGAGGAGCTCCGCCCTCTGTACACCACCTCCGGCTCGGCCACGTTGCCTTCTCCAAGATGCACTTCGCCGATCGATATGAGGTCACTTTCTCCTCCGTTGCCGCCCCCGTCCCCACAGTCCGTTCTGTTTCCCTACTCTCCGGCAACGTCGCCGTCGGGGCTGCCGACCCCTCCTCTCTCTCCGAGCACCTCCTCTTCTCTGTCCGTCTGGAGTCCTAACGTGCAGTCGTCCGTTCCCACACTTCATTTGCCCACCGGATTGCACGCGGCGCGGGTGCGAGGGCTCCAGGCGGCGCAGGCCCAGGCGCAGGCAGCCGCCGCTGCGAAGGTCCGAGCGGACGGGCACCGTTCTTCCGCCGGACTGGAGCCGGATGCTGATAGACTGGTTGATTTGGCCGCTTTGTCGATCAGCCGCGCATCCCCCGTGCCATCCGTGTCATCGCCGTCTTCGTCGAGCGCCTTGACTGCCAGGATTGGCCACGCCTTGCATGCGAACTTCCCGAACGTTGCCGGGGGACTCCAGATGAGCAATGCGAGTTTGGACAGTCTCATTTCGTCGGCGGCGGCGGCGGAGAGCGCGGGCGCACTTGGCGGCTCGAGCGCCGCCGCGGCGCTGCAGTCCGTCCTTCAGTCCCGGCAGCAGCAGCAGCAGCAGCAGCATGCCCATCAGCATCAGTGGAGGTTGAACGGCTCCGTCAGCCCTCTCTCGTCGCCGATCCGTCGGTCCGTTTCCGCAAGGTATAGTTCGTCGGAACGCGATCAGTCTCTCATCGCTCTCTCACCCTCTCTTGCCGCTGCGGTGTTGAACAGGAAGCACTCGTTCTCTGGGCATGAGAAGTACTTGGACTCTCAGTGGAGAGTCTCGGCCAACGGGGGGCCGGCGACGACGACGGCGGAATCGTCGTTCCTGAACCTCGGCGGATGTTCCGCGTCGTCCATGATGACGTCGAGCACCACCTCCTCGGGCGTGGATCTTTCCGACTGGGGTTCCCCCACGGGGAAGTTGGACTGGGGAGTCAGCAATGAGCAGTTTGCGCGGTTCCGCAAGTCCACGTCGTATCTGCCATCGCTCTCCTCGAGAGCTTCTTCGCTTCTCTTCGACGAGCCGATTCCGGACTTGACGTGGGTGCAGAAGCTTGTTCGCGAAACTGCCGGCGAAGCGACGGCGGACTGCGCGGCTTCGGCGGCGCTGGAATGTCTTCCGCGGGAAAGCTCTATGGAGAGAATAATGGCTGGAAGGTGGGTGGATCCTCTGCTGCAAGAACGCGTGGCCTAGCTAGATGGGTAGGGCAGGGAGGACCCTTTTCTTTCCTTCGCCGTCGGAAATTGGCGGCGGTGTTGAAATGTGTACTGTTGCTGTAGTGCAGTGATGTGATAGTGTTCAGGTGAATTCATTCTTTGTGTCTGGAAGAGAAATCTCAGCCAGCCAGCCAGCCAGCCAGCAAGCAGATGACTTCTGAAGCGAATGGCGGGAGAGGTCTGCCTGTGAGAAAGACGTTTTGGAGGTCGAGAGGAGTGGAGAGGTGTGATGAGCAAAAAGAACCGAGTGTTTGGCTCCGCTATTCAGTCTCTTGTGAAAAGTGCGCGTGGCATGGAGTAAGGGAGAGAAGAGAGGTCCTGTGGGAGGATGTTAAAGGTAAGGAGGAGAAATGTGATTGAGATTTGTTGACTCGGCTTGACACGTTTCCTCCCCCTCCGCATGTAAACGTGGGGAGGGAGTTGTGATAAGTCTCGTCGGTCCGTATCGTTCGTTCGTTCGTTTGGATATGCCTGCGTAGAAGATTAGGTGAGATGGCTCCTAAGATAAGATTGACAGGTGATTTCGTTCCGTTGCGTTCTGTTTCTGTCATCGGTTTATTGTTGTGGATGTTTCTTTGCCGCTCATTCAGTAATGGGTGGGCGGAACATAAAGATGTAGTTTAATCTTGATGTTTGAGCAGTCTTATCATCATCGTGATTGATTGATTGATTGAGATCCCGCTGGTGAATTATGTGGCGGGAGGAGATTATTATTATGATGATGATGATTGATGAGAAGCGTATCGCGATTGACTTGTTATCAGAATCTTGACGTTTAGCAAAAGAGAGGGAGGGAGGTATTATTAGTGACGACAACGATAATGATGGATGGTGCGACCCGTCTTGTGAAAAGCCATTCCTGTGGGCCGTTCATTGAGCCTTGAGCAGCGTTAGTGATAGTGATGCTGATTTTGATGATGATGATGATGATGGAGATAAAGACAGTTTTTGACATGTTGGGATTGTTGAATGCCTCGATTCATTTTGATATTAGCAACCTTTTCCTTTTCCGTTTTCAAAATTCCCTGTTGAGATTGGAGTATATTTTTCCGAGATCGTCTTCGATGATCTATGTGACATTTCGTTCACCGAGGTTCGGACTTGATATGACCACATCCGTTTCCTCGGTTTTCGTTCGTTCGTTCGTTGGATACGTTGAAATTATTCTTCCATTTTGACGATATGCCTTGATGATGATTAACACCAGCCAGTCTTCTTCACGCAATCGGGGCCTTCTGATCGAGGTTTGGCTTCAACTTCCGCCTCGGCGATCCGGTTGATGATATGACGGGAGGCGTTCGAAATCGATCTATCATACGAGTTATGTTGTGTCGTCGTCCTTCTCCCGCTATTAAGAATGGTTTTAAATGTTGACGAGAGTATAATCTTTTTCTTTGCTGAGTTGCAGACCGTCCTTCGCCGCCATCCTATCGTCATTTGCCGGCATGGTTGGTCATTGTAGCAGCTTTGTTGGACTACAGAGATCGGATAGAATATTTGGCGTTTGCCCCCAACCTTTGAAGGGGTCGGCGGTAAGTGCGTGCTCGCGTACGGATCCGATTCGTTCGTCGCTTCTTGGCGTTCTTAACGGCCACGGCCGGGGGAGGTTGTGTTTTGCGCGGCGCACCTCATATAAGGCGAAAGAATGTTAATTGAGTCGGAAGGGGTTTCAAAGATCGAGTATATGCTTGAAGCTGTCGTTTCCTAGAGATGATGGTGAATGTTATCTTGGGTGGGTCGGTGGGTGGGTGGGTGGGTGGATAACACTACCCGGGGCACTGGGGAGAGGGGTGCTTGATAGATATTTTGTTCATCCTCGGACGTCAGAGGGAAGAGGAGGCTATAAAATAGAAAGTACTTGATTTTTGAAGCGTCCTGCTGTTTCGGAAGGCTTTGGAATGGCGCGATTGATACCCGTTCTGGAAGCTGCTTTCATTTTCGTTTCGCGTTTGACAGGCAGGGTTATTTTTTGGGAGTGGGGTGAGAAGCAGGCGATACAAGGAGAGGAAGGGGCGGAGGGTGTGTGGTGTGTGTGTACGTGGGTGGTGGAGACGCCGTCGGTCGACGTGCGGCTTATTCATTCTTTAACTCAATTCTTTTTGGGCAGCAGATCAGTGGGTAGAGCGCTTGTTCTTGGTGTGAATGAAGATTTATAACGACGTGACAATGTTGTCCGATGTCCTAGGAAGGATCGGGCAACACCTACTCATTTGTGTGTGTGCGTGTGTGTGACGATCGTGTGCGATCGCGCGGCTTTTCTTGGGATTGTCGGATACGGTTCGGCGGCGACGTAGGCGAAGTCGGTCGGCGGCAGTAACGAGGCCGGGAGGGGACCACCTCCCTCTCTGTGGTTTGGGGCTGTCTTTTTCGTACGGCGCGCAGTTGTATAGCATGTTTTCACATGGCAGGACTCCGAAGCAACGAAGTTGGGTCGGTCCTCGATGTCTGGGTATATGCCGCGTGTTCTCGTCGGCCGGCGCTCTTTCGCTGTGTGCGAGATTGGTGACAGCCTTGCGGTGGCGGCGGAGTCGAGATGAGCACTGCAGATTGTTTTGCTCTATGGTGGCAAGAGAGCCTTTCAGTTGTCTGAAGGGCGTTAGTAGTTGTGACGACTATGGAAAAGACCGCAGCCTCGAGCGTATGATGCTTCTTGTGGTGTAGTTTATGTTCTTACGAGTAGAAGTTCGTGTATGTATGTGGTCGGGAGGCCAGGTAGATCCATCGTACCCGCCGGACTTGTTGCTCGCACCTTTGTGATTTCTCAGGTGATAATCAGTGTGTTTTTGTATGTGTGCTTGTTGCAAGATTATGGTGGTAAGCGAACTAGTGTATGTAGCGCGAGCGTGAATGCTTGGCAGCGTGTGCGCCGCCGTTGATGCGCGACATCGGAGAGCTTTTTGGGTGGCTCATTTTTTTGACGCGGAAGGCGGGCGCGGTCTGTCTCTCTGTTGGGAAGGAATTGGCTTACGCCGTGTCCGCCGAAGTGTAGGGGAGGCGGCGTGCATTCTCGCGCCGTCGATGGGTGGGTTGGTCAAGTGCGAGAGGTTTTCATTATGCAGGCAAGCAGGCTTTTAGAGTGAAGGCGTGTGTTTTGGAGTTGGCTTATGACGAACAGTAAGCACATTTGTCCATTATATAGTGCATGATTCCAAATTGGGGGAATTAGGGTGTGTGTGCCGATGCCTGAGGGTATAACGACGATGGGAGGAGTGAGAGAGAGTGCGGAGGGTGGGTGGTTGGTTATCTATCTCTGACCGCCCTCTCTTCGAGGTGCTAGGTCTCGCGGTATTCGACCAGCCGTCCTTCCCCCCCGATGTAATCAAGAGAGACCGAACCGGAGGTGGACAGCCCCTGTCCCGCAGACCCACAGCATCGGAGCGTCGAAGATCGCCTCTTGGATCGCGGTCCGCGGAAGCCTTGAAGCCTTGGTTGGGAGAATGTCTGAAGAGAGTCGGAAATGGAGAGGCATACGGGGTGGAGTCGAGGGGTGGGTGAGCGCGATCGGGATCCCTTGTCTTCTGAGCCGCCATCAACGGTAGCGACAGGCGGTATGCGTCGTGGTCGATTTACGACGGCAGGGTAAGCTGACGCTGTGCGGCAGGGTGAGCGGACGGTGTGCGGCGCTGCGCGAGCTAGGAAGACGGAGAGGAAGGCGGAGAGGAGGGGAAGTGGGAGCAGGGGGGGGTGAGGTGTGTTTGGGCGGGAAGCCCTCTCTTGAGAGGGAGGGGAGTCTCCATCTGCATGACGCTAGATGGTGGGTGAACTATGAGGGAGACGCGCGTCGTGCCTGCGTAAGTTAAGAGCGCGCATATCGGTGAAGAAATGGGGCGGATGGTGGTAGATTTCGTTTCTGTGGGGGCAACGTTCTGTGGAGATAAACGGGGCGGCAGACCTCGAGAAAAGCGGGGGCGGGAGGGGGCGGAAAAGGGGAAGGGGAAGGGGAAGGGGAGTGTGCGGGGCCCGACGAAAGCGGCGCCGACCTTTGTGTGTACAACATTCAACAACTGCCATTATTTCTTGATTGTAATTTTTCCCTATCTAAATGTATATACAGCTTTCGATGAATTTGTCGAATTCTTGTCCTCACCAGTGTGAGGTGGTGGTGGAGCAAATATGTCGTTTGTGTTGAGGGAGGGAGGGAGAGTGACGGCGTGTGTGGATTAACGACCGTGCAGGCGTAGGTAGCTTATTGAATCGAATGTGTCCCAGATTCAGCGGGAAGCAATTAGTGGGGGTTTTGGGGGGTGACCGATAATGATGATGTTTAGTTTCTTTGCTCGTTCATCGTACGGGCTTTTTCAGATACGGCATTGGGGAATTCAAGAGTTTTTAGTGAAAGAGATAGACACAGGGAGAGACAGAGACAGAGAGAGAGACGGAGATGGTGGTGATGAAAATCTTTCTTTGATGTTTGGTAAATATGTAAGTCATTGATTGACCAAAATTGTGATCTTGTTTTCAGTGTAATGAATCTCCCCCCCGACGTCTCTTTCGTCTCTTCTTCTCGGCTGTTTCCTCGACCTAGTTCTTGTTTTGAGTGTGTGTCAATTTTTTTTTTTTTTTTTTTTTCGCGTGTCAATTTTCATTTCTCGTTGTATTCCTTTCCTGTAAGTGCTTTACCCCCCCCACACCCCGGGAAAATTGGTCCTCCTTTGCGAAAATTGGTCCTCCGTCTCCTGGCCCATTTGCGTGCTTGTAAGATCGGCACGAAGGTCACAACAGCTTCTTTCAAATTTTGAGCGAAAATTTCTCGCTGAATATCTCGCTGAATTTGTCGCTGAATCTTGATTTTGTTTTTGAGGGTTTCCCTTCTTTCCCTCTCTTCTTTGTCTCTTTCTCTCGTTAGTTTCCTGAATGCATCTTGGTGCGATTTCTCATTTGTGGCCGTAGCAGCTGTCCTGTTGTGGTCGTCGCTTGTCAAAGTTGGATGTTTTTCACAATTTTTTCACACTGTGTTACTGCCATGCATGTATATGCTGTTGCGCGCTAATTAGGCCGTCTTGTGTCGTGTAAGATTTGTCTTTTCCCGCTCTTCGACATGGCTGTCAAGATGGCTGTTTGTTGTTGCTTGCGAGTGCGTACTCGGAATGGATGCGTTGTTGTATGCGTTGTTGTGCAAGGATCTTTCTTAAGGTTTTTGTCCATGGTAGAAGTGGGAGGGGTGGTAGAGGTGGGGGAACAACTGGAGTCGGGTTCTTTTCTGCTTATTTTATTAATTTCTCAAAGTTTGATTGCTTTGTTTATTTCTCAAAATGGCAAGGGTTGATTGAAGTTTGCAATCCGACGCGTGGCTGTCTTGAACAACGAGTTTTGTCTATGATTGAGCGAAAGTGCGGTCGTTCTGAATTTTGATGACCGTTGAACAGGACGAAGGTGTATGGATTACTTTTTTTTTGTTTTTTGAAAGGACGACGGCCTAGAGATATAGTATCATTGAGCTGACCGGCCCCAGGCAATTCTTTAGTAATTGGTTTTAATCGTCATGAAGTTTCATCATCTGGATTCGAACACAGGTCTGTATTTCAACAGTTCATGTTTTTTTTTTTTTTTTTTTTTTATCTTACTTGATGGGTGTTCCCACTGAACTAGGCTTTGCTCTTGCTTTTGTGTTTTTCTTTTCGAGTTCTTTGTAATATCGGATTCCACGGTGGCGTGCGTGTACGTGCATGTGGATGTGAAAAAAACGTCGGATTCCATACTTGTGGGTGTGAAAACGTCGCGCAATCTCTCTTTTCTTTCTTACCGGCGTATGCATCTGGATTTTGCCGTTGCTGCCAGCTATGATGATGTGCTGCAACGTGTGAGCAAGCGTGTGCCAAATCTGACGAACACAAATTTCATTCCGTATGTGGTGATGCCTTTGTCCTCTGCGACTATTGTACGAGGCATTGTACAAGGCATTGTACAAGGCGTGTGCAAATGGACTGTAGGTGTGTTACTCATTTTTCTTTTCCTTAACGAATTCAATGACGAGGGAATTCAGCGTGTTATATATATATATAGAGCGCGAAGAAGTAGGGATTTTTGTGGACTTGTTTCTTTTCAGGCCGTCGAATTCGTCGTAGGCGTTGGATGATCGACGAAGTTGAAATCGACGACGGGGGAAGGCGATGACGTGCGGGAGTAGTTAGTTTCACCGTAAGTCATCGTGCCAAGGTGCTAAATAGCAGCAGTGCGCGATAGCTGGGAACGTCATCTCACTCTCGCTTTCTTGCTCTCTCTCTCTGTCTCTCTTGTTTTTTCTTCTTTCCCTTTCTGATTCATGCGCGTCATCATCCTTGCGCGCAGCGGATATGATGCTAATTTTCCCTGTGTCGTTGTTTCGAACGACCTGTCGTTCTCTTTTGTCGGAGGACGATGTAGCTGGTGGAATGATGTTGGGGGCAAAAAGGATGAACGTTTCTTACGGATTTCGGTCAGGTTTTGCTAGGAAATATCTGGTCTCTGTGTGTTTTCTGTGGAGAAACTTCGTCTGTGCGAGAGGCGAGTTGGCCGAGACTGTGCTGGAGCGATCGAGGACGAATGTGCTTGTAGAGAGATCATGAACGTTGTCTTTTCTTCTCGGCTTAAAAAAAATACAGCGTTTTTTTCTTTCTTCTTCTTCTTCTTTATGCGTGTCATCCTTGAAAGCGCAGGGGCCATGCTAATCTTCCTTCTCTGTATCGTTCCAATTCTAATCGATGTCCCGAAGGACTATACTGCGTTTTTTGCCCCGACCGTGTTCATTGTTCCTTCATTGTTCGTTCATTGTTCATTCGTTGTTCATTGCGTGTCTTCCTAATGAAGGAACACGTACGTGCGTAGTGGACGGGGGGGGGGCGGAGGGGGTAGGTGGAGGTGAAGGGGTTTAAAATTTGTAATGATCACCTGTTTTGCCCCGTCGCATCTCGTAATCTGTCAGGGTCCTATGTGTGCGAGTATTCAGACGTACTTTGATGGAACGTTCGCAGTCTATTCAGACAGAAAATACTATCCCTTTGTGCGCGATCCTTGTAATAGTCGAGTGATTGGTTCACTTTTTCCTTGCTATTGACAATCTCACCTCTTCTCGGCAGATCTGTTTTTCTTTTTTCTCGGGGTGGGGGAGGGGGTGGAGAGGGGCGATGGGGGGTCGTGGCCGTGTATTGAGATTATGTAGCTGTTGTGGAGCTTTGTTATGCCTTTTCTTTTATGTTTTCGGTTCTGTAGGCTGTTGTGTTGTGCTAATCTTTCTCTCTTTATAATCGTCATCATTGAATGAGCAGGAGGGACGTGCTAATCTTTTGTTCTCGATTCTGTGAGCCGTGCATTGTATCTCGATCCTTTGGATGAACACAGGGAAGGGAGTGAGGGAGGGAGGGAGACTTGCTCATCTTTCCTTCTCTTCAACGTCCCTTTTTTTTTTTTTTTTTTGTGAAGTTATTGCTTTTCTGTTACTGTTTTGTTGGACCGTTTAGTCCCTTTTTTTAAATTTAGTTTGCACCATTTCGACCCTTTTTTCCTTTTTTCTTAATTTGTTTTTTTTGTACCATTCCGTTCCCCTTCTTAATGTTTTTTTTTTTTTTTCCAATTATTTTGTCCCTTTTTTTTTGCGATGTTTTGTTAGACCATTTCTTGAATTATGCTTGTCCCCCTGAATTTCGCGGGGGGGGGGRGGGGGGGGGAGAGGGGATGCTAATTAATTAATCGCCCTTCTCTGTTTGGTTCCAATTTTCATGGATGTACCCCAAAAGGCGATCGTTCCAATCATCCATCCCAACCCTCGTGGCAAAGGACTGATAGGGTGCCCCCTTGTTCTTCGATTGTCGTAGACTCTCTTTCGTGGCGAAGCTCTTTACTCGTCAGCCAGCTCTCTCTCTCACGGTGTTGTACTCACACTGGAATGGGACTTTTTCTGAACGTATTGGACCGCAATTACGGCCGCATTTGTATGCATGCATCTGGTCGCAATGACGTCCAGAGTCCTAAAAGTCCCTCCTCCTGTGAATACGACCTTTTCGCGAACTCTGTGCCATATACCTGTGCCCGTCATCAGCGGTTGGGGCCAAAAAGTTGATTTCTGTCCTTTCGCGGGACATCCGTTAAAATTGGAACGATACAGAGAGAAGGGTAAACTAGCAAATGTCCCCTGCGCAAGGATGACACGCATAAATCGAGAAAAGGGAAAAAAAAAAAAAAAAAGAAGTTGATTTCAGAATGCTCGACCGCGAGAGCAGAGGCCATTGGACGACCGACGCACCCAGAAGCCGCGACCCACGAGCCGGGGGCAAGTCCCATTACTGTAGCAGCGTTGAGCTACCTCAACGCCTGAATCTGGACGTGTTTGCGGAGATGTGCAGAAATGGTGTTGAGTTTGCTGAACTCTGCACGTCTCTGCAAACACGTCCAGATTCAGGCGTTGTTGAGGTATAGCTCAACGCTGCTGCAGTAGTGGGACTTGGCCCCTGTAGTGTGATCTTTCGTTCCTTGCCGTTATTTCTGGTACGCACGCAGGAAGCGTAGGAAGTGTTATTAATGGGCCAGATCCCACTGGCAAGGACGATTGGAATAAGTGTCTGAATCTGGACGTGTTCGACGCAGACATGCAGAAAAGCAGAACAATCACAGTTTCCTGCACTTTGCCACAAACACGTCCGGATTCAGACACTTGTTCGAGTCCCCTCTCTGCCAGTGGGATCTGTACTCTTTAGACTTGTCGCAAACAAGCGTGTATGTATTTTAGCCACGATGGACGATTGTTGAGTGCTTTCTTTTTTTTCTTTTTTTCCCGAAAAGTGGTGTGTTGTTTTTCTTTCACCTTTTTTTATCTGCTCCCTTTTCTTTTCTTTTTTTTTTTTTTTTAATTTTTCTTTTTTGTATTTTCCGTAGCAAGAATATTCATATAAAAAAAAAATCATATCGGAAGCTTTTTTTTTTTTTTCGTAAACTTTTTTTTTCTCCTTGTCAAAAAAAAAAAAAAAAAAAAAATCTTCTCCATATGCTGGCCGGGATACACGTGTAGCCTCCCAAATAGAAGTCAAATTTCTGTTGCCCGATCGCCCAACGACCCTCTTCCAAAATTCGGTACGATTAACGAAAAGTCTTCTGTTTTCTCATCCTCCCCCCCCCCCTCACTCCCTCATCTCTCTCTCTCTCTCTCTCTCTCTCTCTCTCTCTGTGTGTGTGGTTGAATAAGACAGGAGAATACCTCGTCTGTGCTTTTTTTTTTTTTTTTTTGAGTCTGTGCTTTTTCCTATATGGGGTAGAGAGGAAAGAGACGAAAAGGGGGGGGCCTCGCCGCACGGCTCTCGACATGTGGAAAAGTCGAAAATGCGGCGGGCGTATCTGTCCTTGTTCGACTGGGAAGTTCATTCTAATTCGTTTGCACAAGTTCGAGAGTGGTGTGTGGCGATGCCTGCCCTCTTCAAAGTCTCTCCCTGACTCTCGAAGTGTGCAAACAAATGAGAAAAATGAACCTCACGCTAAAACATGGCCAGATGCACCCGCCACATTTTGGTCTTTTCCACATGTCGAGAGCGGTGTGGCGAGGCCCTTAGCTGAGCGATTGTTCATCGTCAAAGTGCTCTGACCAGCCACAGGTACTTCGGTCTCAGTTAATTTTTTTTTTTTTTTTTTTAATCCTTTCCTTTTCTCGATTCATGCTTGTCATCCTTCTCTTTCTCTGTATCGTTCCAATTTTAACGGATGTCCCACCGAAGGACACACTTTGGTCTCTGTTTT
>BFEA01000085.1:22787-57809 GCA_003427395.1 Chara braunii
AATAAAAAAAATCTAGGCTACCAGTCGGGCCGCCCAGGTCCCGGGTGGCCAGCCCGTGCAAGGATCAGGTAAGGTCCCAGCAAAAAAAAACAAAAAAAAAACAAAAATCCAAAAATTCTGAAAAAACACTATGTTATGCAGAAAAATAAACTGAACAACTTTTGCCTCAGGGTCACATCGAAATTCTTCACCAAATTTAAAATAAAAAAATAAAATTCAAAACTATTTTATTATTATTATTATTTTTAATTATTTTGGCCCTTCCGGGCAAGTGACCCCGGGCCACTCTGGTAGCCTAGAAAAAATATTTCTTTTTATTTTTTTTTCGATTTTCTAAATTTGATGAAGAATTTCGATGTGACCCTAAGGCAACAGTTGTTTAGTTTATTTTTTTGCATAACATCGTTTGTTTTCGGATCTTTTGGATTTTTTTTTTTTTTGGGCTGGGACCTTCCCTGGTCCTTGCACGGGCTGGCCACCCGGGACCCGGGCAGCCCGACTGGTAGCCTAGATAAATTTTGAAATTTATTTCGCAAATTTTTGAAATAAAGTCAAATTTGAAACTAAATTACAGAAAGAATTTGATATAATAAAAATGTCATGTAACTTCTGAACAAAAAACGCCGGAATTGATTCTGATCACATCATTGGGAGAAAAGGAAATGAAGATTAATCCTATCGAATTAGGTCGAGATTCCTAACGGTAGAATGGGACGGCATAATCATACAAGCATAAAGAAAGACGATACGCGTCACACGTAGTAGAAATTTTAGATGATGTGACCAATCAGGTGGGAGAGTAAGGGAGAGACGGGGGGATGGAGAGGAGGTAAGAGAAGAGGAAAAGGATGAGATATTTGGAAGGGAGGGAATTAGTGAGAGGGAGAGGAATAGACAATACCGCGCTCCCGGTCAGGCGGGAGCAATAGATGTCCTTCCTCCTAGTCGAGGAAGGTCTTGATTATACCCCTAAAAAGTCTCTCGATCGTTCCCCCGGTGGAACTTGCATCATGCTTGACTTCTTTCTAGTGTCTTGAGTGTGTCGAGGCTCATTTTCCCTCAGCCTTGGCACCCCCATGCAGTCCGTTATTTCTCGGAGTGCAGTAATGGCCTTTTTCCTTGCCTCCTTGCCCCCTAACTTTACCCAAACAGAACAAAATAAAGCGGTCAATTTCCAAGCGCATCCGGCTCAATATTGGCTCCGGATGTACCTGAAACATGTTTTTTCCTCCCCTCTTGGAATCCGTTGCATCTCGGTTGCATGAGGCCTTGATTTTCTTTGTTTTTCTCAGTAAAATCTAAGGAAAATCAAGATAGTAGCCTTGGATGAATCCGGTCACAAATGTACCTCCCTTTCTTTTCTACCGTTAGTGACCTTTTTTTTCTTTTCTTTTCTTTTTCCTTTCTTTTTCCCTCCAAATTTGGACAGTAGGGACTTGCCAGTCCCTACTGACGGCCAACTCACTCACTCCCTTTCATCCCCTTTTGTCTCATTCTCCCTCCTTTTTTCTCTCGTTTTTCTTTTCTTTTTCTTTCTTTTTCTGACATGCCAAGTGTAAACTAGCTGTTGAGGTTTTTTCTACGCCCTACATCTTGATTCAGGCCTAGTCGATGCCCAAGGTGCAGTCCGTTAATTCTCGGACTGCAGTTATGGCACCCCCTTACTCACGGGAGCCCCGTTTCGCCACCGTTTGCTCCAAACCGTGACCCCGCCTACTCCGATTTTCTCTTGGTAGCTTTTCTTTCTCATGGGGCCTCTCGAGGCTCCATTTTCTCTGGGGAGGCTGGTCTGAGATATTTCGGATTGCAGTCCACACCCTCCTACATTTCTTTGCTTTCTTGTAGAGGCCAATTGCTAGGCTCACATTGATTGCCGGAAGCGGTCAGCTATAGTTGCCATGAAGAGACGAGGCTACCTCCCATCCCATCCTCACGTCAATACTCCTAGCACACTCCCTATTCCTACTATCCTACCTCAGTGTGACCAGCACTCAGGACCGTTACCCTACCAGTATGGAAGGGAACTTGGACCGAACATTAGTGACAGGCACCAGGGCTAGTGACCTAGCCCTAGCCCTGGTGGAAGCATAGTCGAACGAGCCTCGTCGCATGGGAACTTCGCATGTCAGGCTCAAGCAATCACCTATTAGCCTCTAAGTAGACCAACTAGTAACTCGCGTTGGTCGTGACCTCCTCCCAGCCCTATGGTTATATATATATGTGTGTGTGGGTATGTTCTGTATATATATGTGCCCGTAGGCTGTGTATATTTGTAATGTGTGTGGACACGTAGCAGACGCTGCTCCCCACCATGGAACATCTGCGAAATGAGTATCAGTGAGAGGTGCTCCTCTTACCTCCACCAGTACCTGTGTGAGTTATACATGTGTAGGTAGTGTGTATCCCCCTAGAAGCAACTTGCCTCGACGCTGCTAAGGGGCGACTCTATGCGCCCTTAATCTGTTGCCAACGAATAAACAACCCTCCTCTAGAACCCGGTAATCAACTAGGGTTCCTTCCCCCCCAAAAGGACCCAGGACTCGCTTTGTCTATCCTTGGTAGTAGACTGTCTCCCACCTATCAGCAGATTCCAGTCATCGGCTAGGTACTTCCTATAGGGATCGGAAGGGACAAACTACAGACTCAGTAGGTGGTGGGCCATCATCCGTTCTTCAACTAGCCCCCAACCCTGTCCCTCCAATGTGCATATCCTGGTTGTACCTGTAGTTAGTATCTGGGGTAGTGTCTCATGTGTGTGAGCTATGTATATATGTGTAGGTAGTGTGTATCCCCCTAGAGGCACCTTGCTTCGACGCTCCAATGGACCTACCCTATGCGCCCTTAATCTGTTGCCAACGAATAGACAACCCTCCTCTAGAACCCGGTAATCACCTATGGCTCCTCCCCCCCAAAAGGACCCATGCCTCGCTTTGTCTATCCTCGGTAGTAGACTGTCTCCCACCTATCAACAGATTCCGGTCATCGGCTAGGTAGTTCCTATAGGGATCGGAAGGGACAGACTACAGACTCAATAGGTGGTGGGCCATCATCCGTCCTTCCACTAGCCCCTAGCCTTGTCGCTCCGATGTGCCTATCGTGATTGTACTTGTAGTCAATAACTGGGGTAGTGTCTCATGGTGTGTGTGTAATATGTGGTAGAGACAAGCCTATTTGGACAGGACCCCCACAAAGCTCGGAACCGGACTCGAACCTATTACCTACAATATGAGACTGGAGGGTTTTACCACGTGCACTACCGTAGGAAGTGGATATAATGTGTGAAATATCTAGGCTGGGGGAGATCATCAGAGCGACCAAAGCCAACAACAGCAAGCAACCAACGTGAAGTCTCGACCAACACACAACACCCATGAATTAACCCCTTGGGTGGTGCGCAGGCAGAGTCTGTAATAGTACCATGCGTCAGCCCAGGGGAGTGTGTGTCCACCCGCGCATCATTCTAACGTCCTGTTGGTGTCCATGTGCGAGGCTGCAATCGAGTTTTGAACCCGCAACCTCATACCACAATGCGCATTTCCAACCAGTGCTCTAACCACTGAGCTACATGACAAACATCAGGGCTAGTGACCTAACCCTGGTGGAAGCGTAGTCGAACGAGAACGAGCCTCGTCGCACAGGAACTTCGGACGCCAAGCTCAAGCAATCACCTATTAGCTTCAAAGTAGACTAATTAGTAACTCGCGTATCATCAGATAGTCGTGACCTTCTCCCACCCCTATGGTTATATATATATATATATATATATATATATATATATCGTCAAATATATATATATATATATATGTGTGTGTGTGTGTGTGTATGTTCTGTATATATATGTGCTCGTAGGCTATGTATATTTGTAATGTGTGTGGACCCGTAGTAGACGTTGCTCCCCACAATGGAGCATCTGCGAAGTGAGTACCAGTGAGAGGTGCTCCTCTCACCTCTACCAGTACCTGTGTGAGCTATATATGAGTAGGTAGTGTGTATCCCCCTAGCTACGGCTCTCCCGTTGTCGGTGCGAATACCCTTACAAGGGTATCCGCCCTGGGTTTTTTAAAGCGACAGAGAATAAGTTGATCAAAAGTTTAAGTGTACCGCGCAAAGCGCGGGCTGTCTGAGGCCTACGTTGACTAGATGGTTGACTAGATTAAAGAGTGTGTGGGCGCGTGGATTTGAGGCGCACATGATATTTCTATCTGTTGATGATTGAAGAGCCGGCGTGGTAGCCGACCAAACTTTTATTTTTGATTAAACTAGGATTAAAAAGATTATGTTTCGTTGACCGATTGTGTTTGCCTGTGACTTGGGCATACATGCGGCGGGCGACGTCGACAACACTGTGATTTTGGAGACATTCGGTAAATCTGCGCGTCGCACTGTATCTGTTTATTTAGGCGTCCGCTGGAATTAGACCCAACCTTGGGCCTAACACTATTGGTTACGACGTCAAACTTTCATCATAGAGATTCAGGGATCGAGGTCGAGCGGCGACGACGCGGGGATATCAGAGTGGCGCGAAGGGACCGAGGGGTTGACGGTCTGGCGAGGCTATCCCCCTTGGTTTTGTCGATGGCAGTGTCGGAACGATACTAGCAGTTCCTTTTCCTCGTCTGTCGTATGCTAACGATTAAAAAGTTCTGAAATATTTTATTTATTATAGTATTATGTTTATACTTCGGTGTTCCTTGACTCGGACGAGACGCCGGATTTAAAGGTCGTTGCAGCAAGTCGGGGACTTGAGTGCGCATCTCCCTTGGTTGACCTACGAATTCGTGCGTGTCGGGGCGTTGGCGGATTCCCCCTACCCCGCCCGTCTTTAAGCTTGGACTGGGGAGGTCAACATGCATAGGCTCCGTGGTCGTGGTTTCCCTCGCTTCCCACTTGGAGAGCGTTGATAGCTTAAAGTGGAAGGGAATTGGAGAAAACATTCCGAATGGGACTGTGGGGCTGCAACCGGTGGATGGCGAGGGTTGCCAAGGATGCACCGTCCGCCAACCACGATCTGCTGTGAGAGGTTTGAGTGTGAGCAGGCCCACTGGGACCCGACAGGTGGGACTGCTCCTAGGCATAGGCGGCCCAGGGCACTGTCAGGAGGCCCGCAGCGATACAGACGGTAGTGACTGATCCCACGAACCTGTACCACCAAGATCTGCACCGGGACCGCCCCACCCAGGCTCACGCTAAGGGTTTAGCGGCGGGCCCGTGTCCATGCTCGCTGGGTAGCAGAGCGGATCGGCCTTCAGGGCTGGTCGATTCGACAGGTAAGTTGTGACACACTCCTTACCGAGTTTCAACTTCCTTGACTACCGTTCTGTTGTCTGAGGTAGTCGGCGCCCAGTATGATGCCTGTTTTAGTGCGTAGCGCAACGCACGAGGACACGAACGGGAGGACGAAGCAGGCTGGAAACGAGGTGGGACTGGGCGCTACATATGGAGGGTTGTACCTAGGCGCAGATATGGGGTACATACATCTAGAAGAAGTGGGGCGATGGCGGGACTGCGCAGGAGCGTGGCGGAGAGAGGAGTCAAGTGCTCATCCAACCTTTGATGAGAGCGGGCAAGTCCACTGGGGGGGTTAGTTTTGAGGATGGGCTGCATGGGAGCGTCAGCTGTAGAAAGATAGTAGAGATGAAAAGGAGTGAACCTGGCTGGGGTTCTGCGCTAGGTACAGCCAAAGTAGAGAAGGCGGGAGACAAGCTGAGCGCAACTATGGACGGGTTGTTTGCCCGATCCTTCACGGATTTAGGTGGGGAAAGGCAGGATATAGGGGTTCTAAAGGATAGCGAATACAAATCTACGCCTACTTTGAGGGGAAAGTGAGTAGAAAGCAAGATGAAAGGAAGATGAAGTGCGCTGAGTAGAGGCAATGGTGGAAATGGGAGGGAATGGTCATCGTGAAACTCAGTCGTTTCTCGATGAAATCGACCGAGGGAAGTAGAGTTGTGGGGGTTTTAGGTGCGGGCGATTTTAAATCTGATGTTAGTTCGAGTAGTAGATTAGTAAGTTAGGAGTTAGGGAGAAAAGCTCGTTCGGGAGATGGTGGAAGCTAGCTATGAAAGAGAAAGGATAGGAGGAAACTTAGGCGGTGGTGTGGCCGGGCGAATTCAATGGTGGGACTAGAACGGTGAAAGTAAGATTTAGGCATATCACGAGTCGATTAGTAGGGTCAGTTTTGAGGATGAGGGAGTGTGTAGACAGGTAGAGGGGAAATGAAGTGCGCGGTGGTGTCGGGGGGTGAAGAAATAGCGAGAGAAGTGGGGGATAACTTACTCGATTCTATGAGGAGTCGAGCGAGTAAAGAGGCTGGTCAGGGGTTTTGAGATGTTCCGGAGGAGATGGTCGTGTCAGATTCTCGATTGAGGCAATGGTATGACATCTACGAGAGATAGGAACTGTGTGGGAAGAAGGGAAAAAAAAACAGGATGGATCTTTCCACGTTTTAGCGGAAGATTCATTCTGATTTTGTTTTTCCTAACGATGGAAGTGGCAGCTCTTGATTTTTGCATGCATGGCGGGCAACGGGTAGGCTGCGTAATGGGGTAGCGACATGCATACAAGTAGGGATGGTAGTTATGAAAGAGGGAAAACAGCACGTACCTGGTCGATGAGGAGGCGTTGCAGGGTGAATCGAAAGTCGAGCTATATGCCGAACTGCAGCACCGCCAACGGACGCAGATTTAAGACTCCCCAAAGCGTCAGCCTGTCAAAACTCGGAACGTGGGCAAAGGGAGTCGGGACTGCCTAACTGAAGCAAGCTTACCATGGTCCAAATGGCTGCTCGTAATTGTGTAACCATAGTCTGGAAGTTAAATAGAAAGGCGAGGTTGTGAGGGGGCGTACTTACCTGCTGGTTGTACTACCTATACTACAGACCGTGGGGGAGAGGGGTCAACTACTGAACTGAAGACTCGTTCGTTGGCCTGTGGTGCCGTCAGTGCGGGACAAAGCAGATGGAGTTAGGCCGGCCGCGAGATCGCAAGTGTACCTGATAGTGAGTATGTCATTCATTTCATCAGCTTGTGCAGCAGTAGGTTAGCCGCGAAGGTGCAGGCTTGGCTATTTAGCCGGTATACTGTCCATACTGCCGCACAGAGAAGCAAGGTAGACTTTCCTATTCAGCCGGTACGTTGCTCATTTCGACATACCAAGTAGTGAGGAGCGAAGTAACGAGGCCTGGCTGTAAGCAGAGGTGCTTGTAAAGGCTTGGAGAGGATTGAACGTCCGGTATCTGCACACACTTCCCCGTTACACGACCAGCTTGGCCGCGCTCTCCTTCGTTACAAAGAGGGAGAAGACTGGGTTTGTTTTGGTCCACAACTCGTGTCTCAAGCGGTGGCCAGGGCATTTCAGACCACGAACGATAAAAAGGGACTGAGGTTGTAGGAAGGGCTATTGCTGCGACTTGGAGGATCGCCCGAAAAATCAGCAAGTCAGAGGTTTGACTCCAGTTGACCGGGTTGTGGCGTGTGTTGGCCACCATTGCGGGGCCCTCAGGCGCACAAAGATTTAAAGGCCCTCTCATGGGAGTTGAGTTTGTCCCCCTCCTGTACCTCGAGAGTCTCAAACCCCTACTTTTGCCCTTCTTAATCTAAGTTTAATCCTATTACGAGAGGAAGGCGGCAGGCGGAATTGCAACCCGTAGGACCGCAACAAGACTTTGTGGGGAGTCAGCCCACCGATTGCGGGAGCTCTGTCGGAACTCAGGAGGCAGGGAATTGAAAGGTAACCATTGCTTCCCCTCTATAAACCCAGTTATAACCTTTATCTGTATTCCTTGTTACATTTTGACTGAATACACTGCATGCCCCTTTACTTCGACTTTACGTTTGACTTTCAGGACGAAACCAGACTAAGGAATGTATGCATAATGTCAGTTTCAGTTTTATTGTCTGACTGAAAGCGGACTGTGGGGTTGCATCTGGGGGGAGGATCGGAGGAAGGCAGTGTTGCTTGTTTGGCTGGGTCCTTCATGGCTGGGCAAGTTTCCATAGGTCTGGGGAGGCCAAGTGCTATGTTTATTTTTGAATTGCCTGGAGAACCCGACATGTTCCATAAGTTTGGGTGGTCTGGTTACTCTGACTTGAGAGGGCTGACTGTGATTGACTTTTCAGGGACCAAGCATGTTCCATAAGTTTGGGTGGCTTGGTCGCCTTGTTTACTTTGGGTTTCTTTCAGTTTCTTTTGGTTCTAAACGAGGAGGTATGAGCATGTTCCATAAGTTTGGGTGGCTCAACCTCTCCCTGCTTTGGCTTTAAGAGAATGAATCAGCTTGAGGACCAACCATGTTTCATGAGTTTGGGTGGTCTTGGTCCAATGCCACGCACATGCTGGAACCAAAAGGCTATAACTTGGCTATACCTTACTACTATTTTATCTATGAACAAGCTAGCCAGGCAGGGTTCCATAAGTTTGGGTGGTCTGACTATGGGCCTCGCTGCACTACTCTTGAAATGCACAAAAGACAAAAATCATGTCGTTGTATCTTTCCATGTTCTAGCGGAAGATTCACTCTCATTTTGCACCTTTCAAGAGTAGTGCAGCGAGGCCCTATAGCTTATCACCAACTGAAGAGAGTATAAACTAAGAATAAATTTGTGGTACGAAGGGGCGGACTGAATCTTGAGCTAAAGATGATCGGTTCAGTTATATGCTACCTCAAAAGACGAAGTGCAGATAATTATATAAAGTTGGGATACTTAAATAGTTCAGGGCGACTAGGGTGGCTTAGTCATATGCCCAAAGAAGAGAAAAGTTGCAGTGCCCTGTGTTTGTGTATATTCAATGGCTGAGCTAGGCATGTTCCATAAGTTTGGGTGGTCTAGCTTTATGCCTTATGTAACTTGGGTATAAAGGGACAAATCATTGAAAGATCATGAACTATTGTTTGATAAGGTTGACTTTGGGCTGGTGAGAGTACTTACCTTTGTGGTTTGGCTTGCATGTGGCTGAGTGAGATCACTACTTAGTCCGAGTTTCAGTTGCTTTAGTTGCTCGCCACGTGCTAAGAGCCATAGGAGTTAGTTTCAATTCTTGCATTTTCTGAGCTAAGTTTATTTCTACTTAGGTCGATTTCTGCATTTTTTGGGATCATTTATTATACTTGGTCTTGTATGAATCTTGGTAAGCCACTTTCTCTACGGGAAGCGCTGCCGAAGGAGTTAGTCAGATTTTGTCTTTTTCAGGGTTCAATTTTTCTAACTTTTTTACTTTAGTAAAAATATGGAAAACCTCCTTTTCTAAAGGGAGTGCTGCCAAAATTTTTGCTAATTCAGGGAGTTAGAAAAAATTGGACCTTGAGAAGTCGAAGTCAGTTTAGATTATGAACTTAGCTTTGTATAAATTGTAATGACCCGCCAAAAACACAGACTGAGAACACTGCTGATTTCTGGGATTTGCCACTGGAATGAATGCCTTGCTGTGATTCCCGCATTCTGCTGTGGTTTCCAAGTATGTGTGTGTGTGTGCGTGCCTGCTGGTTTGCATGCCTGTCTGAGTGCTTATCGGTTGAGTGTGTGTGTAACCCGCAAGGGTACTTGTTGGTTGCAAGGCCCCGCAGGGGCTAGCTGGTAGGATTACTGCCAGCAGCAGAGATCCTCCCATATCCTCCAAGATCAAGATCAGGTTGATCCGGGATCTCGACTGGCACTCAGTCCCAACTTTGCGCAAGCACAAATAAAATATTGTGTCTAGGTTTAGCCTTCGAAAAGAATCGAGGACCTTGAGTGAAAGGCATAAGTCGTTGATTATCCGTTCTTCTTCCTCTACATATGTGGGGACCGGGGAGGGTACCCACCATCGATCCATCCAACGATCAGGGGCTGCATTGCAGTCTCCTGCTATGATGATCGGGACCCCATCCGGAATTTGCGTCTTCAGATTCTCAAAAAAGGCCTTTCTCGCGCTAACAACATTAGGGGCATAGATGCGTAATATACATATGATTTCTAGTTCCAGTGTGACCAGGATAGACACCCATCGGCCTCCCTCTTGGTCAACCACCCAATGTACTGCGTCTGCTCGGGATTCAAGGGGAATCCAGATGGCCACCCCTGCGCTCCCTGGTTTCGGGGCATGTGCCCTGAAGGCCTTATATGGCCAGATCATTCTATGGGTGCGGTTATGCTCTGGGGTGTCCATCAGGTGCGTTTCCTGGACGCACACTATATCTGGCCAATTCCTGCCCCCTACCCCTCTCATCAAGTCTCAAATTGCGTTTTGTTTCTCAAGTTTGCACGAGGCCAAGCCATTTACTTCCAGGGAGCGTAGGTCCAGGTCGGCTGCTCTCCTACATTGATTCCAGATGTGGTCCTTCCCAGACACTGCTTTCGCTGGGTCCATCTTACTCGAGTTGTTCGTATTATCTGCAAAAAGTTAAAACTTACAGATGGACCCATGGCAGCTGATCCCAGTCCCAATCCGCAGCTCCCGCCAAGGGGCCCAGCCTGAGCAGGGCACATAGACAAATCTGAACGTCCTGCTCCGTCCAGGAGTCACTGTGTCCAATCTTGACAGTCTGCAGGTTTAGCAGTTGGGCATGGGTGTACCATCTCAGGCCCGCTTCTTTGGATGGGTCAAAACGTATGTAGACGTCTCTTTGCAAGATTTTGGTGGGGCCTGTTGTGATCAAGGTTGTAGCCTGTGCCCCTGGTGGAAGCTTCTCTGCAATGTGGGACTCCAGTTGCATTTGCAGAAGTCCTGTTGCTGCTTCAGATGAGTAGTTTTGTGGTTACGCCCAGAATGACGCCCATCCTTGTAGCGTGACACACCCCTGTCTACCTCCCTCTATCGGGAACAAGCCCACCTCCCACTTCCCGTTTTTCTTTCGAACTGGGATAAATAGCATGGCCGTTTGCGATAGGGAACCAGAGTCTCGGCCCATTTCGACTAGATGTCTTAGTTTTCTTTTCCGCACCAGGTCTATGGGTGTGTTCTCGTCCAAGTCCGGAGGGTCCGGACCTGGCGGCGGGTCTGTACGCTGTAGGACCGAGGGATCTTCTTGCACCCTCTGTGCCTGTTCATTATCTATTATGATTCGAGCTTCGTCCTGTTCTTCTTCTTTTGCTGTTTCTTTTGCTGGTTCTGCATGTGGTGGTTGAAAGCGTGCAAATACAATTGTGGTCAGTCTGTGCCATGCATCTGCCCACCTCAACCCCGCTTGCAATCCATTTTCCAACACATTTTTGAGTGAGGCACTCGTGTCAAGCATGGGGAACAACTCCAGTATGTCTTGTCCGAGCAGTCATCAGTGAGGGGGCCATATTTCGCTTTCAGGTTGCCCATGAGCCAGTCTGCAATAGCGACCAGCTTCTGTTTTATGGGCAGATGCAGTGGTGGTGCCCCCTCCTCGTCTTTCGGGTTATTTTGGGGAGCCAATCCTTCCGGTGACGTGCTAGCGTTGGCCGGAAGGGGGTCGACATCCACTGGTTCTGAGTCGAAAGCCGCCCGGAGGGGATCTGTATCCATCATCTGACATGCAGGTATGCTCCTTCTGCTTGTTGTCGCCCCAGGTTGTTTCAACTTCTCCTCCACGTTTTCACTCCCTAACGCCCTCGACTCCACCTCCATTTCCTCCTCCTCCGCCTGGATGAGGTCCATACCTCTCATCTGATTTGCTGCTGTCAGCCCAAATTGTTTCAACTTCTCCTTCGATATTTCTCACCCTAGCGCCCCTGACTCCACCTCCATTACCTCCTCCTCTTTTTGTTTCTCCGATTGTCCCTTCGCTCCTTGTTTCAGCCGATTAGAGGGATACCCCTCTGCCCTTATGCTCTTGTCCCTTGCCTTCTATTGTGTCTGCTCTGCGGGGATGAGGAGCTTCCTTCGATCCCTGGTGTCATCTGTGCCTTCCTCTTCTTGGATGTATCGCTCAGCAGCGGGACCCATGGCACCACGGGGGTTACCGTTATCATTTCGCAGCGGTCTGGGTTCCGCTCGTTGTTTTTGGATCCAGATTTCTTTCCCTCCTTTCTTGCCCACCGTTTTCCAACCTGAGTTTTTTGAGTTCCCTTGCTGGGAGTTCGCCTGTGTCTCGTGCACTTTCTCCTCCACCGGAGTCGGGGGGGTCCATGTGTTCGGAGACCGTGTCCCCCAGTCAGGCTCTCCAGTTCTCTCGCACTTCCACCCAATCGGGACTTCTTCCTTTGTAGGGTCCTCAATGTAAACCCAACCTTCATGTCCTGGGTCCACTACTCTCCAACGTGTCGCCTTGACCAGGTCCCTCAACAATCTCCCCGTTGTTCGGTTCCTTTTTTGTGGATGGAGCGGGCAAACGTACTCAGTATTCAGGTGGCCATATGCTCTGCACTTGTGGCACCACGGCCTTAGTTTGTGTGCCGTATGGATCATACTTGCAAGCGGACGCCGTCCGGGCGGTTCCGCACGTGCGGCAGACTGCCGGACCGGACCCGCGCGGCGCACGAATGTGCGCCCGACGACCAGTTACGCCCCCCCCCAAAAAAAAAAAAAAAAAAATGGCCCTGTCCGGTCCAGTCCGGGTCCGTCTGGCCCGGGGGGAGGGTGCCGCACGCGGCAAAGCGGACCGGACCGGACGCTCGTCCGGTCCGTCTGCTTGCAAGTATGGTATGGATCATATACTCTTTCCCCCCTATCTGATATGGAATGACGTCATCGAGGGAGAATGGTTGGCCTTGGGGGAAATCCAGAGCCAACATTAAGTAGTCATCCCTTTTGGCCACAAAAGAGGGGAGGGGGTCTATGAAGGCAACAATGTCATACAGTAATCCAAAGTCGTATACAAACGCCGCCTGGATTTCCACCGGGATGTGGCAAAACTCCACCCAGTGGAAATCTTGCATGAGTTGTGCCCTCCTCTCTTCCGGTGGAAATCTTTCATGAGTTGTGCCCTCCTCTCTTCCGGTCCCATCTTACGCTGTGGCACCCACGAGTAGATGTGGACCTCCGACTGTTCACAGCGGAGGCGTTTCGACCCATCGATCGCGGACTTGTCTGATTCGTGCAAGCATAAGACCGTAAACAGGGTGTTGGACGCTGGTTGGATCAAGAATTGGTCTCGGGCCAAGTAAGCGCTGTTTTTCGGTATCTCCAGCCGACGGCCGATCCACTTAACTTTATCGTTGACCGATTTGAATACAACGTCAGCGTGGAACACCCAGTTATTTGCATGTTTCATGTAAACCTCGTCCCGGCGGGTTAAGCCACTTTTGGGGTAAGCCTTCATCATGACTTGTTTACCTCCATGTGTCACCACACGTGTTTCGAACGGAAGTAGAAATTGGTTCATGAAAAAGGCCCGTGCTGGTGGCAGTCCATCCAGGGTGATCTCGGAGATTTCCAGTCCGCGGGCCGCCCTGACCCCAATGGATGGTCAGGTTTTGAGCTTGGTGCAACTTTTTGAGTTTGTCTGCCCAAGATAGTTGTGGCTGGTTATTACTCACCACTTGGGTGGGGGAAGAGTTCTTCTCTTTGTGGTGTACTTTCCCGTGAAACTCCATCTCCTTCTCCTCTTCCGTCAAGACCCCTGTGTCCTCCAACTGTTTCCTTTCCCTGCTTGTGCCCGCTTGTGGGGAGATCCGGGGAGCGGTGTCGTTTTGATGAGACCATCGTTTATGCCGAAGGCGTTCATCTGCCAGTTGTCTCATCACACCGTTGTAGAACAGCATCGAATCCAGCCGTCTATGAGCGCGCTGCGATCTGTTCGTCGATCTCATGCTGCTGTGATGGATGATTTGTTTTTGTTTTTTGTTTTTTGTTTTTTGTTTTTTGTTGTTGTTGTTGTTTTTTGTTGTTTGTTGTTTTTGTTGTTTTAAATGTTTGTTTTTGAAGGTGTTATTTGTTCTGTTTGCCTTTTCACCGAGGGACTGGTCGGGGTATGGCAGGGGGCTGTGCTACTCACTTCAACCCACTTTAATACCACTTCAACACTCTCGTTACCCTCCGTGATTCCTCTTCTCGTCCTGAATTTCCGCCTTTGGCTTGACCCGATCCCACTTGTCGATCCAGGATATGCCGTCTCAGGCTGTCGTATCCTCCATCTTTTCTCCACTCTACTCCACCTCCGCACTCCCACTTTTTTCACCTTATCTTCTCCTCTCCCCTATCTTCCCCTTCTACCTTCTTCATCCATCCCACGTTCCTTCTCGTCCCTAATTATTCAACGTTGTCCCGTTCTCGTCTCCCACTTTTTATCTACTTGTCTTCTCCTTGTCTTCTCCTCACCTCTATCTCTCCTTTCTACCTTCTCTGTCCATCCCTCATTCCTTTCTTCTCGTGCTTCCCTGTTTTCGACTCTCGTTCCGGAGTGGCCGCTGACTTTCCTTCTACTTCTCCCACTTTTGATCTCCCACTGCCCTCGTTTTCACGCCTTCTTCTCGCCTTCAATTTACGCTTCTACCTTTTCCACCCATCCCTGATTCCTACCCTTTGTACCACTGTCCTCCAAGTCACCGCCCAATCTGTCCAAGTCTCCCCCTCGCCCGTCTAGTTATCTTCATCTTACCTGGTTGGTCGATGCTGGTAGATTCTCCGCCGTCCCGTTATTGCCACCCTTCCCCGTTGTTGACGTTCTCCCGCTGATCCCCCTCATGTGCGTAGTGTGTGCTCCGCTTCCGAGCTCACCTGCGTGCGGTTCCTCCCTAGAGTGTCCAAAGCTCCCCCTCGCCCCGACCCCCCTTGTTTAGATCTCCTCCTCTTACCTGGTCGGGTTAACGCGTGCAAAGACCCTGATGTCCCGTCGTTGCCGCCTCCCCAAGCTTTGTCTCTGTCGTTCCGTCGTTATCGCCCTCCCGCCGAAAATTTCAGTGTCCTTCCGTTGATGTCACCTTCGTAGCTCTTTTTTCACGCCCAAGTCCGTGCGCGAGTCTTCCACACGCGTGTGTGGTGTGTGCTCCGCTTTCGAAATCACCCGCGTGTGACTCGCTCACCTCCGGAACCCTCAGTCCAACGTCCAGTGTAGGAACACGACGCCGTGCGCGTGCATCTCTCCTCAGCTATGGTGTCCTGTGTGCACGTCTCGGCGATGGCCGATCTCTAAACAACCGACCCGACGTGGACCGACATGCTGCGCTGATACTCCGCAGTTACGCCCTGCGGCCGTTAGCGCTATCGGCGTGATTCCTCACTACTGATGAGGCCTGTAACTACCATAAGGAGTTAATGGAGATCACTAAAACCACCTCCTACCTTCTCAGGACATAAGAAGGATGAGGCACTCGATAGTTGGTTGAGGATGGTTTCAGTGTGGGTAAGGGCGAAGAGGACGTTGCTAGAAGAAGAGGTGATCATTGCCACCTCATATCTTGAGGCGAGATGGCTAGATGGACTAGTAGCATCTGAGGGTTTCACATGACGAATGAATGATCGGGCAAAGAACCACACCTTTGAGAGCTTCATGGCGTTGGTTGAAATGTGATGCACAACCCTCAGCAGGCCCAAAAGGCCATTAATGAGTTGTTCCGACTTGATACTAGAAGGTACAAGTCCGCTCGTGAGCTCACTACTGTCGTGGAGAAACTCATAGTCGTCCCTGGTGTCCGCTATGATTCACAGGTGTTGCTAACCATGTATCTGAAATGTCTTCCCACAGACATTAAGAACTTGATGGTTAGCGAGGCGAGCATCGATTATCACACTCTTGACTCCTTCAGCAAGAAGGCCTTAGACTTAGAGGCTAAGCTAGGAGGAGCACAACAACCTGCCACGGACGATAGGAAGAAGAACCCGCCACAAGAATGGAAGAAGCAGGGTAGTCGGTTGGTGATGGTTGATTCCGAAGGAAATCAAACCGAGATTGATGATCTTTCTGATCTTGTGGAGGAAACAAAGATAGGCAGCGAGGAGAATGCAAAGGGTGGCAACCTCGCTGTCATAAGAGGAAAGGCAGCAGTCGGCAAGGGTGGTCAGCAAAAGAGTCAAGGGCAGGTCCAAAACTTAAACAAGACTTTGGCTTGGGTAAGGGCTGGCCAGGATTAGGATATGAGGGACCGGTGCTCGCAAGGAGCTTGCATCAACTGCGGCGAATATGGCCAGGTCCAAAACTTAAACAAGACTTCGACTTGGGTAAGGGCTGGCCTGGATCAGGATGTGAGGGACCGGTGCTCGCAAGGATCTTGCATCAACTGCGGCGAATATGGCCATCAACAGTTCAAGAACATGAAAGTCTCTCAAAAGATTCCTCCCAAAAGTGGTTTTGGCATATCTTTCGCCCATAGTGGTGCATCTACAAGGACCAATCAGGGAAACACCTCCGACCAGTAAAGGTTATAGCTGCTTCTACTCATGCTCAAGTGGTTGAAGTACCCTCACCACTTCAGGAGTTGGCCGAAGCTATTGACTCACTAGTCACCCCGTACACACATCTAGACCAAACAACGCTCTATTGGCTGGATGTCTGAAGCCTTAAAAGACATAGAAACGGAGTGGTCGGCAAGGGACCCTCGTGAGTCTTGGGTAGCACTGTCTAGAGGTCCTAGAGGTGAGCATTTCTTTGTGGCAGTCGGTACAGGTAGCCGCAAGTGTAGTGCCTTCGTCGACATTGGCTCCACACGGAACTTCAAAAGTTGCGACTGCGTTGAGAGACTACGCCTAAGGAACCGGGTGCAACGCTTGGGTAGATCTGTAGCATCTACCCTGGCCAACAAAGAGCGCATGGTTGTAAACAAGTACGTCAAGGACGTAGACTGCACCTTCTATTATGGAGGTGGGGAACTTAATCACAGGATTTCATTCCAAATTAGTGACGACTTGCCATTCAACATGCTGTTAGGTATGTACTACGTTCAGGTTGCAAAGCCCCAGTTTGACTGGGACCGAAAGGTGCTCAAGCCTGTATTACTGAAAAGGAAGACAGCCAGACTCTCGAAGTATAAGGCTAGCAGCCTGATACACACTTACGGTTGTATGTGCGCATCAACATTCTACAATTATTATAAATAGAACCAAGAGGAGGGTATGTACTTAGTTTTTGTCTCTAGGAAAGGGGAGGCCGTTAAATTACCCCCAGAGATAGAGACCGTCGTCGCTAAGCACCCAAATGTATTTGAAGAGCCTTCGGGAGTTGTAGACAGGGAGATTGTCCACGCCATAGAGGTAATCCCAGGGAGTAAAACCCCAAAGGGGTTGATCTATAGGATGGCTCCGACCGAGTTGGACGAACCTCGTCAGCAATTGAAAGAGCTCACAGAGAAGGGTTGGATACGGCCTAGTACCTCCCTGCTCACCAGTTCTGTTTGTCCCAAAGAAGGGGGGAACAATGAGGATGTGCATTGACTATAGAGGCCTCAATGCCATCACTGTAAAAAACGCATCGACGACCTATTGCATAGGGTGCAGGGATGTACGTACTTCACTGAGATAGATTTGAAGTCCGACTACCATCAAATTAACATTAGACCAGAAGATCAACACAAAATCACATTTCAGACCAGGTACGGTCTATACGAGTTTGTGGTGATGCCTTTCGGCCTTTGCAATGCGTCGAGAACATGCCAGCATGCCATGAATAGGGTATTTCATAACTACTTGGATAAGTCCATCGTCGTGTACCTCGACAATACTCCACAAGCGGTTATCGGGTAGCTGAAAATTCAGGAACGAAAATTCTGAAGTGAGAGTTTTGGGCAGTCTGAAAATCCTGAATGGTTCTGAAGTGGTGAAAGGTCCGAAGACCCTGAAAACCACCTGTTTAGGCAGGCTGCATCCTGAAGTGGTGAAGGGTGTTCTGAAGTTGTCAAGTGAGAGTTTTGGGCAGTCTGAAAATCCTGAATGGTCCTGAAGTGGTGAAAGGTCGGAAGACCATGAAAACCACCCTTCACCACTTGAGGATGCAGCCTCTGCCTAAACAGGTGGTTTTCAGGGTCTTCGGAACTTTCACCACTTCAGGACCATTCAGGATTTTCAGACCTGAATGGTCCTGAAGTGTGTCCGAAGACCCTGAAAACCACCTGTTTCGGCAGGCTGCATCCTGAAGTGGTGATGAAAAATACGACTGTTGTTAACCTTCTCTCCGATATTCTTATCTTCGATAGGACTGTCGAGGAGCATGCCCAACATGTAGAAATTGCACTTTCACTTCTGCGACAAAACAAGTATAAGATCAACTTTGAGACATGCGAGTTCGATCGCACTAAAATCTTGTACTTGGGTCATGAGATATCCGCGGAAGGGACAAGGCCCGAAGATGCGAAGGTGGCTAGCATTCGTGACTAGCCACGACCCCTATCTGTGACTGGGGTTATATCATTCTTAGGGATGTGTGGCTACTACCGCAATTTCGTAAAGAATTATAGTACGGTGACCTCCCCTTTGACTGATCTAAAACGCCTCGACACACCATGGGAATGGACAGACGTGTGCGAGGCTTCTTTCAAAAAATTGAAGCACGCCCTCATGCATCATGAGGTTCTCATGGTTCCCGTTCTGGAGAGGCCATTCGTTGCAACCACTGATACAAGCCCATACGACATAGGCGCAATGCTGGCTCAACAAGAAGGGAAGAAGTTTAGGCCAATCGAGTACATGCGAACTCTACGCCCTTTACAAGGCTCTTGTCCACAGGAGACACTATCTTTTAGGAAGGTTCTTCTACTTGAGAACTGGCCATCACACACTCAAGTGGATCAAGACGCAGCCTGTTCTCTCCGACGCACTCAAACGATGGATTGAAGTCATAGATCAATATGACTTCAAGCTAGATTACGGAATACAACAAGGGTGTTGATGCGCTATCCCGTACGACATACTACCTAGTTGCGTTGATTACTGAGTTTGGCCTATCTGGCAATGTAACTCGATCACAGGTCGATGCCTACAAGGAAGATCCTCTCATGATGGACATCATATGCAAACTAGATGCGGAAGACAAAGCGACATCTTGCGAGTTTGTGATGGTGGACGAATTACTCTTCCTTGAAAAGGCAGGGTTCAAACGACACTGTGTTCCGTCTAGCGAGATTTTGCGTAGTTTATTTTTAGGTGAGTGTCATGATGCGGCAAGTCACTTTGGATATAAGAAGACTAGTGCTAATTTTGTACAACGATTTTGGTGGCCTCATATGCTTGACGATGAAAAGAAGTACGTACAGACTTGCCAAGTCTATCAGCGGAACAAACCGCGTACTTAAGCACCGCTTGGGTTACTCAAGCCCTTACCCATTCTTGCAGGTCCGGGATAGAGTGTCTCCATGGATTTCATGGATACCCTTGTGACCAGCAAGAGTGGCAAGAGGCACATCTTCGTCATAGTAGACAGGTTCACTAAGTATGCTAGACTAGTAGCCATGCCTGAGGCCGCAAGGACTGAACACATCATCAAGTTATTCACGGATAGGTGGGTGCATGATTTTTGACTGCCCAAGCCTATAGCTAGTGATAGAGATGTCTGATTCACGAGCGAAATGTGGAAGACGGCTGCTGAGCAAATGGGCAGGCAACTTTAGATGACCTCCGGGAATCACACCGAAGCCAACGGTCAAGTGGAACCTGCTGGGGCATTACATTAAGCCCAACCAGGATGATTGGAGGCGCATGCAGAGGGGGTCAAGGTGTGATGAGGGGAGAAGAGAGAACGTACCTGGTGTATGCTGGTGGTCGCCATTGGTGTTGACGTCACATACATTGGTCTTCGACTTCGATGTGATCCAGTCGCATGAACGTAGATAGGCTAGTAAGATTGAGTAGTATAGGCTAGGTGTTGGGTGCTAGACAGGAGAAGCGATAGTGGATACAGTGTTGGTGTGACCAGAGAGCGTCGCCATTGGCACTCGAGTTCATTGTATTGCTCTTATTTGGATGGTATCTTGGTGAATTGTGCTCCTTGCTTGGTACATGACTATCTGGACTACTTCGTGATTTTGCAACTTGGATTTCTGTCTATCACTCTCGTTCATATTCCTTGCAGTAGCAATCGTGAGGTGCAAAATATAGAAAGAAGAGAATAGCATGGTAACACCGGACACTTCAGGACTGTCTTCCGGACTAGTGTCTAGACCGGTTCGGACTGTCTGGTGATCTGGACATCACCAGACCTGGACAGTCGACATGGGGTACAAAATGTCCGGACCCAAAAAAAAAAAAAAACACCGGGCGGGGGGGGTGTGCGGGGGGGGCTGGTGGGGGTGTTGGCAGGCACTCACCTGCTTTGTAGTTTGTAGTTGAGGCAGCAGAGCACCTGTCTTGCAGCAAATCAACAAGCACATTTAACTAGCAAACATGTAGAGTTGCAAACACTGCAAAGCAGGCACAAGACTAAATGTGAGTTGAGGCAGCGTCCACGTTGGTGATGATGAGTCACTGATGTTGTTAAAGTGTGTACTGGGTACACCGGGCCACGGGGAAAAACGAGTACCCGTGCTGGGGTGGGGTTAAGTGCTCATGTTAGGGCTTAACTTTCATCCCAACTCACTTATCCTATTGGTTAAGTGCCCTCCTAGCAAGGGAAAGGTTGCGTGTTCGATTCTCGGATCGGAATAGGCGCGCTGCACTACCATTTAGTGAGTGCAGAAACCTGGCGGTGGTCAGTGGGACCACATGACGCCGTGGTGCCTGCTTCGACATTGGTGATGATGAATCACTAATGCTGTTAAAGTGTGTACTGGGTACACTGGGCCACACGGAAAAATGAGTACCCATGCTGGGGTGGGGTCAAAAGCTCATCTTGGGGCTTAACTTTCATCCCAGCTCACTTATCCTATTGGTTAAGTGTCCTCCTAGCAAGGGGAAGGTTGCGTGTTCGATTCTCGGATCGGAATAGGCGGGTTGCACTACCATTTACTGAATGCAGAAACCTGGCGGTGGTCAGTGTGACCACATGACGCCGTTGTGCCTGAGTCGACGTTGGTGATGATGAGTCACTGATGTTGTTAAAGTGTGTACTGGGTACACCGCGCCACAAGGAAAAACGAGTACCCGTGCTGGGGTGGGGTTAAGTGCTCATCTTGGGGCTTAACTTTCATCCCAGCTCACTTATCATATTGGTTCAGTCCTCCTAGCAAGGGGAAGGTTGCGTGTTCGATTCTCGGATCGGAATAGGCGCGCTGCACTACCACAAGACTAACGAAACAGAGAAAAAGAAAATTGAAAAAGTATGATTACCTTTACCTTTGAAGTTTGAACTTTGAATTAAGTAATTTAAGTTTGTAACTTCATATATAACTTAAAAGTACTTTGCGGTTCAATCCAAACCGTCAGTTTCTTCATAATGGCAGCACGTACTGTCAGTGCTCTCTCTCTCTCTCTCTCTCTCTCTCTCTCTCCCTCCCTCCGAAGGGCAGCAGCAGTGGGCGGCACATCGAAACAACCGCTTTGAAATTGCTCGGGCCTGTGTGAGACCCACCACCCCAAAAACCTGCAGTGTCTTGTGTACGGACCTCTAGGCCCTGTCCGATGGGGTGAAACGACATTGAAAAATCACCCTGTTATTTTTCAAGGGGCGGCCACGACCCGAAAACCCCCTTTTTGTTTTTCGACTTTTGCCCTGGGGCCCTCCATCCGGACATAACGGACCGGACACCGGACCCGAACATATTGTTCCGGACTGTCTGGAACCCGGACTGGACGTCGGGTCGGTTACCATGAGGAGAAGACAGCTTTTATACTCTTAAAACACACACAAAAAGAAGATTCATAGACACAGTCAAAGGTGAAGTAGAGATAGTCAAGGATAGTCTCAGTTGATCGGAAAGGGAGAAGACAGACAAAGGGCGAAGGGAGAGGCAAAATGAGGGACGGGTGGGAGGGCGGACAAATGTGCAGGCAATGGACGAGCAGGCAGGTGGGTGGGTGTGATGGCGGTCAGGCAGACGGAGAAACTCGATCACAGCAACCAACAATGATTCAGGGGAAGAGCTCAACACTTCTAGAGCATCCCTCCTGTCTCTTCGCTGCTCAGGCTACTCATCATGATGAAAACCTTCTTGTTTGCGAGGTAGCATTTCCATACCCACCCTTAAGAGGAGGTGAGCACAACATTGATTCAGGGGTGAAGCACGACACTTTTGGTGTAGCCCTTCCATACTCACCTTTTCAGGTGACGTTTTCGACACTGGATGTTTTGCCTGCAAGTGCGGGGTTACTGACACAGCAAGTTGCCCAAACCAGGGACCTAGGTGCAGATGGATCATAGACATGGACGTGGGCACAAGATGCTTTTGCGCTCCAGCATCCTGGACCACAATCGGAGGCCAATCAGAGTCAATTAGATGGTCGAGGATCTCTGAACCAGAGGACGCTGAAACCAGATTAAGTATATAGTGCAAGGGACCTGACTGTCCTCCTCTTGCTGGAGTGTATCACAACGCATGCATGGACAATGACTCACACAAAATGAAGCTCACACATAGTCCAAATGAGATGGGATAGAACCAAGATGCGCAGCTCAATTAATCATTAACTCATTATACAAGAGTATATCGAGATCCAAAGTTCAGCGCCCAACATTATCACGAGTTTCTTCCTTTCATCTCACGAATGGGGCCTGGCTCAGGCAGCGCCACCTTCAGAACTTAAGTACAGCGCACAGCAGGTAAGTATCCACCATAGCCAGATCCTACCTCACTCTCTCTCTCTTCTCTCTCTTAGATCTCAGTCTTGATTCTCTAGTCCCCACTCCTACTGTGAAGATCTACTTTAATTGCTACTCACTGTAGACTAACTACTAACCCACTACCTATACTAACTACCTGGCGCTGATATGGCTGCCACTTGCAAGCCAGCGCCCAACTCTCTTCCTCCTCTAAGCGCAGCTTCTCCTCCAATGCTAACCCAGCCAGCCAGCGCACAAGTGCATGCAGCACTTCCACGCCAAAATGCCAGTGGGAATCTGATGTCAAGGGAGGCTGGCCTATTGCTTTATACTGCTGGCCTCCCCTGGCGAGGTCTGCATTGGCCTGTATGGGCACTTCGCGCCTTCCTCAGTCCCATACCCATGCATATGTGTGTGTCCCAGTATTTTCCCCTCAGGGTCTGCTGCTGCTGCGGCCATCTGGCCTGGATTTCGGACTGGGTGTATGAATCTAGACCCCCTATTAGACTTAGACAGAACTGGAAACCTGCCCTTTGACTTCCTTTTGGACAGACACACATTTTGCACGAACAAACACTCATTGTGTACGAACAGACACACATATTGCACGTATAGACACATCTCTTACCTGAACAGACATGACCTACACACCCTCTGGACGAACAGATGTGACCTCCAAATCGAAACATTGCAACTGTTCGTTAAGGGGCACATCTGTCACCTTTGACATTGGCTTTTCGTTTAACTAGGATGTGACTTTTGACCCAGAGAACATGTCCTTTGATCTGCTTTCACGAGTTGGGCCCTGGCGAGGGACCCCTCTATGCTGCATTTGCCGAGCAGGGTCTGAATCGGGTAAAGGCCCTTTTACTCTCACCGGCCTAATTTCGAAGTCTTCTGAGAAAACCTTCATCTATCTATAATACTTATTCCTCTTCTCGCTCTTTCATATGCAGACACAATATGAGGTGCAGAATCCATGAATTCCTCCCGTGTGAACCAGCGATCTTCACTTGGATCTTGATAAGCGAACCTCACCTTATACTGCCGCTGTGGTCTGCCTCTACGTCCAGTTTGGAAGGTACTTTCAGCAACAATCTTATCCATGTCGTATTTCCCATCCATACTAGGAGGAATAGCTGATCTGCGACTGGGAAACAACTCATTGGTTATGCAAGGTAAGAGTTTCAAAGTGTGGCATACTGGATACGTGTGTAAGTGCAGAGGAATCTCAATAACGTAAGAAGGTCCATCCACATATCCTATCACATCTAGAACCAGCCAAGGTCCTCTGTAGGCCGGTCGCAACTTTTGAGATATGTTCTCTTCAGGAACAAACTCCTTAGACTTAACCCATACTAGATCACCTACAGTAAACTGAGAAGGTCTTTTGTGCTTATGTGCCTGTTCAATCATTTGATGTTGTGCCTTTATAATATTTTCCTTTACCTTTTCTATATCTTTCTGGTATTATATAGCAAACTCACTTGTTCCTAGTGGAAGCTTATGCACTTGATCCGGGTTCAGACGATCAATAGGTCTGCGCGGACGCCATCCTAAATGCAACTCCATTGGAGTCTTGCATGTAGATAGGTGAACAGAGTTGTTATAAGCATTAGCAACTTTGGGCAAATGCTCGTCCCAGTCAATCTGATCGGGACGGATGTACATATGCAGCGTCTGCTGCAAAATCTTGTTCATTTGCTCAGTTTGGCCGTTTGTCTCAGGATGCCTACCTGAAGACATAGTCAATTTAGAGCCGTAGATGCTCATTAGTTGCTGCCATTGTTCACTTGTGAACCTTGTGTCTCTGTCACTTACGATTGTTAAGGGATGTCCACAGTCTTTCACCCAATGGTTAAAGAACTCCCGAATTACCAGTTTTGTTCTTGCTTCCACCAGTAATCCTACAAAGACAGCATACTTACTAAATCTGTCAACGATGACCATGACTTGCGTCTTTCCATTCCTGCTTTTTACCTTAGTGTCCATAAAGTCAATATACACAGAGTCTCCTGAACCTGTTGGAATTGGCAAAGGCTTAAGTAGACCAAGGGGAGGCTGTGTAGTGCTCTTATTTCTTTGGCACACTTGACAACCTTGCACATATGCAATGCAGTCGGGTTTCATACGAGGCCAGGTGTAGGAACGCACAAGATTCACGTAAGTCTTCCTCCACCCAAAATGGCCTTCGGTGTCATGGCATTCCCCTAAGATCAAACTCTTGATCTCTTCTACATTTGGAATACAAAGTTTGTAATGCACATCAGTCCTTTCAAACAATAGTCCTTGTGTGATACGATAGTTAGGAAACTCTGCTGACGCTTCTTGTACACGCTTAAGCATAGCGCCATAGACAGGATCAGTGGAATACGCATTCCTAATTTTATCTTGCAGATTGGTGCCCACATCTAAATATGTTACAATGGCACCGAAGAAATCTGATCTTCGACTTAATGCATCAACGACAACATTATACTTACCCTGAACTGGCTTCAACTCAAAATCATATAGATCGATCTCAGCGGCTCACCTAGTCAACTTAGGTGTCATTCGGGCCTGTGCTTTAAGCCAGCGAAGTGTCTCATGATCCGAGTACACTTTGAAGTGGCGTCCTAAGCGGTAGTGTCGCCAGTGATCCAAGGCTTCCCGGAGAGCAAACAACTCCCTCTCATACGTAGAAGCGGCGACCTTCTCGTTAGGCAGTCATCGGGACATGAACTCAACAGGCCTGTATCCGTTCCCATCATCCTGTTGGAGTACAACGCCTATCCCATACTGACTGGCGTCCGTTGTGACTACAAAGGGCAACGAAGGATCAGCAACCTTCAAAACCGGATAATTAATCAAACATTTCTTCAAACGCTTGAACGAAGCTGTACAATCTGAGTCCCACTTCCAGATAGTTTCTTTCTTTAGCAATCTGCGAAGGGGAGCAACAATTATCGTGAAGTGTCTAACAAACTTCCGATAATAGTTGGCTAGCCCAAGGAACGACCGCAACACTGTCAAAGTGCGGGGGTTAGGCCAATCACGAATCGCTGCAATCTTTGTGTCTTCCGGTTTGATACCGTCACCATCAAGTACATGCCCTAGATATAAAACCTGACGCTTAGCCCACTCACACTTCTTAGGGTTCAATTTCAGATTTGTCTCACGCAATTTATTTAGCACAAGTCGAAGGTGCTCACAATGTTTTTTCAAATCTTTACTGAAGATCAAAATATCGTCAAGGTAAATTACGACAAACTTATCAAGCCATTCGCGAAAATGTTCATTCATCGTTCTTTGGAAAGTTGCAGGGGCATTTGTAAGACCAAAGGGCAACACAATGAATTCATAGTGCCCATACCTCGTTCGAAAGGCAGTTTTATATTGGTCTTCTGGCACTACCTCGATTTGATGGTAGCCAAACTTCAAATCGATCTTAGTGAAGTATTTGCTACCCTGCATTCTATCCAACAAATCGTCAATTCGGGGTAATGGTTCAACATTCTTAATAGTTATATCATTTAGTCTTCTATAGTCTATGCACATGCGTACCCCACCATCTTTCTTTGGCACAAAAAGCACTGGCGCACCATAAGGCGAGGAGCTAGGTCTTATCCATCCCTTTTCCAACATTTCATTAAGTTGGGTTCGCAGTTCATCTAACTCTTTAGGTGACATTTTGTATATAGGCCCCTTACGAATTTGACTTCTTGGAATGATCTCAATGCGATGTTTGATAGGGCGTTCCACAACACCGCTTGGGGCCTCTGCCACATCTGCGAATTCTTTTAAAATCTTTTCAATCTCTGGGGACGTTGCCTCTTCTTAAGCTTCACCTTCTTTTACCGGGCGCACATATGCAACAAAGACTTGATCATACAAGTTATACTTTTTCACATGGCGGGCGAACGCGGGGGCACTCATACAACAATGAGCTAAGCTGCTTTCTTTACCTGATTCATGGAATAGGCGGATTCTCTTCTTTCCACCATGCGGACTAGGGAGCCRACATTCATGATCCCTCATCTTTATSTCYRCATTTGCAGCTTCACCCCAATCCATACCTAAGAGAATGTCAAAAGGRARATTRTCTTCCACYAAGAGAGTCAGAGAGTGGAGAACGCGTTCCACCTTCCCCTCTGCTTCTAGCCGGAAGTATATCTTAACCCCTTCAACATATCTATCCATTACAGTTACTGTACTATTTGCTAATTCACTTACTACGGGCTCAGTCAGTTGCTTTACCTTAAGCCCGAGACGCAGCTTTTGCAATCCTTTCTTACTAATATAACTGCGAGTTGATCCGCTATCAATCATACCTCCAACTCTTACTTTATTCACTTCTAGATCTGCAATTAATCACTGTCCTTTTCGTTTCTTCATTTCAGTCCAGGCTTGGCGACGAGCAGCCAACTCATCACCCCTGCCAGCGAGGGATCCATCTAGAGAGAAGCATAAGCTTGCCACCTTTGGACAGTGTACTAGATGGGGACTGTCTACCTCTTCAGTTTCTGCCAATGAGACCTTCGAATGGGAGGATTTCTGTTTTTCAACACCCGAAGTCCCTGTAGAGGCAACTGAGACCTCTACTGGCTATTCCCTTTTGCCATCTTGTAGTCAGGGCAATAAGGGACAATGTGGTCGGGGTCCCCACATTTAAGGCACTGGTCAGCAGCTTTTCTTTCCTGCCAAACTTTTTCTGTGATCCCCAATTTCTTCCAAGGTTCCCCTTTGGGTAGACCTGGATGAGGTGGGTATGGCTTGTCCCAATTGTTGTACCAAGTGCCTCTTCCTCTTCCCCAGGCAGAATTGAAACCACAGCCACCTTGCGAGGGACCATAACCCCTTCCACCCGCGTAGTAGCTACCTTTGCCACCACCCCTCTGGGTACCGGGTCCTCTTCCACTGCGTCCGCGGCCTCCTCTTCCTCGGCCTCGTCCTCGTCCTTGTCGCCCTCCCCCGCGGGCTGCAACGGCCGCGTAGCTCCCCTCGTGAGCTACCGGACCGCTGGGTCCTTCCTCAAGACCATAGTCTATTTGATCATAGGAAAGAGTTTCGACACCTCCTTCTTCAAAGGACAGAAGGAGGTTGTCTTTCCCACGTATGTTCCCTGAGATCGTGTGGTTCTGGCACTTCTTTCCCGTTGTCGCACTTTTTCCAGTTGGATCGCTTTAGGCGATTGGAAAACCAACAGGCTGTCACGCAGGGTTTTGTATGTGATTGCAATAAATAAAATAAATTAAATAAAGCAAATCCCTTCCTGTTGTGTGCATCCGGCTTCGAGCGAGACCCTTCAATTACGGTCTTCGCCGGTCCTCGGACTTAGGAATCTTTTATTTTGATTCGGAACAACAGAGAATCATGCAAATAATAATCGTAAAATATTGTGAAGTGCTAAGCATGCATCAATTATGTCAGTCTGATTTTAAGAACTGTGACAGAATCATCCTCGAAAAGCAATCATCAAGCAAGAACAAAGCAAAGGCAAAAAAAACGACTGACTCGAGGAAAGACAGAGTCCAGTGAATGAGGGAAGAATGAGAACTCATAATAGCCTCAGGGAGTACATATGGAAGAGAGCATGGCCAGCAGCAATCAAGAGTCCTCACTCATCCCGCTAACTTCACACTCAATCTCTCATTTTGTTGTCTGTCGTTTGGGCTTCTTGCCATGCCTCCGTGCTCTCTGAGTCTGTGGCTTCTGAATGTAAAGTCACCTGAAGCCCGCTAGTTCCAAGCATTTCCAGCCAAGTCCCATGATGCGGAAGTCAACCATGGCACAAAATTCCTCCCATAGAGTGGGGAGATATGGCTGAGAGAAAATGCCCCTCCTGAGATGTGGAAACTCAGAGGGCGATATGTCACCGCCTCGTAGTCGATCTCCGCGGGCGATATGTAACTTTTTGCCAAGTCCACCAGTCCGCCCCAATAAGAGCCGTCAGTAAGATAGTAGGGGACCGGAGGTTTGGGATAGTCAGTGAAAAGCTTAGGGCCAAAGCTATAGACTAGCTTTGTGCTCCCCTGGAGTCTCTCAACTTTCCATTGTACAATCCCGGCTGCTGCGGCCCAAACTGCATCGAAATGGGGGTGTGTCTCGTTCCCCTTTTTCAGGAAGATCCGCACATCGGTGACTGTACCCTCAGCGAACTCAGTGAGGACAACAAAGATAGGTAGATCTTCTCGCTTGCATCCATCAATTATGACATACTTGTAAGGGAAGCTCTCCCTGGCAGCGATCAGATTGAGGCTGTCAAAAACCGACTGATCAACAGTGATGGGGTTGATCTCTCTCATGTGTTCGGACACGTAGTTACTCCCCTACAGAGAAACGTGACTGTGCTTGATTGACAAACACCCACCCGCCGCTCGAGTGCCTTTTGAATACTGTTTTGAACGCTGTTTCTGGTTGCTGCTTCTCTGATTGCTGTTTCTCTGATTGCTGTTTCTCTGATTGTTGTTTCCTGATTGCTGCTTTCCGATTGCTGTTTTCCGACTGCTGTTTTCCGATTGCTGTTTTCCGATTGCTGTTTCGAGAAACAGTGGCTGCTGGTTGGGGAAGGGAGGGATTGTTTGCTGATTAGAAAACTGACTGACTGCTGAACAGAAAACAGATTGACTGCTGCTTAAACGCCAATTAATACATTTGTAGTTCGTTCTCTGTTGGTATGTTGTGTGCTCTGTTGTAATCTGTTTTCAGAAACCAGCCTGTTTTCTCTAATCGGTCTCCGCCTGAGGTGAATTTGTATCTCTAGGTGTTGATGGCTAGACTGTCTTATTAGTTTCGGATAATCTTCCTCCTCACCTCCTCAACAGAAACCACCGGCGAAAGGGTACTGTGTAACTTTCCATCCGACCCGTGAATGTAGAAAATGTACTCAATAAGTGTATGGTTCTTCACTCGCTCTAGAGCCTGTTCCATCATGAGTCTCGTCTGATAACAAAGGTCATGTATAACTCTTTCCTCCCAACCCTCACTTTTGTCTTGATGTAGAGTACAGGTCACCCTCAGTCTTTTCTCACCCTCCATCTCTCTACAGCATGCCTCTTCTTTCACACCTGTGCGTAAAAACCATAATGTCCGATGGAAGCAGGTCTCGAAAGGATCTTTTCCTTGGTCTCTTTTAGTAAGTAGACTACTAACAGCCATTGGTTGTGGAATCCGAGTAACTAGACAAAAGTGGAGGGATTACTGTCTGTTGATTCTGTGCTGATCTTGCAGGATCTATACCGAGTTTTACTGAGTCTGCACTGAGTTAGCTGAGTCTGGGCTCACCTGCTGAGTAACGCTCGTTTTCACCAAATCCAAACATAAATAAGTTGATGCAGTGCCGAATCCTCTGATTCTACACCAAATTGTCTGATGATCCTGCATTTTCAGTGAATGAGTCCATACTGTGTGGTTTCCCACCTTGTCCATAGAGATGAATCACATACTCGATAATATTCTGCTCACTCAACAATTCCAAAGATTGCTCTCTCATCGCTTCAACTCGGTCTTGAACATTACTAATCACCCCCTTGTCCCAGCCTTTCGATTTTCCTCGACATATGATACAGGTTACCGGCAGAGTGTCTTTGCAGTAGCTCGTTGTAGTAACACTTGGGTCAGAGGGTAGGAGGCCGGCATATTATCCGCGTGAATTAGACTTTGTCTTCATTCACTCGTCCACAAAACCCCCTTTGTTATATTAGGCTCATGCTTTTACACAACCAGCAAGCCCTGAGACCGACAGGCAGTGCTAAACCCGTCTCTACGTATAGGCCCCGTTCACCTGGAACGAGTACGAGCATAGGGAGTAAGCCTGCCTTCGTTAATTTTGTTGTCTAATACAGTATGTCCCTCCTTACGCGGGAACAGATTTTGCTATGAGAGCTCGTGATTGTACACAGAACTGAGCATCACTGAAAACATTCAAACGCTTCTTACTACCCGGAAACGTGACCTTCATGGATGCTTTCACACTATAGTGGTTATCGTAACTCTCAGCTCGCTGATGGGAGCGTGACTTCTGAGAACCAACCAATACAGTATTGTTGCCCCACCGAGTTATGCCACTAATTGAAGCAGCGCCCTTGCTCAAGAGATCTCGCTCATGAACTGCTCAATGTTTACTTTGAGGATTATCCGATCCTGCTCTAGGAAGGCGAAAGCTTCAGACACTGAATACTTCTCAACCTCTCTCGATAAGTGCGGTTACTTAGTACACTAGTACCCAGAGCTATTTCTCCCCATGTGAGCTCGGGGTTAAGGCTCACCAACTCTCCGGACAACATTTGGAGCACGAAAGGTCAGCACAAGCCGGTTTAACGCTGGAGTGGAAGTCACTCCAGATTCACTACAGCTTTGTTGAGAAGTGCTCATACAGTTGAACCTTATGGCATTCAAACGTGACTACCAGTGTAAACCTACCAGGGCAGTCTGTCTGTTTCATGACTCGATAGCGAAGGAAGTGCTTACTCTAACGATACCTAAGATATGTGTCACCCTTTAACCCTGTGCATGCATAACTCAACTAAACAGACACCTCAAAGCTAAGGCGTGCATTGGAAAATTCTCGGCTTTGTTTTCTTAGCTCAGCCAGCTCACTCGGTATGAAACTCGACAGTCTACGACCTCAGTTCATACACCATACAAGTGGTTTACTACACACGAGGGGTGAGACGTGTCGTCCAGAGCGGGGCTCAGGCTAGTCCCTTTTTCATAGTTAAAATTTAAATAATCAAGCTTATACGTATATATATATCGTGACAAACAGAACTGCTCGGTAAACCGTAGGCAAACAATCCTAAATATGGAATTATTCACTCCCTGCAGAGATAGAATGACTAACTTGGTAAGACTTTTCAACGAATTTGAACTGGTACGGTCAAGTGCTGGAGTTAGTCCCCGTCAATCAAGAATTTCACAAGTAAATATGCAGCTTTTCTGAGCACCGCACGCTTCGTCCCCATCAAGCCACAATAGTCATTTCCGAGATCTCCTAAGTTTGGAAACTTCTGCCTTCTGTAAAAGAGGTGAATTCTGACTGATGGCCTGTAACTTCCCTGATGAGTACTGTGAACTCAGTGCTCATCGAGAAGCTCGCCAGAGTCAGTTGACTGTTTCCGAGCAAGAGGTATAACAACAGCTCATAATTACTTTGATCATCAAGATACCTTACAAACGTGAAATCCGGAAGGCCAAGTAAGAGTATAGAAAAAAAAACTTTGCTTTTGCGTATGTTCACCATAACTCAAACAAAAATCTTAGGCTCACTGGCTCTCCGGACATTCTATTAGATCATCGCTTACACCAGATGGAAGAGGCGATTAATTTCCACTAGTCCTGGATGATTTTGCTACAGGTACGAGCAACCATTCTTCTGTGAGCTCACTCATCAGACTACTTACTGTTAATAGACAATTTTCAGACAGATGGAAGATGATCAAATTGAATAACAGGCGTTGTCGCGCTCGAAAGTGACTGTTTTCCCACTTCGATGAGACTATAGTTGAGATCACCCTTTTTCCCAATCAGTGATCTGTCCAATGTTCACTACTTGGAATGGGCTACCAGAAATACCCCGGATTACTCCAAAAAGAGATCAGCAGGTGCGTTATAAAGTCTTAACTGCCATGGCGAAACCAACGCAAAACAGACTGAGTCCCGTTCACTACGAGGGTTACCTGATGATCCTGGCCCTTCTTTCGCTAATCACTCTTGCAACCATATCACGTGGTTCCTCCTACGTAAGATCCTTCCTAGTAACTCGGTAGACAGAAAGTTGGCAGCAACGTGGGCGTACTCCGAGTAACGAAAGTACGAGGAGTAGCGCCAAGAAGTAAACCAAGAAATGAACTGATAAATGAAACTGAGAAGTAAAAACAAGACGTGAGTCGAAGATGCGCGCAAAATTCCCCCTCTTTCACTACTACTGGGCTTGCGATTGTCGTTCAACCCTCCAGAAATTAACAAGAGTGACTGCGTCAATCTCCCATCAAGTACGTAGCTCAACATCCGCGGGCTTATCCCGTCTCTCGTTGGACCTCTGACTCACGAGTCGCACTTGGCCAGCCAAACAAAGATTGGAAAAGGATGAAGAGGTAACACGGCCAGACAAGAATGTATCCCATGCCTGGTCTCTCACTCACACACCCGTCACCTCTGCAGCCCTGTCTGCTTCGAGTTGACCCTCTCTTCGTGTCCCTCTGGTTCGCGCCATGCGTCAACTGCACACACGTGGCGTGTCCTTCATTTCCCTCACTCTCTCGCTTGTCTTTTCCGTCACTGCAGTAAGAGCAAGACGTCCTGTGAGCGTGCGCACAACGGTTGACATCAGCCACACTCCACAAGCTCGTCCCGTTTTCGCTCACTCCCTCTCCCCTTTCGTTGACTTCCTCTCTCTCCCCCGGGCTGCCACGTGTAACCCGTGTACCGCGCGTCGATAACTCACACTCCCTTTCCTGTCCCCCGTCCTTTGGGACTCCACTGCCGCCCGCTGGTCTCAGCCCCACTATCCCCAAGTCGTGCCAGCGGGTGGTTCTTGCGGACCTGGCCTGGCCTGTTCCAGGACTGAAGGTCCGTCTCCCGATCTCCTACCTCGCTCATCTCGCTCTCCCCACCTGAGTCCCGATCCAGATGGGCCTGCTCCCTGTCCGCCGTGTCCATCGAGGTCTCGGCCTCATGATACGAGACTGTTACCTGCATCTTCGCTGTCACTCCGTCCCTCTTGCAGCGTCGCTCGGCTCGATCCTTGGCCTCCGTAATCGCATCCTGCAGCTTCGGGTTAGTCCGCATTTCCACCTCCTTAGCCCCTTCCACGTTAATTTTCAGCCTTAATCCATCTCCTTCATCGTAGTTAATAATCACCGTGATCCAAGGCCCTTCCCTAGACATGGGTCTCCACCGAGCCTGGTGGTACCAATAACTAAGTCTATATCCATGCAACGCCATAGCCAGGCTTAGCTCGACAAAACACCGCACCAGCCCCGCCTACTGACCCAAATAGCCAGTACCGACTACTAGGTGCACAAGCAGGGGCACACAGTCGCATTTGCACGCCCACTTCGCCACTCTTCCCTCCTCGTAACTCGGCCGCGATCATATAACGAGACCGTCCGCGTCCAATACTAAAAGGCACTGTCCTCTCTCCTCTTATAGGATCGCTATCTATCACGTCCCCATACTCAGAATAAAGAGCCCAGATATTTCTCATAGATCTGTACTTTTAATCGACTAAGTTTTCAAATAATATTAAATAAAAATAAAAGGAAAAAAGAGGTAAACAAAAACAAAGGAAAAAAAAAAAAAGGAAATTGACGAATGACATGACATCAACGGTCATATCACCAGCTTCTTCTTAGACTTAAAAGTGACCTGCAGACACGGCGCGAAGATCCCATAACGGGATACGGACGGACGCCCGTCCCTCTCTAAAACCTCAGTCGGCTTACCACTATCGGTTACCCATGTCCGATGGTAAGGAGGGGGCTTATGACCCTCTTCGTGGGTGATAAGCCATAAGCCTCCTACCGAAGCGGCCACGGGTTGCCCCTCTTTTGGGGTTCCACCACGCGGCGCCCGATCGGACCTCCCAACCACCGTACGAAAATGAGTCCAAATCAGTCTGGGCCACAGACTGTAAGCCTCTCTCGACATTCAAACCGTTTGTCTTCCCGCGAAGCGACAAAGGGAAGGAAATCAGAAAAAGACGCGGTAGTAACAATAATAACAATAGTAATAGTAATAATATTAATAATAACACCAAGGAAAAAAAGAAAACATAGTGCCTCCGATCTCTCTTGTGTACCCTCGAACGCAGCTACTGAGGTCCAGCACTTGGTCCAGGCGTCCACACGGGTTATCACTACCACACCCCCGCACCTGGTCCGGATCACAACCACCAGCACCAGATAGTCCTGTCCCTTCGACTCCGAGCAGGCCAGGCTATCCGACAGCGACCGCGGCTGGGAAATTAGACCGCCGGCCAACCCCGAATGAAAGCAAGAACTTAGGCCCTCGCATAGACTTGACAATTAGTTTCTATTTTTCTTTTCCCTTATCTTTTTTTCCTTTTACTTCCCTCTCCTAAGTCCTTTTTCTATCTGACAGCGACATCTGTCGCGCGCACCTAACCCGTAACCTGGTTACGGCGTGATCGGCGCGCAGTAGAAATGACAGCGCCGGTCTTTCCAACTTCGCGTCCCAGGACGAACCCGGCGGCTACCATGGCCACAAGTCAGTTGTGCTCTGCTGTACAGCAGGGCGCCGAGCCTGCGTGGACCAATGGAAAGCCCTGTGGCGCACCTTTTGCTGAGGCAGGCACCAGCAGGACCGGTCCTCGTCAAGGTACGGCCCAGGTACTAAGGATAGTTTTCGGGAACATACCTACAGGCCGCGGACACCACGCAAAGACTTGGTACACAGAGGAGGGCCGGGACACCGCGCCCCCCGACACCGCTTGCAGATCTTTCCAATAATGGCAGTAATTAGCTTCAGCTAAGAAGCCAACATGATCTATAGCGATCTTGCTGAACTTCTCGTATGTCATC
>BFEA01000085.1:95078-139473 GCA_003427395.1 Chara braunii
TCTCTCTCTCTCTCTCTCTCTCTCTCTCTCTCTCTCTCTCTCTCTCTCTCTCTCTCTCTCTCTCTCTCTCTCTCTCTCTCTCTTCGTTGTCGTGGTCTTCTTTGCAGGTGCGCGCGGCGGCTTCTTCAACAGACGCTACACTCTCCTATTAGCTATGGCGGCTATGGCCGCTGCTACCCTATCGCTATGGCTAAGCTCTTTCTCTCGCCCACTTCGTGTTCGGGCTCACTGTAGACCACCTCGCACAAGTCGCTATGACAGCGCTTCCGCATGGCTTACGGAGGAATGAATGAATGGCTGGGCGCTGCCTCTTGATTTATACTTTTGTACCTCGTTGGTCTGTCCTTTTCCCATGCCCATGGTACACACAGTCCCATGCGGTACTTGCTTGACTGGACTAGGACTGATTGGGACTGGGACTGCTGACTCAGCACGGGTAGACTCCACCACTTGCCCACTTGCCTCAGCCTAAACGTGAGCAACTTCGAAAGGCCACAACTAGGACCTTCCGGAAGGCCGTGGACTTGGCCTTTTGATACTGTAGCAGCTACGACCTTGACCCTTCAGGACTGTAGCAGCTACGACCTTCACCTTTCGGAGGAGCTCCAGCTACGACTTCTAAACCTTGCTAAGACTCCTACCCAACAGGTCTACAGATCGAACCCCTACTACCTACGGACCCGACGACAGTCTACCAACTGTTACAAATACACAGGTCATGGGTTCAACTCTCGGGGTTGACACAGATACTATACACAGGCAAGGTAAGTCTAGGGACCGAGCCCTGGGATCTGCATCGACTACTGCGAACAGGTGAATACCGTTTCAGTGTCCAGGGCAGCGCAGAGCTATCCTTCTAAAGAGCACGCGGACGTCTTTGGAGCATTTTATGGTCTCCTCGCTCATGTTCGAACACAAATACATAGCAGGCCTGTTCCAAACGGTGCACATTTTGCACTGAAGAGCACGTGGACGTCTTTGGAGCATTTTGTGGTCTCCTTGGGCAGTAGTTCCAGGTTCGAGGGCAGCACCACATGCCTTTCCCCCCTTTTTTCTTGGTTTTGGCATTTGTTTTGACCTCCTTTGGTTGTTCTGTGCGACATTCGGATACAAGTACATATAAGGCACGTTCGTTGTTTCAACTTCATTAGTTGGCATCATCTGGACCTATTCGAAAACTTGCACATAGGAGGTGCGTTTGTTGTTTCGGCTTCATTAGTTGGTGTCCTTTGGCGCCTGTGTAACGCATCTATTGGAATACGAGCACATAGCAGCAAGCCATTACGCGTCAGTTTGCATACAAGTACATAGCAGCCTATTAGCAGGCCCGTGTGGATGAAATGAAGACACGAGATTCTTAGTAACCAAATCATGACCTCGACACCAGGAGCCAAGTCCCAGTCGGGCGGATGCTTCACTTCTGACCGTTGAACTTCGGAATCAACATTCACAAATTGAGAATATGGGTACGTGGGACTTGGTCCCAGGTATGCTTAGCCAGCTTGTGACAGTTGATGGTTGTATCATTCCGCAACATGCGTTTGGCTTTTCTTTTGGGGGGGGGGCACTCGACTTTTTTAGTTTTTTTGTGTTTTTTTTTCTCCCAATGGTTTGTCCGGCAGTCCGCATAGCATCGCCCACCTACGCCACACTGTATCGGTGTCGGGACCGGTGGGTACCGAAACAAGTCCTGACCCCTGAGAGACGGTATATGGCAGAATTGTGCATGGCAGAGAAAACAGGAGGCAAGAGGAATAGGAAGAATGAAAAGCTAAGACATAAGTGTCGGCGCCTAGGGGCCTAGAGAATGCCCTGGGCCGCCGGAACCACCAGACCAAAAAGAAAATGGTAGAATGGCGGGTGGCAAAGGGCTGCGAGAGAATAATAAGACAGCCCTCCTTCCCGAAAGAAGAAGGACCGCCGGAAAAAATAATGCCTGGGTTGCGCGGCCCAGGAAGAAAAGAGTCAAGGGGGTCAAGGCAATAGTGTTGAGACACTGGCACATGAGAACGCAGCACGGGGCCAAGGCGGCCACTGGAGTGCGATATAAGAAAGGCCAAAGGGCCATGAGCCAAATAAAGAGCCACGGCCGGAAAAGCCGGCACGAGTGGAGCATAAAAAGAGACTAGAAATGGGGCATCCATGGGGAGGAAAGGGCCTAGAAAATGCCTTAACGGCTAGTTGACACTTGGCATGCTACAAAAAGAAAGAAAAAGAAAAAAAAAAGGTGGAAGAGTAAAACAAAAGGAGTGAGAGGGAGTGAGTGAGTTGGCCATCAGTAAGGACTGGCAGGGACTGGCAGGTCCCTACAGTCTGAAAATGGAGAAAGAAAAAAGAAAAGAAAAGAAAAGAGAAAAAGACCTTAACGGTAAAAAACGGTCTCTTGGGGAGATACATCCGTTACCAGATACATTCTGGGATATGGCGGTTGCAAAGGATTTTGATTTTCTCTTGATTTTGTAGAGAAAATAAAAAAAAATCAAGGCCCCATGCAACCGAGATACAACGGATTGCATGAGGAAGGTGAAACACATGTTTCAAATGCATCTGAAGCTAATATTGAGCCCGAATGCACTTGGGAGTTGGGTGTTACATTTGGTTTCAGTTTAAAACATGTTGTGGGGCCATGAGGCTAGGAAAAAGGCCATTATGGCAGTCCGAGAAATAACGGACTGCATGTGGGTGCCTAGGCCAAAAGGAAAAGGGCCTTGACTCACACAAAACACTAGAGAAGAGCGTCCTTGGCTTGGGCAAATAAAGACGGTAAATGGGGTCGCGAGATGGTGGGTCTCGTGGCCTAGAATATTCGTGGCACTTGAGGTCCATGAGAAGAAGGGATTGGGGCTGCCGGGGACAAGGAAGCCCCAACTAAAAATGGGACGTCACCGAGAATGATGTCGGAGACTAAATGGGCCCAAATAAAAATAATTTGAAATTCGGGACATTCGCCGGCGGGACCACCGCCGGGACTAGAAAATGGAACTGGCATGGGAGAATGGCGAGGTCTTGAATAGTTCCAAGAGAACCATGAGCTAGCAAAAGAGGAGTGTGCAAGCAAGTAGTGCCGTCAAGATCAAGATGTTCACGGTGGAAAATATTAGCCACTGTGAGTGCAAAAGTGAAAGAGCCTAGGGAGGGGGTGCTAGAAGGCAAAAATGAGAGAAAAAGGGTAAGGGAGGGACTGCCCAGCAGACCGAGATATCTCGGACTAGCAAGGCACGAAAAAATAGAGTCTCAATGAACTCTATGCAGAAAATAAGTTGCCAAGGAAAAATCGGAGCACAAGGGGGCTCAAAAATGTGAAAACGATGGCAAACGTAAGCCCCCATGAGCATGGGGGCTTCATTATTGCAATCTGGGTTGCAACGACCAACTGCTGGCCATGAACCTGGCCATGAACGAGGTTCTAAGGCCTAGGAAGAGGGTGCACATCAGCTTGACACTTGTCACGGCAGAAATAAAAGAAAAAGGAGAGAAAAATGGGAAAAAAATGAGGGAGGATGAGACAAAAAAGGAGAAAAAAGTGCAGGAGAATGTGCCGGCCAGTTGGGACTGGCACAGTAGGGACTGGCAGGTCCCTACTGTGACCTCATCCCTCCAGATTTTGTGGAGGGCAATTCGGATTGCAGAGATAATGCCCTTGGGGCCAGCTCAAATGGCCAACTTTTTTTGTGGGCCGTTTTTTTTTCCAACAATATCTGAATTAGAAAGGGCAAAATTGAGTAAAAATGCAAAAACAGAGTTGGCCGTTTTTTTGGTAGGCCATGGATCTGAGATCAGATCTCATGGACGAAAGCACATGGCCGTTTTTGTGGGGCCAACTCAAACGGCCAACTCCGGAATGAGTCGGCAACCCAAAAAGGAAAGAAAGAAAATAAGGAAAAGGCCGAAACTGTGCATTTGGCCCGAAAAGAAGAAAAGAAGGCTCAAATGCACCAAAAAACTGAAAAAGTAAGCATGGGGGCTCAAAAATTAAGCAAGGACCACTTGGGGGTAGCTCGAAATTATATTGGCCTTGGATCTCAGCCAGATCCAAGGCTGAGATTGATCCGAGACATGGAAAAATATCTCGGCCTACCCAAAATGGGGTAGGAACAACAAAAAATAACAAAACGGTCCACAAGGCGTTTTTCTTTCAAGTAAGGTTGCCCCTTGAACTCAAGGGGGCAACATTTGAGAAAAAGAAAAGAGGCTCGAGGAGGCCAAGAGGCAGTCTGAGTTAGTACCAACCACTCGGGCTGCATGTACTTGGCCAAAATGAGGCCCACGTGCCCCAGAGAGGCCTAGTGGTGGAATTTGGCCTTGGGGGTACCTCGGTACACTTGGAGGCACATGGGGAGGCTCATGGGCTGGCTAGTGCACCAATTTCAGCCTACATAAGTTGAGGGAGCAGTCCGCCACACTCACATTTGCATGAGGAGTGCCCATCCTGCCCAAGTGAGCTCATTGGAGCACTCTACTCACTTGGAGTGAGAGGAGGGGAACCGCTGCCAGTTGGGAGACTTGGTGGAGGTTGTGGGCTAGTAGAAGTTGTCATTGGAGCTAGTGTGAGTAGTGGAGGCTCAAGGGAGTGGTCCGCCATAGCCCCCAGGCTGTGAGGGGAGGACTCCATAGCCTTGGTGGTTGGAGCTTGCCATAGCCAGGGAGAGGCTGAGAGAGGAAGGAGGTGAGGGCTTGACGGGGAAGAGAGCCATAACTAAGCTGGAGGAAGGAGCTTCATCAAGATTGTTCTTCAACATCAGGAGAAGAAAGGAGAGGTGACTGGGAACAAGTAGGAGAAGCTTCTGCTTCTTCTTCTTCTTCTTTTTCATCTTCTTCTTCTTCTTCTTCTTCTTCTTCTTCCTCTCCTTTCTTCTTCTCCTTCTTCTTCTTCTTCTTCTTCTTCTTCTCTCCTTTATTTCTTTATTGCTTACTCTTCATCTCTTCCCTTCCCCCTTCTCTCCTTGTTTCTCGTCATCTTTTACTTCTTCTTCAGGGAAGAGATAGAAAAGTAGCTCCTCCACTAGTAGTATCTCCATGAGAGTCATTTTCTTCACTCCCTGACAAATCACCACTTTGGGTTATGACATTCCTGGCTTGAGGGAGAGATTTGCTCTCTCACCTCAAGATCTCTCTCTCCCCCCACTAGGGGGTAAATCGTTACTTTGATCTTCACTCATGGAGGCACTTTGGTGATCCTCGTCTCCCACATTGTCCATTTCTCCACCTTGTAATGATCCGATTCAATGTTGGATGCTTCCATGAGTGCTATGTCGGTGTTTGAGCAAGTCTCACTCACATGCAGCTCTTTCTTTTGCTTGGTGATGTGTCGGTTCCTTCCTAGTTGCTCCATAGCTCATGTATGTATGTGTTATAGTCTCATTGGTGCAAGTTCAGTCTTTCTCCCAATTGCTGATGTACCGGTTCCTTCCTAAGTCGCTCCATAGCTCATGTGTGTGTGTATGTTGTAGGTCCACTTGTCCAAGTTCAATCTTTCTCTCGCTTGGTGATGTGGCGCTACTTTCCTAGTTGCTCGATAGCTCATATATGGGTGTGTTGTAGTCTCATTGGTGCAAGTTCAGTCTTTCTCTCACTTGGTGATGTGCCGGTTCCTTCCTAGTTGCTCCATAGCTCATGTATGTATGTGTTGTAGTCTCATTGACTCAAGTTCAGTCTTTCTCCCACTTGGTGATGTATCGTTGCTTCCAAGTTGCTCCATAGCTCATATATGGGTGTGTTGTAGTCTCATTGGTGCAAGTTCAGTCTTTCTCTCACTTGGTGATGTGCCGGTTTCTTCCTAGTTGCTCCATAGCTCATGTATGTATGTGTTGTAGTCTCATTGACTCAAGTTCAGTCTTTCTCCCACTTGGTGATGTACCAGTTGCTTCCAAGTTGCTCCATAGCTCATGTGTGTATGTTGTGGGTCCATTTGTCCAAGTTCAGCCTTTCTCTCACTTGGTGATATGGCGGTGCTTTCCTAGTTGCTTCATAGCTCATGTATGTGTGTGTTGTAGGTCCTTTTGTCCAAGTTCAGTCTTTCGCTCACTTGGTGATGTGGCGGTGCTTTCCTAGTTGCTCCATAGCTCATGTATGTGTGTGTTGTAGGTCCTTTTGTCCAAGTTCAGTCTTTCTCTCACTTGGTGATGTGCCGGTTTCTTCCTAGTTGTTCCATAGCTCATGTATATATGTGTTGTAATCTCATTGGTACAAGTTCAGTCTTTCTCTCACTGATGATGCGTCGGTTCCTTCGTAGTTGCTCCATAGCTCATGTATGTATGTGTTGTAGTCTCATTGGTGCAAGTTCAGTCTTTCTCTCACTTGGTGATGTGGCGGTGCTTTCCTAGTTGCTCCATAGCTCATGTATGTGTGTGTTGTAGGTCCTTTTGTCCAAGTTAAGTCCTTCTCTCACTTGGTGATGTGGTGGTGCTTTCCTAGTTGCTCCATAGCTCATGTATGTGTGTGTTGTAGTCTCATTGGTGCAAGTTCAGTCTTTCTCTCACTTAGTGATGTGCCGGTTTCTTCCTAGTTCCATAGCTCATGTATGTATGTGTTGTAGTCTCATTGGTACAAGTTCAGTCTTTCTCTCACTGGTGATGTCCCGGTTCCTTCCTAGTTGCTCCATAGCTCATATATGTATGTGTTGTAGTCTCATTGGTGATGTGTTGTACTCTCATTGGTACAAGTTCAGTCTTTCTCTCAGTAGTGACGTGTCGGTTCCTTCCTAGTTGCTTCATAGCTCATGTATGTATGTGTTGTAGTCTCATTGGTGCAAGTTAAGTTTTTCCTCCACTTGGTGATGTACCGGTTCCTTCCTAGTTGCTCCATAGCTCATGTGTGTGTATGTTGTAGGTCCATTTGTCCAAGTTCAGTTTTTCTCTCACTTGGTGATGTGGTGGTGCTTTCCTAGTTGCTCGATAGCTCATGTATACGTGTGTTGTAGGTCCTTTTGTCCAAGTTCAGTCTTTCTCTCACTTGGTGATGTGGTGGTTTCTTCCTAGTTTATGACTCACGTATGTATGTGTTGTAGTCTCATTCGTACAAGTCCAGTCTTTTTGTCACTGGTGATGTGTAGGTTCCTTCCTAGTTGCTCCATAGCTCATGTGTGTGTATGTTGTAGGTCCTGTTGTCCAAGTTCAGTCTTTCTCTCATTTGGTGATGTGACGGTGCTTTCCTAGTTGCTCCATAGCTCATATGTGTGTGTGTTGTAGTCTCATTGGTGCAATTTCAATCTTTTTCTCACTTGGTGATGTGTCGGTTTCTTCCTAGTAATTCCATAGCGCATGCGTGTGCATGTTGTAGGTCCTTTTGTCCAAGTTCAACCTTTCTCTCGTTTGGTGATATGGCGGTGCTTTCCTAGTTGCTCCATAGCTCATGTATGTCTGTGCTATAGTCTCATTGGTGCGAGTTCAGTCTTTCTCTCTCTTGGTGATGTGCCGATTTCTTCCTTATTGCTCCATAGCTCGTGTATGTGTGTGTTGTAGTCTCATTTGTCCAAGTTCCACAAGAGGTTAACGGGGCATCTGGTTTTCAGGCCTGAAATTTCTGAAATTAGGGTTTTGGGCTCAAATTTTATGTTTTTTTGGAATTTTAAGTTTTTGCTATATATGCATTTTGATAGGGTTGCCGTATATGAAATTTGGGGTTATTTGGAGTTTTAGAATTTGCGCTATTAAGATTTCTGAAATTTTTGAAATTGGTCGAGTTTTTTTTGGGCCAAATTTCATGGAAATGCACCTTTGGGTTGCTGTTTTATATGTTTTTAATTGTTTTTTTTAGGGTTTTTTTTCTGTGATGGAGTCGTACGAAGTGCACTCTATAGATTGGTGTGAAGTGTTGTTAAAATGACTGTCTGGTTTTCTTATAAATGGGCCTGAAAAATGGGTGCTCGGTTAACCTGCTCTCTGCTGTAGTCTCACTGGTGCAAGTTCAGTCTTTTTCGTACTTGGTGATATACGGGTTCCTTCCTAGTTGCTCCATAGCTCGCATGTGTGCATGCTGTAGCTTCAATTGTGCAAGTTTAGTCTTTCTCCACTTGGTGATGTACCGGTTCCTTCGTAGTTGCTCCATACCTCACATGGGTTTATGATGTAGCTTCACTTGTGCAAGATCAGTCTTTCCTCACTTGGTGATGTACCGCTTCTTTCCTAGTTGCTTCATAGCTCACATGTGTGTATGTTGCACCCTCACTTATGCAGTTCAGTCTTTCTCTCGCGTGGTGATGCACCGGTTCTTTCCTAGTTGCTCCATAGCTCACACATGTGTATGTTGCACTTTCACTTGTACAAGTTCAGTCCTCTCACTTGGTGATGCACCAGTTCTTTCCTAGTTGCTCCATATCTCACATGTGTGTATGTTGCACTCTCATTTGTGCAAGTTCAGTCCTTCTCTCACTTAGTAATGTGTCGATTTTTCCTAGTTGTTCCCATAGCCTCAAACACGTGTATATTGTAGTCCAGCTTGTGCTGTTCAATCTCCCTCTAACTTGGTGATGTGCTGGTTCTTCCTAGTTGCTTCCGTAGCTTCCCACATGTGTGTACTATAATATAACTTGTGCAGTTCAGTCCTTCTCTCACTTGGTGATATGCCGGTTCTTCCTAGTTGCTTCCATAGCTTCAAACATGGGTATGCTATAGTCGCGCTTGTGCAGTTCAGTCCTTCTCTCACTTGGTGATGTGTCGGTTCTTCCTAGTTGCTTCCATAGCTTTAAACATGTATATGTTGTAGTCACACTTGTGCTATTCAGTCTTTCCCTCACTTGGTGATGTGTCGGTTCGACTCCGTTGCTTCCATGGCTCTGTGTGCATGTGAAGGATAATCACACTTGTGTTGTTCAAGTCTTTATCTCATGGGGTGATGTTCCGATTCGGATTTGTTGCTCCCCTAGCTCTATGTGCATGAGTAGGACAGTCACATTCGTGTAATTCAATCTTTCTCTCACCTAACGATGTACCGGTTCAAATCCTGAACCGGGGACGATAGGCCGAGTGAGGATAAGGCTTGATTAGGGACTCTCTCTCTCTCTCTCTCTCTCTCTCTCTCTCTCTCTCTCTCTCTCTCTCTCTCTCTCTCTCTCTCTCTCTCTCTCTCTCACACTCTCCCACTCTAACTTCCCTCTCTCTCATTCCATTCTTCTATTGCGCTCTTTGATCCGCCTTCCTCTACCTCTCCCATAATCTAAGTCTAAACCTTTTCTCTCTTCCAACTGAGCATGCAACTAACCTCTCCCTCTCACTTGTGCGTCGTGCGTAAGAGGACACACGAAGTGTTGCACCCTCGTCGACATATTCTCTAGGCGTTACATTGCCAGGGTACGAACGGTGAAAGAAAGTTGACCTCACGTCGTGGAGAAAGAGGGCGAGGGAAGGATTGTCGGTCCCTTGTGCCGCGAAGAAGGGAAAAAAGGGAACGCTTGAGAACGATAAACGAAAAACGTTGTGGGGTCGGAAGCAGGCTAGTCCAAAGAGGACCAAAGAAAGAGATAGTTGTTTGAGAAAAAGAGGTCAGTTGACTCAACCAGAACCCGAACTGCATGACTAAGAGAAGAGGATGGAATGGTTGATGACAGTAAAAGGAATGGGAAGGAAGTCAAGGACAGAGAAAGAAAGCTTAGGCATGTGGGGAGGACTATGTGTTCACCCCAAGTAGGGGATTGTATCAGGCTTTGCTTTGTGTTAACTGTGCAGGTGAGTAGCATTGGGGTGACTTGAGCGGGAGTGGGTCAGGGATGTGCCAGCAAAGGGAAGAGGAATGGATGAGAAAAGGGCTATGGGGCCCCAGCGTAAACTCTACCTGTAAATGGGGCCTTGGTGTATGAAGTGTTGAGTGTGGACTGAGGGATGAATGAGGTCTGGAGAGGTTGAAATGTGAGGAAGCTCATTGTATGTGGATGAAGGCCCAGAAAGACTAAGGGGGAGGCACCAATGACGACGAGTGTAATGATTGGAACATGGAAATGTGTAGGAGCGGAGGGGGAGGACAGCACAGTTGCGCCCTGATGATGCCACATGACTATTGCTTTAGGGAAATGGTGCATGGCCTAAGGATGACGCTTAACCTACGCACAAAAGAAGAAACTTTCTCAAGGTACCCCCTGGACTGCTTGAGTATTGAAAGGAGCATTTGCCTGAGAACACAAACCAAGAATCTGAAAACTTGCGCTTGCGAAAAGATCAGCGAGACTACCACCCGACATGAGGGTTGAGCTACATCCCCAATGTCAAAAGCTCTCTTGCTTGATGGCCCACCCCCATCTATCTCAAAGCACTAGGTGGGGGTGGCCCCGTGACGAATGGCCCGCGCCCTGAGCATGAGTGTGGGCGGGCCGAGCCAACTGGGACCCGCAGTGGGGTCAACACAGGCTTGAAAGTCTAATGGGGTTTGGCCCTACAAAAATGGTGGAGGTGTCGGGTATTGGGTTAAACTGACCCTTGCGATTCCGAAGGGGCCGCCCGACGCATGGACATGTACACAACCAAAGATAAATAAGGATTTGTGCTTGCTCTTCCCTTTGAGAGAATCAGATTTGAGAGTGGCTGAGTGCATGGTATGGCCAGGCCTGGAGGTATAACATGCATGATGCACACTTAATCAGCTCACCCCTTTGTGGAGTGGCTCTAACCCTTTTCCTTCGGTGCTGATGTTCGCTAGTCTGGGGACGCTTAGGGCAAGTCGCAGGTCGACCCTTCCTCTTTGTGTGAAAGAAGAGCTCCGGTTACCTGGCAGGCGGTTGGTGCTTCGGCTTCGACCAGGGTCCAATGAAAATCCCGCGGCGGAGTGATCCGACCGGATGGGTGCTCTTCTCTCTTCTCCTTCTAAGCCCAACGGGCTCATGCATTATACACTTGAAATGCTTGAAGGAACCAACATGAACACAACATAATCGAGAAAAGAACAATCCTTCCCTGTGAAGCAACAGACGAAAGAAGAGAATGAGAATGAAGGGAGTTGCTTGACTCCAAAGAAAACTAGCTCACCTTTGAAGATGCTCACGAAAAGGAACAGGCCACTATGTATGGACAATAAGGGGAGTGGCACGCACAGTCCTGAGAGATGATGAGAGGAATTGGTAGGATGCGCTGGATGCACTTTGGGAAAGGCAGTTGTACTTTGTGTCCCACTTGGGACTTGTGATCTGCATGAGGGGAAACTGAGCGTCCTGCCTACGGAAGGAAAGGGTGGGTCTGAACCAGCTGGGGCAAGTTGCGAAATGTCGTTTCTATTGAAGTGCCGCCTGATCTCATGTGTGGGAGGTTGGGCCACCGGACTATTGGGCAGGAGTTGGTCACACCGGTTGACTAGTAGCACTCTCTCCCGGGCGGACCGAGCATGGCTTGACACCTTGCTCAGGCGGGACGCGAAACGTCTCCTCAGGCGGGGCGGCTGCTTGTCGACAGACGGAGGAACACGGGGTATGTGCGCCGATGGGCTGGCCCATCAACTACGTACGAAGGGCCAAAGTGATCTTCGCCAATCACATCCAAAACTTCCCACGAGCCATAGTAGAGTGGGAGAAGTTTGTGAGAGACTCCCTCTTCTTCTGAAAATTCAGACATCTTGACCCAGACATAGCTTCCTACCTGAATATCCGACGGTTGGCACCTTTTGTTTGCATGATGGATCATGGCGTGCTGTCGCTTGGTCATTGCTGCAATGGCAACTTTGAGCAAGCGATCATATTTAGCCCTGAAGCCAGGCATGTCGGGTGTTAAGCCAACTGGCTGTTCAGGGAATAGGTAGGAGAGCGGATTACGTATCTGCCAACCGTAATGCAACCTGTTGGGTGTCATGCCGCTGGCAGAATGGATGGAGTTGTTGTACAACCCCTTAACGGAATACAATTCTTCATCCCATGTTTCCTGATCCGAAATAATCAAGGTGCGGAGAAGTTGAAACACAGTCTGGTTGATCTCCTCAGCCAAACCATTGGCTTCTCGGTGTCGGCCAGATGTCATACACAGTCTGATCCCTAGTTGAGACGTGAAGTCCTTCCATTCAGTACTAATGAAGCGCGGATCCCGATCGCTCACAAGAGTCTTCGGGGTTCCGAACTGTAGAATGTACTTCTGTTGGAACTCACGGATCACTAGTTCTGTTGGAGCGTGAGGTGGCAAAGGGATCAGGTTAAGGAACTTAGAGAATCGGTCAACAATCACCATGACTTGTGGGTAGTCATTCTTACTTACCTTTCCCAAGTCGGTTAAGTCGATGGAGACGGACTCCCCCGGACCTTCGGGAATGAGAAGGGGTGTGAGTAGCCCCATGGGATTTTGTCTGCATGGTTTGATTCGTTGACAAACTTTTCAGCAGTCCCTTTCATGCCAGGCCAATCAAACTGTCTCAGCAGATTTGCGTACGTCTTTGCCATGCCGAAGTGTCCGCTCCGGCCATGAGCCAAATCCAGAAAGTGTGTGCGAAGAGGCTCATGGTTGGGCAAACACAAGCGGTCATGGTTCCCGTAGCGACGGAAAATCAGTCCTCCATATTCGTGAAAATCATGCTGACTACTAGGATCAGCCCACAGCCGCTCAAGGATGGGACTAAGTTCCGAATGCTTGGCTGTAGCCCGCAGCCGCTCAAGGATGGGACTAAGTTTCGAATGCTTGGTTGTATGCTCTACGAGCTCCTCCTTCAGTTTCTTCCGGAGATCGTAGGATTTCACAAGGCAAGTCATGTACTCAGGGTGGCGAGACAATGCATCAGCGACTCGATTATAACAACCCTTTTTGTGTCTCAACTCAAAGTCAAAGATGTCAATTTCATGGAACCAGTGAATTAACATAGGGGACAGGGTAGTTTGATCCTTGATCCACTTCAAAGTCTCATGATTTGAGAACAACTTGAAGTGGCGTCCCAAAAGATAGTGCTTCCAATGATCCAAAGCCATACGCAGAGCATAGAGCTCGCGCATGTAGGTGGAAGTGGCTACCTTTATGCTGGGCATGCGTTTGCTGTAGAATTCGAGCGGCCGCCAGCCATCGTCGTCATCTTGCTGCAGCACTGCGCCGATTCCATACAGACTTGCATCCGTAGTAACTACGAATGTCAGTTTCGGATCTGCAATGTGGAGTACTGGATAACTTACCAAGGCTTCTTTCAAAGCTTGAAAGGCGTTCGTGCACGCGGTGTCCCAAGAATAGGGAACATTTTTGCTCGTCAACAGGGACAATGGACGAGCAACAATAGAGAAGAGGGGCACAAACTTCCGATATTATAATACAAGACCAAGAAAAGAGCGCAGTTCCCGGATGTTCGCGGGCTAAGGCCAATTGCGTATGACTTCAACATTGGTTGCCTCATGCTCTAGGCCTGCATCAGACAACCGATGCCCAAGATAGATGACGCTATCCTTCCCAAACTCGGATTTCTCTAGGTTGAGATGGAGTTGCGTCTTCTTGAGGATAGTGAGCACTTCCTAGAGGTGCTTGAGGTGTTCCTCCATGAATTTGTTGAAGATTAGTATATCATCGAGGTATACCACCACGAACCGGCCAATCTGTTCGTGGAGGACCTCGTCCATGAGGCTTTGGAAGGTGGCCAGTGCGTTCGTGAGACCGAACGACATAAAGCCCATCGCGTGATTTGAACGCAGTCTTGTGCTGGTCCGCAGGATCAACTTCAATCTGGTGGTTGCCAGACTTGAGATCGATCTTGGATAAGACCTTGCACCCACCCGCGGCATCAAGCAAGTCATCTATGTGGGGCAATGGATATGCGTTCTTTCTTGTGATGCGGTTTAGACCGCGATAGTCAATACACATGCGGAGTTTGCCTCCTTTCTTCGGAACAAACAAAACAGGAGCACCAAATTCAGACTCACTAGGCTTGATCCATCCTTTGTCAATCATGTCGTCAATCTCTCGCCGGAGTTCCTCCAACTCACCGGGTCCCATTCAGTATACGCAACCCTTTGGAGGAACAACACCCTCGACCAACTCGATGGTGTGTCGAACCGATTGCGTGGGGACTCCATGTGGCTCGACCAGAACTTCTGGGAACCCATCGAGTAGGTTTTGGATGTTTGGTGGAACTGGCGGGTATGGAGGATCAGCAAAGGGATCACCTAAATCAGGTCGCAGGTTGCGAATAGAGGCGACCGAATATGAAGTAGGATCATTCGGACTAGTAAAAGGTAGAAGAGGAGGTGCTAGAAGTAGAATCACTAGCCGAAGTAGTAGTGGTATTAACCGCAAAAGTAGATGGCACATGGGTAGGACGAACAAAGGCAACATACAATTGTTCGTCCTCTTTGTGCTCGTGCCATTTCTTGCAGAACTTTATAGCATTCAAAAAAGTCACTGGGGACTCGTGCTACTCATCCAGGAGGACGGGAAGCATCTTTGACCATGAAAAGTGACTCCTTCCACTTGGTCCATTCACATTGGGACTGCAGCCAGCCTAAGCCGAGGACAGCGTCGAAGGGGCACTTGTCAAGGACATAGAAGTTCAACGTGTGTGTGACAGTTTTGTCCTTGTCGAAGGTAGTGCGCACACCTTTGACTGCATATGTAGAAGAGACAACTTCTTTGTTGCCCACTTGGGTTCGGCAAGGGTTCTGCAAGGCCAGTTGCTTCATTCCCAAGCCCACTTTGCGTATCCCATGAGGTGACATCAAGTTAGCAGTAGCACCACAGTCAATCAAGACACGGAGATAGCGGTGGTTTATGAGAAGTTTGAAGAAGATAAACTTCACTGTCCCTTGGGCACGCTGCTGTTTCATCTCAGCCCAATGCTCCAAGTGGTAGTGGAAGTCGATCGTCCCCGACTCCTCCCAAGGCTCGACATATAAAACATTACACACTTCAGCCTTGGCTTCAGTAGATGATTGATTTCAAGGGAGGACTGCTGATTTGCATCAGATTCAGTCTCCCTTGCCGTAGAGGATGTTGAAGTCGACTCTACGCCCGGTTCTGGTTTCCTTGCAGCCGATAGCAATCATGTACCTTATGGTTCGGTTTCTGGCAATGTAGGCAGACCCCCTTCTTGAGTCTACCCCGCCAATCATTCTCAGTGATCCGGAGATCGACCCATGGTTTAGTGGCCGCATCCTCCGGTTTTGCTGGGATCTTGACTCCCTTGGGAAGTTGGACATAAATCTGCCCTGCATTCCGATTCGCTCCCTTTGTATTAGCAGTCTTTTTAAAGGCAGTGAATTTTTATTCTTCTAGGTTTGAGTCAGACTCATGGGCTGACGAACAGGTTGTATCAGTGTCCTGTTCTTGGTCGTCACCAAGAGTGGGGTCATCTGCATCGGCCTGTTCTTCAGCCTTCAGCAGGTCATGCACAACAAAACGGTTGTTGCCTTTGAACCGCCTGCCGCTCATGGGCTCTTTGCTGCTTGCTGTGGAAACGAGGTTCATAGCCTCAAGACTGACTATGTACCCAATGAAGTCCCTGCCAAGGTGATTAGTGAAACTGGTGGGAACCGCGCCTTTGACAACATCCAAGCAAGATTGGTCAGTCAGTTCTAACCCGGGTGTAACAAACATCTTGTTGAGGTAGGTCTGCAAGCTTTTCATGGAGCCCGTCCACTTGCTGCGTCTAATTTGATCAAGTTGGCTCCTTGCCCTTGCTGCAGCATGTGGATCCATATATTGGGAAATGAGGAGTTCCTCGAGGGAGGCAACCAGGCTGGCTCCTTGCCCTTGCTGCAGCGTGTGGATCCACCTTGTCAAATTCTATCTTAGTAACCCCGGCTCGCATAGCTTGGACCTCTAGGAAGCCCCGTACAACAGGCTCGACATACATTCTCATGATCACGGACTGGGTCACAGGTTGAGTCCCTAGAACCTCAAAGTATGCCCTCATGGAGTTGATCCAGGACTCAACGTCTTCTTTGCCGTCATACTTAGACAGTATTTGCACCGCCTTTCGATCCACATAGGAACCGGTGTGGCTGGGACCAGCACCTTCTGGTTTAGATCTTGGGGCTGTATCAGTTGCAGAATTTCTTGCCTCGTTGCTTGTTACGGCAACAACGGAATCTGCACCTATTGCAGGTCCCGAGGGGTTTGCCATCACACTCAAGGAAGAAGTAGAAGAAGATACGGTAAGAGGGGCAAAGTTAGTTTCAATTGCAGCTCCAGAAACAAGGGGTAGAGGAAGAGGATTGGCTGCTTGAGCTTGTTGCAGCGCAGCAACCTCTATCATCAAGTCACGAAACTTGCCGGTCATCTCAGTCAGATCCTCCTGAAGTTTCTGCAATTTTGTGAAGACTTCGGCGATCTGAGTGGTATGATCTTCAAGGCTTCGGACTTGGACAATAGCGGTAAGTATGGACTGCAATTCTTTCCCCACACTACTCTTTCGTCAGCGAGGGGATAGTTTCCAAGATGGCTTCCTGACTTTTCAGCAGCAATTCCTTCCTCTCCTTCTCTGTCTCTTGTTCCCTTTTGATGGCACTATCTAGGAGTGCTTGCAGATACGGTTTTTCCGCATCACTGGCTGCATCTAACAGGGCCTTCCACTGGACTGAGGTTAGCCGTGGCTGGGCCATTTTCGGACCAATGTCGTTGGCAGGTGGATCGGAGAGACGCCAATCAGCAAAAGAATCAATCAGACTCTCAAGAGGTACACTCCCCTTTTCGCGTGGTCGAACACTCCGCTTCCCAATCCTTGCTCACCCCAGACGGTCACTTTCCCTCTCTTCCTTTTCTCTCTCCCTCCTCTCTCTCTCTTCTTTCTGGTTGCGAGTCTCCACAGGCATCGGAAATGAACTCAGAGAAACAGACTGAAAAGCTCAGAGAAGAGAAGGTAGAACTCCTAGCCGGAGCGGCATTTCATTTGGACTTAGAGAGCAACAAACCAAAGAACAACAAACAAATTTACATGAGAGGTCTGATCCAGCGACCCACTCTGATCAGACTGCATACAAGGTCCTCTCGAGTCCAGTCTGACCAACTCCATGACCGTGCAACAAATCAGACAACGAGTGACTAAATGCAACAATGGAGAATTCAATGGTGTACAAGGTGCGAGTCAAGCCACGGATGGTGCAACCAAAAGCATGTGAAACGTCTCAGCCGAGATCCCCTCGGTAGTGGGTGTCCTAACCAACAAGAATAAAACTTCGGATCTCAGTCAGGAAGACAATGGACTAATGCCAAACTGATTTGGGTCCAAAGGGCTCTTCTTGTTTGGGCCCCGTCCCACTGGGTTCCAGAGGTCCCACGTAGGCCGCGACCAGGTCCCAACCAAGAGGAGTCCCACATGGACTCGGTTCAATTTCTACCGCACTGAAAAACGAAATTTCAACTTCCGGCAGAACCTACAAACTACAACTGTTCAGAGATGAAAAGACAAAGCACTGTAGAAAGACTCGGCATTCGGATCAAGATACTTCGTTTTCCATCCATCAGGTGAGTAGGTAGATCACACACATTCAATAACACAATCAAGACCACAGAGGAGGAAAAGAAACCCAGAGTAACCCCAACAGGACAAACCATACCATGCACACATTCATGGGCATCCCGTAGGTGCACAAAACTTACCTGAGTGGCCTTGAGCTTCGAGATGAATAGAACTCACCCCCCTCTCATGTGATCCGCCTGACCTCTTTAACGCTACCCCTACACTAGTGTCCTATCTCCTAGGAGGGTCTAACTCCAACACCCAAGTGCAACGCCGGATCCCCCGCCAATGCTGAAGACCAAAGTAGCAACTTGTAGTCCGTCGATGCTGAGTGGCCCCTGACCCTCGAGCTCGCCTACTTGAGGGCAGCCCTCAAGTTGCCAAGTGTCTCCCTTGAATCAGATTCCAGGTGCGAGTGCCTCTCACTGTCGCCTCTCTCAAATTGCCGCATGAAGTCTCCTCGAAATGTCTTGCCACCCTAATCTCACTCTCAAGCGACCTGGTTAGGTTCAATGTCAACCCCACATGACCTAACCAGGTGGGGGCAGTTTCCCTTAGCCACGCCGCCCCACTTCCCTTAACCAACCAACCCTAACCCTAAGTGTTGTCGTCAACCACTTAGGTTAGGGTTAGGGCAGCAAAGTCAACTCTCGCCAGCAAGTAGAATCCGCTCTGACACCAATGTTATGATCCGCCAATTTCGAGATACACATCCATCGGATAGTATAATGCCGCCCAATTGCAGAAAGAGATGAATGAACTTGAGAGGAGAGAGAGGATTAGAAGAAGAAGAAGAAGTAAGAAAGAAGAAGAAGATGATGTACACCAGCATACAAGGCTCTTCTTCTTTGCTCAACAATCTCCTCCTCCTTATCTCCCCCTTCTCTTATTCATACAAGAAATAGTAATACAATGTTGAATAGCTGATCCAGAAGCAATGTCTGAGTTCCTCTTCTACTGCAGGTATCTCTTGAGGTCCACCATAGCCATGGCCGCTCTCCCATCTTCACTCTCATAGGCCGGGTCTATGGCGGACTACTAGGCCTTGCCCAGATGCCCAAAGGACAACCCAAAGCAGCTATGGCTTCTCTAGCTCAGGCCGCCATGCCCGACCCTGCCGCAAGGCATCTTGGTGTAGCCCTTCCCAGTTGGGGACACCCTGCTGCAGCGCCCACCAAGGTGATGAAGATGGCTGCCACCATAGCTAGGTAAGTACCCCTGGCGCTCCTCCCCCTTCCTGTMCTTCTTCCTCCTCCGTGTCCTTCTGCTTCCCCCAGCAGCGCTGCAGCGCTGCTCTTGGATAGCGCTGCTGCAACCGGTGCTCCAACCAGTGTGTCGCCAAACTTGCACACTGAGAAAGAGGCCGGGCTCTTCGCCTGGCTGGGAGATATAGCGGCCTGCTTGCCTCTTCGGGCGGTGACTTCCAGGCCGCTCAGCCTTCCAAGCAACCGGTACCTCCTCCCTTTCGGAGGGAAACATTATTGCAGACTCTGATATTGCTCGTACAGGCCCTAGAACCAGACTGGTTGGACTGGTATCCGCCTAGACCTAACCTACAACTACTCGGCCTCTAAAAATGCAACTTTTGTTGTCTTCTGCTCCGCCTCCAGTACCCGCACATCTGCCACTTTTGTCTTCTTCTGCGGTACCGGCCTACCCGCTACTTGAGTGTTTTTCCTGCTGCAATCCCTCAATGTYACGGCCACAGGTAAGTACCGGCCCTGAGGGCCCAATGGACGAGCAAGTGCCCTTGCGGGCCACACACACACTCAAGCCAACCAGCACTCAGACAGACACGCAGTCCAGCAAGCGTGCACACACAGACTTAGTAGCGTGCGGGAAACTCAGCAAGGTATTCAGTCTATGGGCAAAACTCAGAAATCAGTCGTGTGTTTCAGTCCATGTTTGGACGGGTCATCACAATATCCTCTTCTCGATATCTCCACGCAGCACTATTTTCTGCTAACTCTTATTCTGCTAAACTAACACCAAAACTAACACCGCTATCATACTCACCGACATCTAAAACCTTGAAATTGACCTCTACATCGCCCAAATCCGTTATGGAAAGGGTGAGTTATGAATCCTCCGCCCCGTCACACTCACTTAGAAACGAGCAAATCACATTTTCCCTGCTGCGCCCAACTCACACCCATCTTCGCCATCGACTTTCCTGGATGTATCTGGCGCGAATCCGTGCCGTATTCATTCTCCTCTTTCCTGCCTTCCTTGCCTCCGCGTTCCTATCTCTTTCCTTCTACTTCATCGTCATCTTTGTCTCTCTGATGTCTGCCTTTGCCATCCCCATTCTCTTCTTCTTCGTCTGTTGACGTCTCCTCGTTTCCCTTGCTCCCGGCTAACACATTGCCAGCATTCCACTGCCTGATCCGATAGTCATCAAGGGAGGATTGAGGCTTTTGTCTCTCTGATGTCTGCCTTTGCCATCCCCATTCTCTTCTTCTTCGTCTGTTGACGTCTCCTCGTTTCCCTTGCTCCCGGCTAACACATCGCCAGCATTCCACTGCCCGATAGTCATCAAGGGAGGATTGAGGCAATCATTACATTAAACAGTATGAAGCAACACCCTATCCCGATGTACCTGGCCATCTCCACTGCATAGCGGACGTCGATAGCCGGCCATAACACCGGTCACGACTAATGCCGCCTCCGCGCACGCATGCGCCACCATCCAACGTACTTACCAAAGGAGGAAGGATCATTTAATTCAGCAACTGTGCCGCCTTTACAATTACCAAGTAAGAAAAATCACACGCGCCTTCAAGCTGCGCGCCCACACACTCGCTATTTCTTCTCAAAACCTCCAGCTGATAACAACATGAAAATTGGCCGCGGCCAGCGAGGCACACCCATATCTTGAACCAAATTCATTTCCTGATACTTGCAGAAACAAGGGCGGATACCCTTGTAAGGGTATTCGCACCGACAGCGGGTACTTTCCTGAGTGGTGTCGAGAGTCCGTGCGGTGCATACCGCCAGATGTACAAACAATTCTTTGTATAATTAGTGATAATCGATCGGAGTTTAAGTTGCACTGTTTGAGTTCCATCTCCCGATCTCAAACGTGAGCTCTCACATGAAGGTTCGGCTCCGCAGGCATGTTTGATATGTGTTTTGCGACGGGGAACAATCAGTGGCATATCGACAAATGTCATTATTGTTACGTCGACCACCCGATCAAGAAGCTTTCCCAGGAAAAGTGTTTTATCTACATTATCGTTTATTGAAAAGAGCTCTTATCTTTCTGTTGCAGGAATGTTCGTTTTTTTTTTGCTTGTTTATCTCACTTTAACCTGTGAAGTGCGTGCTGTGCAAGTGCCTTGGACAGTTTGCCTAATTCAACTACACTTGACTGGGTGGTACAAAGTCCTCCAGCTTTTCATACCTCAACTTCCAGCCATGCAACAAAGCACTTGTACTTCGTCTCATTGCTAAATAGAATAGAATGTTCGTCGACCGTATAGCTTTTCACACTGTGGGTGAGATACCCGCAGAGTGTACCCATTGTTGGAAGACACACCAAGAAGAGGTGCTGTGTGCTTCAGATAGTCTTGCTCCTGCTGTTGCATGAGTAGTCTGCAGTTTTAGGAAGCTGTGGATTCATTTTCCCCCTGCGAATAAATCTTTGCATTCGAGTGCAAGTGTGCATTAAGTGGATGAATGTGGGGGCTCAGTGCCAGTCAATACATGTGAACTTTTGGAGTGTCAGTGCACATTCATCGGATGGACGTGTGGGCACTTCTGGCTCAACCTCACAGATGTGGGGAAGATTGCACTTTTGCTTTTATGAGCTTTGAGAGTCTAATGGAGACATGGCACTGTTTCTGTAAGATTGTGGCCCTGTTGTTCATTCCAGAGAGCACGAGAGTAAACGATCAGCTAGACATGGTTCGTGAATTGGGGTGTGTTTTGGCAATTGTGGTAAAGAAACTGAAAACACAGTGGAAGATAATAGGATAGAAAGGAGAAAAGACATTGTGGAAAAAGCTTCAGAAAGATCTATGCACTGTATGCAGCAATTCAGGCAACAAATAGGCAACATACGGGGGCTCTTACCTCCACCAAGTGACCCCCAAGGAACAGACACCAACTGTGGACTCCAATCATTTTCCTGGCTCCGGCTCCGGCTCCGGCTCCGGCTCCCGCTATGACTGTGACTTCGACTCTGGCTGCGACCACTGCTTCTCGTTGTACCAGACCTTCCACTCATGGCATTGAAGGGAACTTGTTCCACATGATGTGAGCGCTTTCTGGCTGGCTCCTTCTGACGGTATAGAATAACAGTGATGAGAACACCCCCAAGGAGGACAACTAGAAGACCACTACCAATTCCCACAATCAGATTCGTCCGTTCTCGCTTTGGTGTACCTGCTTCGAATAAAGGAAAGCCAATCCAATATGCCCTAATAAAATCAGTGTTAAGGAAACAGTTCCACATAAGTTACAAGAATAACAGAAAGAAGACTGCAATCACCTGACAGTCGGCGTGTGCAAGGACTACATCACACAGATGGCTGGACAGACAGGACAAAGGCCATGGAAGGTGAGAGAAAACATGCCAGTTCAGCCATTTGAGAAGTTCAGAAAACCACTAGTACACAACAAGATGGGCCAGCGCGGCTCTGCTCGCGTGAGTTTGGTAGTTAAATTTAAATCAGAAATCACAGTGAAAAGTGAAAAGTATGTGTGTTCCATACGCAGCGGTATAGAAAGTACAGTAAAAACAGTGATATTGAACATGAGGTGATGTAGAATTAGAGGGAGATAAGATTGAAATCGAAGCATTGGAGACCCAATATGTTAGCTCCGTTACCTCATTTGGAGCGAACTGCAGCAGTGGGGCATCAAGCAACACAAAGGAAAGATAACCGCCATGTTCAGGGAATATTCGTTAGGAAAGCACAGACCAGGAATGTAACTGACAGGACTCACATTCTCCAACTGTTAATTCATGCGATGACTTCTGACCAGGGTTGCATACCTGCCAACCCCGACCGCCGACCGTTTTGCATCCGACCAGTAGGGCCCACCAGTCAGAAAACAGTCATCCGTTGATTTCTTTCCAAATATGAGTTGGGGGCTGTACTGCGCTTGCTGAGCACAGCCCAAATCTGCTGAGAAACTTGGGGATAGGGGGAGGGTATAGTGCAAGGAATATGAGTGGAAACGATATACAGAAAACCAAGTTGCGAAATCACACAGATGTCCGAGTAGTCGTGTACAAGCAGAGAGCACAAATGCACCGAGATCCCATCCAAATAAGAGCAATACCATGAAGTAATGATCCAATGTTCAAGCCCTCAGAGCACACCAACACAGTATCCAAAGTCGCTCCTTTCTGTCTGTCGCCCAGCGCCCAGCCTACCCTACTTTACTATCCTACCTAAATCAGTATTCTCGCAACAGGCTCACTTCGACTCTCGAAGACTAACGCACATGACATCAACACCATAGCCGACCTCTTAGATGTACCAGGTACGTATCTCATCTCCCCTCATCAGACCCTGTCCACCCACTCTTGCCTCCTTCCAGAAGACCACCGATCGCCCACTCACCCTCTAGCGCACTGCAGCCCGGTCATGGCTGCTTGCGCTCCGCTGCCCCAGCAGCGCCCCACTTCACCATACACGCGCCTGCACGCGCTCTGGCCTCAGCGCAGCACGCACCCTCTAACGCAGCAGTGCAGCAGTGTGACCGCATTGCCTGTGTGGGCCAGAATCCCCCGGCCCTGGCTGCTCTCCTTCCTATATGGAAGTGGCAGCTCCTGCGTTGCTGCGTGTGGCATGCCTGGAAGCTTCCAGTAGCTTCCTGTTGGGCCCCAGTGCCTGCGCCCAGGCCCGAGACTACAGTTGAGGGCCTGGGCCCTTTACAGTTGGGCACGGCCTGAGTCTCCAGACTTGGGCCGTTTGCTGCATTTGCACAGGACCCCCGGGTAGGTAAGTAGACAGTAATACTTTTGCATAGGCCTGCTTCATTATGTATCGGCCCTGCTTTGTATGTGCGCAGGCGCAACCGCCAAGGCCTGGGGCAACTGTACGACGGAGCTTAGGGAGGCTCATGCGTCCACTCAACCAACTGGCGGGCTGCAACAGCCTGCGTACCCATATATGAAAATGTCAAGTTTTGGCCTCTGATGAATATTCAGGCCCGCCTTCACTTAGGGCGGGCACTCGGCTTGCTGGAGGCCTCTGCCCAGAACATCTGTTTGTCTGATAAGGGCCCCCTGAGGGCTCGTTCCTCACATTCCATCCCCCTTAGCTTCGAAAGTCCACTGAGACGCTTCATGCTGGTGCCTTCCCCTTCAGTTTCTTCTCATACTCGGCCACGATCTGAGGAGCTGTCTTGACAAGTTCCTCCCTTGTAAATCATCGATCTTCCTTAGGATCCGTATGATGCCTGAACCGTACTCTGTATTCTCTTGCAGGTTTAGTCAGTCTACCCTTGCCAGCTGGCTTGGGAACAGGCATGTCTCTGCGCTCCAAGATATTGTCGACGTCCATGTGGCCATCCATGGTTGGGGGCAGCATAGATCTCCGAGATGGGAATTGTTCTGTCTCAGCGAAAGGTGCGAGCTTTGAGGCATGAAACACAGGGTAAGAGCGTAGGTGACCAGGGATACGAATCACATACGAGGGACAATCGAAACTATTACCCACAATGTCTAAGACTTCCCAAGGACCGACATACTGAGGCATTAGTTTTCTAGAGATGCTGAATTCCTGTCCCAACTCACTAGCCTTAACCCAGACATGTTCCCCTACCTGAAATGTGGACTCTCAGCAATGCTTGTTCTCAGAAGCAATCATGGCTTCCTGAGATTTCTTGATGTGTTCGACAGTCTGATTCAACAATTTCTCATACTGGACACCAAATTCAATGGTTCCAGGGGTTGCGGCAGTCCGGTTTTCAGGCTGGCAGATCTAGGCTTCCATCCCAGATGCAGCTGATTAGGACTGACATCGGTGGTGCTGTGTACAGCATTGTTGTACAGGCTGGCGATGAGAGGTAGTTTCTTATCCCAGTCATTCTGGCTGGGCTTGATGTAGTGCCTCAGCAGATGCTGCACCACACGGTTCATCTGTTTAGCCTGCCCATTTGCTTCGGGATGATTCCCAGAAGTCATCTGGAGCTGGCTGCCCATCTGTTCAGCGGCCTTCTTCCACATCTCACTGGTAAATTGGACATCTCTATCACTAACAATGGTCTTTGGCAGTCCAAAGTCACGCACCCAGTTGTCCATGAACAATTTGACGACATGCTCAGTCCTGGCAGTCTCTGGCATGGCGATTAGTCTAGTGTACTTAGTGAACCTATCCACTATGACGAAGATATGCCTTTTGCCATTCTTGCTGGTCACGAGGGTATCCATAAAATCCATGGAGATACTCTGCCCCGGACCAGCAGGAATGGGTAGGGGCTTCAATAACCCAAGCGGAGCTTGAGTCTGCAGCTTGTCCCGCTGACAGACTTGGCGAGTCTGTACGTATGTCTTCGCATTGACAAGCATGTTAGGCCTCCAAAAGCGATGTACTAAGCTAGCATAAGTCTTCTTGTAGCCGAAATGACCTGTCGCGTCATGGCACTCACCTAAAAATAAACTACGCAAAATATCCCTAAATAGAACTACTAACCTTTTAAATCCTGCCTTCTCGAGAAAGAGCAACCCATCCACCATCACAAACTCATCAGATGTGGCCTTGTCGTCGGACTCGAGTTTGCAAATCATGTCCATCGTGACAGGGTCTTCCTTGTAGGCCTCCACCATGAATCGAGTGACATCGTCAGATAAGCCAAACTTAGTAATCAGCGCACCCAAGTAGTCTTCCCTACGTGACAATGCATCAGCAACCTTATTATACTCTCCTTTCACGTAGTCTAGCTTGAAGTCATACTGGTATATGACTTCAATCCAGCGTTTGAGTGGAGCAGAGAGAACAAATTGTGTCTTGATCCACTTGAGTGTCTGATGGTCGGTCCTCAAATAGAAGAACCGTCCCAACAGATAGTGCCTCAAGTGGACAAGTGCCTTGTAGAGGGCGTAGAGTTCCCTTTCATAGGTGGACTTCGCCAATTTCTTAGATGGCATTTTCTTGCCCATGTACTCGATTGGCTATAACTTTTTCTCTTCCTGCTGAGCCAAGGCTGCGCCTATGTCGTACTGGCTTGCGTCAGTGGTCACTATGAATGACCTTTGAGGATCGAGAACCATGAGAGCCTCATGATGTGTGAGGGCATGCTTCAGTCTCTTGAAAGCAGCCTCACATGTGTTTGTCCATTCCCATGGTGTGTCAAGGCGCATTCGATCAGTCAAGGGAGATACGATCGTACTGTAGTTTTGTACAAAATTGTGGTAATAACCACACATCCCCAAAAAAGATCTGACCTCAGTCACAAACTGGGGTCGTGGCCAGTCTCTAATCCTAGCCACCTTCGCATCTTCAGGCCTAATTCCTTCCCCGAATACCTCATGACACAAGTACAAGATTTTAGTGCGACTGAACTCACATTTCTCTAAATTTATCTTATACTTGTGTTGTTGGTGGAGAGAGAGAACTTTGTCTACATGCTGGGCATACTCCCCGATAGTCCTACTGAAGATAAGAATGTCGTCGAGGTACACGACGCTAAACTTATCCAAGTAGTCATGAAAGATCCTATTCGTGGGGTGCTGGAATGTACCCGGCGCATTGCATAGGCCGAAAGGCATCACCTCAAACTCGTACAGACCGTACTTGGTCTGAAATGCGGTTTTGTGTTGATCTTCCAGTCTAATCACAATCACATGGTAGCCGAATTTCAAGTCTATCTTTGTAAGTAGTTACATCCCTGCACCCTATCCAATAGGTCATCGATGCATGGTAGGGGCTCTGCGTTCTTAACTATGATGGCATTGAGGCCCCTATAATCAATGCACATCCTTAGTGACCCCCCTTCTTCGGTACAAATAAGAATGGTGAGCCGAAGGGGGAGATGCTAGGCCATGTCCATTCCTTTTCCGTGAGCTCTTTCAGTTGCCGACGGAGCTCGTCCAACTCGGCCGGAGCCATCGTATAGATTCTCCCTTTGGGTATCTTGCTCCTAGGGATGATCTCTATGGCATGGACAACCTCCCTGTCTACGACACCTATAGGCTCCTCGAACAGATCAGGGTACTTAGCGACGACGCTCTCTATCTCTGGGGGTGTTTTAACAGTCTCCTCTTTTGCAGATACTAAGACCAAGTACATACCCTCCTCTTGGTTCTGTTTATAATAATAACTATAAAAGGCCGATGCGCACAAACACCCATAGGAGTCAATCAACCTACTAGCTTTATACTTAGCTAGTCTAACAGTCCTCCCATTCGGTAATTCGTGCTTCAACACTTTCTTGTCCCAATCGAACTGGGGCTTGGCAACCTCGAGGTAGTACATACCTGACAACATGTCAAATGGTAGGTCGTCACTAACTAGGAACGAAATCTTATGAATCAGTTCCCCTCCTGGATAGGAGAAAGTGCAGACCACGTCCTTGACATAGTCCTCTACCAACATGCTCTCTTTGTTGGCCAAAGTACATGCTACCGGTCTACTCAGGCGCTGCACCCAGTCCTTTAGGCGCAATCTCTCAACGCAGTCGCTTGTTATAAAGTTTTGTGTGGAGTCGATGTCTACAAATGCCTCGCATCTGCGGTCCCCTACACCAACTTCACAACGAAGTGCTCCCCTCTAGGACCTCTACTTAATGCCACCCAGAACTCACGAGGGTCCCTTACCGACCTTTCACTTTGTAGGTCCTCCAAGGCCCCAGACACATCCAACGAGCAGAGTATCGTTGGGTCCAGATGCGTGTGCGGGGTTACTAAGGAGTCAATAGCTTTGGCCAACTCTTGAAAAGGGGAGCGTACATCACCCGCTTCAACGAAAGTAGAAGCAGCTATAACTTCTACTGGCCCTAGGTGTTTCCCGAGCCGTAACTCAACGAGGCCCCAGTCTGGGAAGAAGTAATCCCACCTTTAGGTGGTATCTTCTGCGAGACCTTAGCGTTCTTGCACTTAAACTGTTGATGGCCAGTTAATGCAAGCACCCCGCTGGTAACGAGCCCGCCACACATCCGGATCCAAACCTGCTCGAACCCATGCCGCTATCTTTTGCGGGTTCGGGGTGTTCCCTTGACTCCTGTCCACCCTTGTCGCAGCCAGCTGCCTTGCCTTTGACTACGACAGTGAGGTTGCTACCCTCAGCATCATCCTCGCCATCTATCTCTGTACCGTCCACAAGATCTGAGAAATCCTGGATCTCGGTTTGAGTACCATCAGCCTCGACCATCATCAATCAACTACCCTTCTTCTTCCATTCTTGTGGACTCTTCTTTTTTTTCCATCCGTAGAGGGGGCCTGAGCACCTCCTAGCGTAACCTCCAAATCTAAGGCCTTCTTGCTAAAGGTCTCAAAGGTGTCATACTCTAGCCGAGCCTCGCTGGCTAACAAGTTTCTTATGTCTGTGGGAAGACATCTAAGGAACATGGTCAACAAGTCCTATGGATTGTATTCAACCCGGGGACGACAATCAATCGCTCTACAGCTGAGGTGAGCTCACAGACAGACTTGTAGTTTTTAGTATCAAGCTTCAACAACCCATCAGTGGCAATTTCTGCCTGCTGTTGTTGATAGGGACACTCGATCGGGTCCGGGGGAGGCATGTTGGGTGTTATGTTGACTGCCACTTCTGTAAAATTACAGAACTAGACACGAACGGGTGGTACCATCTTGTGGCAGATACGTATGTCCGTGGCCAGAGCAGCCTGTGGATGTGATTCAGTGACTTCTGGTAACCAAAGAACGCCTCGTAGTCGTGTGGTTCAAGCAATTTCATGCATGTGCACGACCTTAATGAATTGTAAGAATGAAGTCTGTGCAAGGCTAGAGTACAGTTGGCATGAATATTGCAAACCACAGATCATGCATTCCAGTTGGCGAATGTTCGATGTGACATCGAAGTTCGAGGCGTTTGTTTGCAGCCATTGCAGCAAGCGAGAGCGCCAGGTAGGGGTGGCTTGAGGAAGGGTACGAGATATAGATTGCCATTCCAAATTGGCTGCTTGTGCCAACAGGCAGTGCAGGGTCGAGCGCACAACATAGAATGGACCTGGGTTAGTGTCAATGATGAACTTCAAGAGTTTGTGTTGTGGGGCGAGTCATGGAAGGAGGAGTTCGACCACCTCGCAATCAGATCCACCTGTTCGAGCGATGAGATCGTCTGACAGGCGGTAAGCGTCCTTGTGGAAGGACACTGTTGACGCCCCGAGGGTGCAGGGTGGCAACGCGCCGGATCCAAAACCCTTCACAAGGGGTAGCTGCACACTTGAATTGTTCAGGATTGATGGAGCCATCAGCATTTAGACAAAGATGGGGGTCTATACATTCCAAAGAGCAGGCAGCAAAATGAAAAGGCGGTTGTCTGGCCATGGAGTGAGAGAGATGGCGGTGATGTGAATGAGGAGTTTGGGAGGAATAGCGGGCGAGCCAATGTTGTTGTAGACGATAGTGAGCGGAATAGGTAGTTTGCCCGACATATATGCGGCCAAAAGGTATATGAATAATAGCATAGATAACGCCAGGCGCCAAAAGAGCATCCATTCCTGGTTGAACGGGGCTCTGATCAATGCCTCGTAATCGCAACTCGAATTGTTCCGCACGGGCAGCGGGTGCCACGTAGCGGAGTCGTTTCTTAAACAAGCGCCCTGCATCATAAAGACGTGTGTTCCAGTCATGATGTGCAACCCAGTCAATTCTATTAGTCTGGTGTCCATAGCGGTGACGAGTGAAAGAAAGAGGGGGGCCATAGAGGGGATCACAAGGAAGAGATGTGCTTCGTGCCACGCCACCGGCAGGGATATCCCTGTTCGAGACCCTTTCCTGGCTCTCACACCGTGTTACTGATATCATTAATGAACTTATTGGAACTCAAAAAGTACCTTTTTCAGGAAGGAGCCAGACTCAAAAGGGAAGATCATGGGTCATAAGAAAGGATCAACAAGGAGGATAAATGCAATGAGGGGAACACCATGATCCAGGGTTTTAGGTCCGTCGGCTCATCACGGAGAAGTTGCCGACGTCCCTTGCATGAAGGCCCTCGCCACAGTTTTCTAAGCGATGGCTCGGCTGGTACAAAGAATGCCTCCACCTGTGAGTGTGCTTTGGGTCACTGCCCTAGACGTCGGGCACAGGTGGACCAGCTATTCTAGTAGAGAGGAGGGGCCCGGTCATCACCAGAAACTGCTTTGTACAACTTTAAAGCAAATTTAGGCTTTCGTTTTCCATGTGATGGGTCGGGAAGAGGTGGTACTGAAACTTTTTGTACTATATTACTTAATGAAGGAATTCGTGCTTGGATGGCAGCTCAAGATCAGCCTCATGAAAATCTTGTATTGCATGCCGCCAGCGTTCATCCTGAGCCAGGATCAAACTCTCCATTAGATCCAAAGTTCAAAACCTGAGTTGCCTTCATTATTTAGTAACAAAACTGAAACATAGACTTTTTCCTACTAGTCTGATATTGGTGACGGTTGAGGACAATGTCAGGTGGCGACTACCTCTTGTTGGCTACTACGACCCTCTATTATTCCAACCAGTCTTATCCTACCAGATCTCTACTTTGTCTTGTACAATACCCACCGAAAAGTTCTACTTCAGCCCTAAGGTACAAAATAAAATGGGACATGGTACCAGGGCCCCTGCTGCGGCAGACAAAGATTCGGTCTTATCCTATCCGATCTCTACTTTTCTTGTGCAGTGCCCACTGGAAAGTTCTACTTCAGCCATAAGGTACAAAACAAAATGGTACACGGCACCTATCGGACTTTTCTGTCAGGCCTTGCTGCGGCAGACAGAGATTCACTTTGTCGTGGCGCTTCCCTGGGACTGAGCTGCAATAGGACCGGGACTTGACACGGACCCGCTACTGTTCCTACCGGTTTTATCCTATCTGATCTTTACTTTGTCCTATAGAGTACCTACCAGAAAGTTCTACGTCAGCCCTAACATACAACAGAAAATGGGCCAAGCTACCGGAAAGTTATACTTCCGCATCCGCCAAAATCGAAGAAGAGAGGTTCTGACATTCGCCTCACTTTTGTGCCTGTGCCCCTTGCCTCCGACATTATTCCAGACTCTTCTGCCAAGCCCTGCTCCGACAGAAAGAGATTTGGTCTGTCGTGGCCCTTCCCTGGGACCGATCTGCAATGGCGCCGGGACTTAACCCGTGGTGACTCCCTCCTATTGGCTACTAGGACCCTCTACCGTTCCTACCGGTTTTGTCCTACCGGATCTTCGCTTTGTCCTGTATGGTACCTACCAGGACTGAGCTGCATGGCCCTGGACTCGACACGTGGCGACTCCCTCCTATTGGTTGTTAGGACCTTCTACTGATCCTACCGATCTTATCCTATGGGATCTCTACTTTATCGTGTACAATAACTACGAGAAAGTTCTACTTCAGCCCTAAGGTACAAAAGAAAATGGAGACACATTATCAGGGCCGTACTGCGGCAGCGCTGCATCTTTTCACTCCCACCAGCCTAAATTCAAGGTCCTCCGATGAAGCAGGCTTGTGTAAAATCAGCAATGCCTGTAAGGCTATAGGAATTTGGCAGTAGAGGTTTTCCATGAGCCACTCTCGTTAGCCAGAAGCTGAGATACTTAGCAAATGCTTCATCTCTTTAAAATGACGATACAGCATCAGGAGTAGCTACCTGTCAAACTCATGAATCCCCCTGCATGCTTGTTCATCATGCAAGACTATGCGAGGTGCGCAGTTGCTCTGTGGGGAACCACCTTACCTCCACCTTCAGGTCTTGGTATTCCATCTAACTCCGTGAAATAGTTCTCCAAGAGCTTCATGCTGAAGTTAGAAGCAACAGTGCTCGCAAGTACCACCCTTAGCCAAGTCCTTCCCCTTTTGTAGTGTAGACGCGCCCGGTTACAGCAGTGCTGATCTGTAACAAGAGCGCGGAGGTTCGAAAATTGAAACGGAAGCTTTCGCACGCACCCCATAGTTCCTTGTCAAGTGCCGAAAAAAAGAGTGTTCAGAATGCAAGCCGCTCAGGGCTGCTGAATCAGACCGATTGTGGCAACCCAACCGCTATCGAATGTACCTACCAGACACAGGAGGACCAGACGGAACCTCACATGGACTCTCTCTGCTTGTCGCTGCTATTTCAAAGTTGAATTTATTCGAAGTGCGAAGAGGTTGCGGGTCCGAGGCATGTTGCACAAGCAACCTCAAAAGGGCAAGCTCTACAGTATGTTCCAGTGGTAGCTGAACTTATTTTTATTATTACAGTTCTCACCATTGCAATTACCCATGCCGTATGCCTCACGGAAAGTCTGAGGGCTACAAGTCGCACTCAGAACCAGGCCGAAGGGGGGCAAAAAAATCCCACAAAAAGATTCAGGGCCTGGACAAGATACGGTTGACCAAGTCAACGGTCGATCTACCCAATTGTCAAAGTCAAAGGTACCCAGCCCAGGCCGCCGGTCAGGCACACACATTTGTTTGTATGCAGGTACCCAGACAACATCAGGTCCAAACGAAAGTCTGCAACTGTACACAATACAGGCCCTCGGTTGGACGACTGTGGGGGAGCAAACCGAGGCCAGACAACCTCGTCAAATGCTACTTAAAGGCTGACTTCGAGGTGGTCAACATTCAGTCTTGCTATGCTGCTTGGACGCTGGCTTGACTTCGACCAGACGCTGGCTAGACGCTGGCTGCACGAAGGCACTGTGGACAAAGACGCGGACTGTGACATCATGCTGGCGCGTTCTGCATTGGGCGCCAGGCATTGCTGATGTGGCGCTTCCACCTCTCTATAGGGCTGACGTGGTGCAGGCCACTGGTCGACATTGCTGACGTGGCGCTTCCTCTGGTCTACATTCCATGCTGATGTAGCGCTGCCTCTGGTCTACATTACATGTTGATGTGGCGCTGCCTCTGGTCTACGTTGCATGCTGATGTGGCGTTGCCACCTCTCTACATTGATGATGTGGCGCGTGCCACCTGTTTCTGCTGACGTGGCATTGCCCGCCCTGTCTACATGAGGTGACAGGTTGCGACAAGGAGGAAGATCGGGATCCGTGGAGGATTGGGATCCGGTACTCACCTGAGGTTGATGTCATCACTGTAATTTGTTGTGTCTTCATGGTCTTCACGAGATAAGAGTGCCACGTGGCACTACTGTGTGATCAGGATTATTATACTTCATATACTGGTTGATGATGTGGAGAGGGAAGCAGCCCGGAATAGGAGTGGGGTTTGATGGGATTACTCTTGGGTGATCTTTGATCACCTCTTCCACCTTCTCCTCTGTCTAATCCCCCTCCACTCTCTTCATCTAATGGTGAGATACTGTTTCAGATACCACTTCACGATAATTGGAGACTTTGTTGCAGATGTAGAGACTACTGGTGCATGGCGACTGATGGGTATCTGCCAGACGGGGTTCATTACACCATTAACAGTCTTCTTATTATATTTATTACTGCCACCGGAACCTTAGTACGCAAAAAAAGTTACAAAACAAGGTAAAAAGGTAAAGAAGTAAAAAGGTAAAGAAGTAAAAAGTAAAAAAGTAAAAAAGGTAAAAAAGTAGAAAACACGCACAAGGAGTCCAAAGACGTTCACAGTTGCCTCTCTTGATCCTGCAACCCTTTCGAGATCGAGGTAATCAATCTAGTATGCGTGTGTGTGTGTGTGTGACCCACTCGCTGTAGAGGGATCGCATAGCGTACCGGGTCAGGTGTCACGGGGGACAACTGACCCTATCGGCCTGGATCCTGCGCACACCAAACAACTATACAGACACAAACACACAGTTAGTACATGCCATGCTCCTGCTCCAAACAGTCGAGGACCAGCTGCCGGTTAATACGGCTAGGCTGAAAAGCCCGATGGTTTTCAAATACTTTTTTTACCACCTTCCAGCAGCTCCATGAATCAAACCCATTTTCCACCATGGCCATTATGATACGATGGATTTCAAAGGCTGCCTCCTTTGGTTCAGTGCATAGGATCAGAATGAGTGTCGTCTGCGCCGTGATGATCTACAGTGATTGCGCAATACTCCTATTGGGGCAGAAACGAGTGAATCTGCACGATTCGAATCCTAATCCCCTCCTTCTGTCATTTTTTGAAGTCACAAACTCCTCACATTCCGTTGAGGAGACCGTCATCCTCATGTTGAGAAAGTTTGCAATAATGCCTTGCCCATGTTCATCCACCTGCTCGGTGATGTCAGCGGTGTAGACCGACATCACCATTTGTGGCAGGCTGGCTGTGAATTCACCGATGAAAGAGACCGGTCACCAGAGGTTAGGCTTTACCCCATACTTGGCTTCAAGAACGATGCTTCTTTCTTCGCAAAACTCCCGTACGAAGGGAACCAGGAAGCTCAGAAGGCATGCTCATAGTTCGGCCATGGAAGACACTGAGGAGTTGGCCGCGTTTGTGATCCAACGGAACGCCCGTTTGTGCACCTTGAAAACAGTCATGAGGTAAGGCAGTGTCATCCCGATGCGTGGTAGCGCCGTCAAGTGTGCAGTCTCCACGTATATGGCCACATTAAGGTGCTTTGGTTCCTCATGCAGAAAGACGAAGTCTAGAAGGGACAGCCTCTTCAAAGCCAGCTTCCTTATGAAATCGATGCATAAGAAAGTTGGTGTGTTGGCCGCCTTGTCGGCGCCCATGATCAGGAATCCTCACGTAAGGAAATCAATTTCCTTCTTGATGCTTGCTTGATCGATCAGCTCCGCTGTGATGTGCATGTGCCTGCGTAAGTGCCTGCACATTTTGCCACTGGCCTTCTCGATGACAAGCTTCTTCACTTCCATCCACGTCCTGCTGCCGAGTTTTGCTACCTCGTATGAAACCGCAAGCGGCTTTTTGAGAAGCCGCTCCAGCTCGTATGAGGCCTCATCCACATCCATTACTTTTAGAGGCACACAACGTGCCTTGAACATCGCCCTAAGCCTGCAAGTGTATGTGATCTCAGTGCTCAAAGTAATCACATGCTGATGCACCGAACTTGGGATGAGTTTCGAAGGAATGTCACTGAGAAGAGAGGCGTTCCTACCCACCCTGCAGAAACATCTAGCCTCATCGTAGTCTTTGGTCCATTGCTCCAAGTTGAAGTCCTAAACGGTTCATTGGCTTGCAAACGTAAGCTGCAACCGGATCGTTGTATGTCCAATCGAAAACGATGTCGTTTAGCCAAGAGTTCGCTTCCTCTACGACGACTTGCTTGAGTGACCCCACAATGATCCTGGCTGAAAAAGCTTCCATGATTCGGCTCGTGTACCTTATGTGCAGGTAGAATGACTCTAGACGGTCCTCGTTCTGCCACTTGAGCCTGCCGTTGGGAAGAGCCACCATCTTTCCTCCCTGCTCCGAATCCTGTGGGAAAGACGAGAGGTGAATCACCCATCATCTAAGAGACCAAGGGAGGAGCGGAGGTGGTCAACGACGAACGAAAAAGAAGGGGGGGTCACAGAGATTAAAAAAAAGAAGAAAAGGAAAAAAGGGGGAAAAAAAGGGAAGGGGAGAGAGAAAATAAAAGAAGGGGGGTTGGGAGGACTATAAGAGGAAGAAACTGGGGATAGGAAAGGGGAGAGAGGACCGAGAGGCCGTGGGGGGTTCACTCGCATAGTGTTATCGCGGCGAACGAATTCGATCCCGGTTCTGAAGATTCCCTTCGGAGAGCCTGCGCCTTAATCTGCTTGCTCTAGACAGCGTCGAGTCTATCTCCGATTCTTCCTCCGGAGAGGTCCCTCCACTTGCACCAATTTGCAGTGGATTCTCAAACGTCTGTGCTGCAGGTGGTGTGGCTAGAACCTACTGTTGTTCCTCCGCCTGCGCCGGTGAGACACGCAGTGGAAGGAAACCTTAATCATGTGGATCTTGATTGGCACACCCTGCAGCCCTTCGCGCTGGTGGCTGTGCTTGTTGTCGTGGCGGATGAGGTGCTGCTATGTGCCTCAGAATGCCTTGACCCAGAATGGGTTCCGGGAAGCTTCTCCTCCTGCGTACCACCCTTCTTGGCCTAGTTGGCACCCTGGTAGGGAGCAGAATTCTCCTCAACGCTTGGGGGGTGTGACGCCTCCAAAGCCCCAAAGCCTATCCTCACTTACAACATCTTCGGCACAGAGCTGGTCATTCAACTCAAAAGCAGATATCTAGCCGGTCATCAGTTCCCTGATGAACATGAAAATCACACAGCCTCTCACTGCATCCTTCCAGGCGGTCCGTAAAAGTGGATGAAAATGGATGTCCTGACCCTCATAGAGGACATGTTGGGGAACAAAACATCTGGATGTGCGAGCAAATACCAAATAGCATGGTCAACCCAAAGCAGGCCGCCCGGGCAGTCCTTCTGGTCATCCTGCTTCTTGCGGCGGCACTCGAGGTAAGGCGTCTTAGTGCTCCATACTTTCGTAAGTTTCGGAGATCTAGTGATGGTGGCTGGCAAATCTTCTTGTGCCACATTGCTGGCTCCCTATCGCCACACTTGTTCGGGCCGATGTAAGTCATGACGGGCAAGGTTAGGTCCGTCGGCTTGAAGGTGGGGTTTCCCCTACCACAGTACTTCAGCTGCCCCTTGTAAGCAATGGCTCTACATTTCCTGTTCCATACTTTTCGTAAGTTCCGGAGATCTAGTGATGGTGGCTGGCAAATCTTCTTGTGCCACATTGCTGGCTCCCTATCGCCACACTTGTTCGGGCCGATGAAAGTCATGGCGGGGAAGGTCACGTCCGTCGGCTTGAAGGTGGGGTTTCCCCTACCACAGTACTTCAGCTGCCCCTTGTAAGCAATGTCTCTACACTTCCTGACATCATCATTGGAAAGACCGGCGAGAAATTGGTAAGCTTTTACCGAAATCGGCACCAGGTGATTGCCTGTGTCCATCCTCCAGATTGAATGTTTGAAGGCTTGGCACGTGCGCTCTACCCACAGGTGCGAGGCTATTGGGGCGAGCACAGTGTACTGTCTCCCAACTGCTGGGACCTGCGCTCGCCTGGGTTGTCTAACTTGCCTTGGAGGCTGCAAATGCATGCTCGTGGTTATGGTCGTAATGGCCTGCTCCAATTCTTCTCGCTCCTCCTCATTGACATCCAGAGCCTGACATCGTGCCGCTCTGGATGGTCCGATGTGATCAGCGGGAGGTGGAGGAGGCAATGAGGGTCCGGCGTTGGCTGGCACATGGTCTCTAAGGTGCGCATCACTAAGGTTCCAAGCCCTGAGAAAACTCTGCTCTACTCTGGCGACCCTGCCCGACAATACTTCGTTTTCGACAGCGTAAGCCAGTTTCCTCAGTTCTAGCTTTGCCGCTAAGATCTCTACCCCTCTTTCAAAGCCGGCTCTATCATCATCCCATGTCCCAGCCAACATCTCCAATCTCGTGGGAAGCAGCAAGTGTTGGGAATCGGGCCCAGCGTCCCACATGAAGACATGTACAAAACAATTTGTGAACCAATTGCGGTACCAGGGCCATTTACCTGGTTTCTCCAAGATCGTGAACAAGCTACTGGACTTCGGGATAGATGATGAAACGACTACGAATCCTTTTTTATGATCGCTAAACACCTTAAATCCACCGCAATTTTCCGAATACTCGAGTATCTAAGGGATTTCCAACATGACAAGTCTATACGTACTTCTTTGCTTCGTCGACCATACCAGGCCACCAAAAACATTGTACTAAATTCACACCCGTCTTTTTGTAGCCGAAGTGTCCGGTCACGTTGTGGCACTCGCCTAAAAATAAACTATGCAAAATTTCACTACATGGAACGACTAATCTTTTAAATCCTGCCTTTTCAAGAAAGAGTAACCCATCCACCATGACAAACTCGTCTGATGTGGCCTTATATCTCTAGCCTCAAGTTTGCGCATGATGTCCATCGTGACGGGGTCTTCCTTGTAGACTTCCACAAAGGATCAAGTTACATCATCTGATAGGCCAAACTCAGTAATCAGCGCACCCATGTAGTATGCCCTGCATGACAGCACATCAGCAACCTCGTTGTACTCTCCCTTCACATAGTCTAGGCTGCAGTCATATTGGCCTACGACTTCAATCCAGCATTTGAGTGTGTCAAAGAGGACACATTGTGTCTTGATCCACTTGAGTGTCTGATGGTCAGTTCTTAGGTAGAAAAAACTTCCTAACAGATAGTGTCTCAAGTGGACAAGCGCTTTGGAGAGGGCGTAAAGTTACCTTTTGTAGTTTTCGTACGTGGACTTCGCCAACTTCTTTGATGGCATCTTCTTGCTCATGTACTCAATCGGCCTCAACTTCTTCCCTTCCTGTTGAGCTAGCACCGCACCAATGCCATATTGGCTTGCGTCGATGGTCACAAGAAACGGCTTTTCAGGCTCGAGGAGCATGAGAATCTCATGATGCGTGAGGACATACTTCAATCTCTTGAAAGCAACCTCACATGTTGTCGAGCGCATCGGCTCCCGCCTTTTTCGCAAAGCGCGGGAGCCCTCCCGACCATATCACGCAGAAGTTGAACAAAACAAAATAAGAGACATGATGCAAAAATAACCCCGCGAACCGCCGAGACGGACGCAGTTGCATCGCGCCTTTCGCCGCTCTAGCCGGGTGCGCCAGCTGTACATCCCACGGTCCCCTACGACAGGATAGGTTTCCGCGGGGCACATCTTGCCTTCCCTGGCGGGCTGTCACCACCCTCAAGGGGAGGCAAGATATGCCATGAGGAAACCTATCCTGTAGTAGGGGACTGTGGGATGTACAGTCGGCGCACCTGGTTAGAGCGGCGAAGGGAGCGATGCAACCGCGTCCGTCTCGACAGTTCGCAGGATCATTTTTGCGTCGTCCCCGAGTTGTCTCTTATTTTGTTTTGTTCAACTCTTGCGTGACATGGCCGGGAGGCCTCCTGCGCTTTGCGAAAAAGGCGAGAGCCGATGCGCTCAACAGGTGGCGGTGTATCGGGGACAACGACTACTTACTGTTTTCTCTGGCGGAACGACACTCGGGCGATAATGTTGAATGACATTATGAAAATAAGATTTAATGTTGTTTGTAACTTGAAGAAGCGAGTGGTACTAACGATTTCTTCTATCAACCAGTTAAAATTGATCTCGCTAGTATCTAACTAATAAGGTTGAAGGTTATATATTTTTCAGATTAACTTTCATAGTTATTTCCCCAATTGATTTCAATTATTAACGAAGTATTTTGCATCTTGCAGAGCACCATAATGACGAAAGGAACATTTTCATATATGAGTCCTCTCTTGCAAGGCAGCAAGGTCACCGAATTCTTGCAGACATTTCAAAGCTTGGCAATGCGGATGAATTGGGAAGAACATCATAAGTTTTTTTTCGTCTTGAATTTTATCGCCGAAAGGTTGAAGCCTGATATCGGACTTCTTTCACGAGCGTCTGAGACTTGGGTTGAATTCGAGAGACTGATGCTAGCCAAGTTCCCGAAATCCCCTGAAGATAGGGTGTTAAAGGGGGCGACCTCGCAAGCTTACTAAAGTTGATAGGGTTGCGCATAATTTGGCCTGAGGAGGTCAAGGGACTTGTTAAAAAGAGAAGCAAACTATAGGTCGGCACGAGTCGCAGGAAAACATTCGCACTGCTTCAGATGAAAATCTGAACTAGGCTAAGTGTCTGAATCAAGGAGTCAAGGCAGGCAAAACTCTTCGGTATCGCAAGCTTTGGAAATGTACATATTGTGGTATGTGGGGCCATAAAATAAGATTTTGCAAACGCGTTGACTACGATGTTAGAAAGGGAATTGTAAGTAGGCGAGAAGGCGGAGTCTGCAATCATTGGAATCATGTGTTGGTCTTCCCTATTCAAAAAGAAGACAAATTTATTAGAAAGGTGATTTTTGATCGCATGTGGGGGAGATTGAAAAATTAGAGTAAATCTCAGATTTGGTCTTCATCCTTTGGTCGGTCGTTATTACTACTTGATTCCATCATTCCGGTGTACTTTTAGGCACTCTTGAAAGATCGTTGATCTTATCCTATGGATACTTTGATTATCCTGGGTTATGGCATAAAAAATTTGGGCTTTTAGTTTTGGGAGGATAACTTGAATGTTGTTGATACTATGAAGTAAACATCGAGGAAATTATGACGTGATATCAACTATGGGTTGACTAGGTTTCGGTTACTCAAGTGAACTCGTGTCATTAAACATTTGGGTTTTTAGTTTTGGGAGGATAACTTGAATTTTGTTGATACAATGAAGTAGACATCGAGGAAATCATGATGTGATGTCAACTATGGGTTGACTAGGTTTCGATTACTCAAGTGAACTCGTGTCATTAATAATTGATAAGTGTTATACTTGAGGACTGATTGTGTCCTTTTTGCTAAGACCACAGTCATCTTTTCGTATGGTATGGATGAACCTTTATTATAATTGAAGGAATGATTGAATCGGACTATTATGAAATTCCATGAGAAAGCATTTGTTGTGAATTGTTGTGAATTGCTGTGAATTGTTGTGAATAATCATGAATTGTATTATTGATGATTTGAATGTCATCGTTATTTGCTCGTTGTAATGTTACGATATCTTTCTTATGTAATTGTGAGCTCTATAGGTGGTTGTAAGGCTCGCGTCGAAGCTGTGCTCCTGGTCCATAGCGAGATGTTGTCTTTCGAATCCTATGTGGTTTAAGGAAGGAAGACTACACTATCATTGAAAGGGAGAAAGGTGTTGTGACCTTATTAAAACACTGCTTATAGATGAGACGATTACTATTGGGTACGAGAGAAGGAGTGGTTACCTAATCTCGTATCAAGCAAGATCACTTCACCTCTATAGCCAAGGCCTAACCAACCTGGGTTGTGTGGGGTGGAGATGTCTACCTCTATAGGGAGGAGATTGATGAGGCCACGACGTTGGAATCGGAGGGAATGTGGTGAGGCTCGAATCTTAAGCGAGGCTTGATGTCGAGATGCTATCCTGTGAAAAGGATTACACCACTCCTCGACGCATATCACAAAAGTTCAGAAACATTAGACATAATAGCTCTGTGAGTTCTTTTTTCTCTCTGAAGATTGGAATGGGCTTAAAACTTGGTCGAGGACTCTTAAATGAATGGTTGCTCTCTAGATGGTTCATTCAAACTAAGTCTGAACAACTTCTGATGAGTTGATTTATTGTGATATCAACCTTAAGGTTATCGATTTTAGGCTTGCCAGGTGCGGAATCTGGTAACCATTCTGAGAGACAAATTGTTGGCCGCCAGTGGGATGATGTTGCGACCATTCTGAAAAAGATCCTCTGTATTTTAGGCTTCCACGGGCGGAATCTAGGTCTAAGTTTTTATTTTTTAGGCTTGCCAGGGGCGAAATCTTGTACTATTCCAATGGATGAGTAGAAAAATGCTAAGTTTTACGCTTCTGGAGGCTGAATCCAGTCTTGTTGCATTTATGTTGAAATCTCTGGAGGATAATCTAGTTTTGATGGTATTGTACTTAGGCTTCTGGAGGCTGAATCCAGGTTGTTGGTAAAAGTTTCGGCTTTGTTCCGGACAAATGTTTTGGATTTTTGTGTATTGTAATCGTTGTTTTCGCATGGAATTTTGTGTATATTTTTGATGGTGAACGACGGGTTCGTCGTTCAATGGGGCCCGAGAATGCTGTCGAGGCGGAAACCCTGACAAAGGTATCTGCCCGGTGTTTTTAAACGTCGGACAATGTCCGACCTAGCAAAGGGTTATCCGAGCTTCATAACTTAATGAGATGGGTTATTTGGCGAAAGTTTATTCATACTCAACCTATGACCGAGAGAACCTAAGGCCTGATACCTGCGAGATCTGGAAATGGCGGGGAGGCCTGGCAACGTGACCAGTCTCTCCTTATGTTTGGTGGGGCCTCACGGAAGTACGGTCATGGAATATATATATATACACCCCCCACAGGATAGTAATTACACTCGACATGGGGGATCCAATGTCTCGGTTTTGGAGACCGCTTTGATAAGGCGCCAACTTGATGAGCAGCGTGCCCCTTCGGGTGGCAACCCGGACCACTGTTCGCACGTTTGTGCCTATATTCTACATACTCCTGGCCACTACACCGCTCTTGTCCGTGCCTTTGGTTCTTGGGAATTATGGAATGGCGGTGCTATGGTGCAAACAATCACTGCCATCTCTGATCTCGTGCGTCATTACCCTAACCTGCAACTGTTCCAGGTCATTAACCCTATGGGTACCTCCTCTACTTCCCTGCCCGCCTCTACGCCTATCTCTGTGCCTGCCTCCGTGCCTGTCTCTGTGCCTGCCGCCGTACCTGTCTCTGTGCCTGTTTCTGTGCCGGTTTCTGTGCCGGTTTCGGTGTGTGTCTCCTTCCAGATTACTGACTCTATCAGTACCGTATGTACTTCCGTCCCCGCCTCTGCAGCTACTTCTGTGCCTGCCTCCACACCTGTCTCCATGCCTGTTTCTGTGTCTGTCTCCGTGCCTACCTCCACGTCTATCAATGTGCCTGCTTTGGTCTTTATTCCCCCACATACTAAACTAACACCTTGTGACCTCCTTCTTTGTGAGATCACTGACACAGTTACACTTGGTTCTGGAAAACATCGACTTTGTCGACATCACTACAACCATATAATTGTTCGGGCCCGCTGTCGGCAGGGATGCCACTTGTATCCGGATTGTGAACATCCTCTACATCCAGATGCAGTATGTCCCATCTGTGCCTGCGGGCGCTATAGTGAATGTGCACTTAACTGTGATGGTGAACGCCCCACAATCGTCATGGCCTGCAACCGGCATGCCCTCTGTCGTGCATGCTTCAGAGGTATGGTTAATGCTAGCCACCCTGGCTCCTGTTGTGACGAAGTTGCTTACCTGAATGGTTTTCGTCCTATGGATCAGCGGGAGGGCTGCTACCATCGCCCACATCCTTATTACAGCTGTCCTATTTGTCGTGAGGGTCTTACTTAGACGTACCTTGCACCTTGACAAAAATGTGCAGGCGCGCTGAAAAGAGTGTACAAGAATGTGCAAAAGTGGGAAACCCTTCACTAGAACTGCAAAACAGTGAAGAATGCTGCAATAAAAGAAGAATATAAGTCTGTGTCATTTTACTTTGTTTGTACCCTGCACTCTAACACCCTGAAAAGAAAAGTCCAAAGGGTGAAAATGAGATTGTAAAATGAAGAAGGAAGTGCAGGTGCGCTGAAAACCGAACGTGGTAAACTCTTCACCAAAACTGCAAGAAAGAAGAATGCAGTAAAAGAAAGAAGATGTTTGTGTCAACATTTTTTATTTTTATTTTTGTTTTTTCTCCCTCTGCTGGTTACCCTGTTTGCTCCTCTCTTCCTTGGGTTTAACACCTCTTCCTTCACTCTGCCTCTTTCCCATAGCGTGCAAGTGGGCTGTTATGGCATACGGGGATGGGGGCAGCTCGCACTCAACTTCATCAACGTGGCGAGCCTTGTACATTAGAGGCACGGCGGAGCAGGCGTTAAGAAGACTGAGAAACTGAATGATTTCAATGTGCTTTTGTTTTTGATTTTTATCCTTTCTTCAGGATACAGTGAAACGAAGAATAAGAGGACATTGTTCTGCATCGTTCTGGTTTGTCTGTCTCTTTGCTTGTCTATCCTTTCATTTTTCATCTCTTCGCTCATCTTATTTCTCCTTCAACTTCATGTGCTTGCGGTCTTAGTGAATAGTTATGTGACATATATATATATATATAAACAGAACTGCCCGGTAAACCATAGGCAGAGAGAGAGAAGAGGACAACAAACGAGAGGCTGTGACAAACTGTTTCGTCGGAGTTTCACCGACTCATCAGGAGGCTGTAATTGTAATTCTAGCAGCCGTGCGATTCAGAGCCCACAAGGGCTAAGTAAGACCTCCGCTCGTAAAAGCACGGCCCCCCTTTGAAGCCACGTCCGACTTTTGTATTTCAGTAAAGTTGGGCGTGGGCCGGCGGCACGATAGCCAAAGCTGGGCACCTAGCCAGAGGGCTCGATGCCCCACCAAGTGAAAAAGGGGGTGGGATTGGCCTGCTAGCAAGCCGTGGCTTCAGAGTCTGCTAGGCTACGTGGGAGCAGCCTAGCGAGTGGGCAAGCTCTTCTTATAGAAGAGTTGCTCCTATCAATATCATGATAGGAGCTAGCCCACTAGGTTACAGCACTGGAATCTTACCCGGCAGATACCGTGATCAAATCCGACATGTCGTGCCTCTGGGCTAGCTCCATTTTGGAGTAGTTGCAGACGTGCGCAGGATCACAGGCGCGGCCAATCTCCATCGTGCGATCAACCAAGATCACGGCTAAGATTCGGCGCGCGAACTTGCATGGCCACTGCGCAAGGATGGCACGCATAGCTCAAGAAAGGTCCAAAAATTTTCGATCCCAGTCGGGATTAAACTCGGGTCTGTATTTCAACAGTTCGTGGGTGATCCATGAACGGGAACTAACCATTGGCTTAGCCAACAGAAAAAAAAACAAACTAAAACTAAACTAAACGTGAAGCACCACACGGCGCAAAATAAAGTGTCTGGGGCACTGAAAACCCCAGTGCACTTGACTGGTGCCCGTGAAAACCAGCGACCGTTTTTTGGCAGCAAGGTAAGTTTGTTTTTTTTTTTTCTGATTTTCTTTTCTTCTTTATTTTTTAGATTTTCTTTAGATTTCTTCTTTAAGATTCGCCTTAGATTTTTTTAGATTCCTCAATTTTTACTAGTTTTTTTCGTTTGTTGTTCGTGATTTTCTTGAATGTGCCCGTTCGTTTTGAAGAACGGTTGGACAGACATCGATGGGATGTGCAAAATCGTATGTATCTACTGCAAGAACATGGAATTAGTACTACTCACACGCGCGCGTGAGAGAGAGAGAGAGAGAGAGCGGAGTTATATGTCCCCTCCGTCGCTATCTGCCAGGATCTGCGCCCGTTCGCTTGCCAAACGGGCTGCAGATTGGCGCATGAACCTGGCGCCTTTAGCGCCTAGGTACGGGCACGCATTGGGAGAGGGGAAAGAAGACCCTGTTGAGCCTGACTT
>BFEA01000085.1:139638-158135 GCA_003427395.1 Chara braunii
CGCCTTTAGCGCCTAGGTACGGGCACGCATTGGGAGAGGGGAAAGAAGACCCTGTTGAGCCTGACTTTAGTTCGGCTCTGTGAAATGACGGGGTGTGGGCGTGGCTGCTTGTTTCAACGAGCTTCCCTACTCAATAAAAAAAAAAAAAGAAAAAAAAAAGGTAGAGTTATAAATTTATTTTTTTTATTTTTTTGCCCTTGTGTGTGTGTACCTGGCCATTGTCGGGGCCAGATCCTCGGGCAGTTTTCTGCACTCTGTGCAGAAAACTAGCTAGGGAGCCGACTCTGAGTCTGGCCAGGCTTAGGGGGACAATGCATTGCTGAGGCCTAGCCTCAACAATAGCAGATCAACAAGGGAAGGCTGGAAACAGCCACCCCTTTCTGAGTGTATGCCAAAAAGGAAGCTAGGTCCTTTTATTAATGGATGGACCTGGTCTTTTGAACAATGTGGGGCTGGTAGATGCCCTTGATCACACGTGGAGATCAAGGGCTCAGCCCGAGCCCAAATTTTGGGCTAAGGGCTCAGGTTGCTACCACCACCTCCCTCAAGTATATAAGCAACCCACTGCCCCCAACTGCCTCAAACTTGTGAGGCAATGATGCTGCTCATTTGCTGGAAAGCAAATGCTGCAACTGCTGAGGGGAGAGGCTGCTAGAATTTTGAGTTGAGGGAGATGGTAGTCTGCATAATAACACATAAAAACTGAAATAAAATACACATAACCAAAGGAATTGCGTGAAATATGTAAATTGATCTAATTGAGGCATTTTTTTTTGTGGGGGCGAAACGCTGCTGGTGGAGGTACTGGAGGTCTGCACGTTAGAGGGAGACCCTGTCGAGCGCATCAGTCCGGCACTGCACAAGGCAGCGCGGGACCCTCCCGGCCGCGTCACGCAGAAGTTGGTCTAAATCCTTCATCGCGAATATACATGGAGCTTCCGCAAGCCGCTCCGGTCGAGTGCGCCAGCCATACCTCTCGCGAGCCCCTACGACATGATAGGGCCTACGCGAGGCACGACTTACCTCCACCTTACGAAAGTTGTCACCTCCCTTCGGTGGGCGTATCCCCGCCGAGCTACCAGTCCACAGTACGAAAGCTAATCAACTGCAATCGCAGAGTGGACCAGCCGAGGGCGTTTCTCGTTCGCTGTAGCATAGGGGGTATGCGCGGTACTACAGCTCTATCGGATCCGCACACAAACCGACATCTTGGGGGGTTGAGGTCCCAAGCGCGACTCGTCGCCGGTCGACTAGGACGCATCCCACATGCCACGCGCACACTGCTATAAAGAACATAAAAATAAAAACCCACATATACTTACACACACATACAAAATGACATTGGACAAACAACGTGACAACACTCCTAGTCCCTTAGTGGCCGTCCCATAACTTTCTGATGCTGAAATCGGATAGGCGTCGCGCACGAGACTTAGTATAAAACCGCGCGGACATAAGGCTTACTCGTATCGACTCGCAATGCAAGCGTGAGCAAGTAGTCTCAATGATGGCGTACTATGTAGTGCCCATAATCAAGCGGTCCCTCGTGGATCTGAGTACCGCTTATGACACTAAAGTGTCAAACTCGAAGTATCGTGATGGTCTGATCCCTCACGATATTGCACGACTGAAGGAATAGCCGTGCGGCCGCCGCGAGACCTCCGACTTTTGGCCTGAGTGTCTCGACAGGCAGGGCAAATAGGCTCTGCGCGGGGGAAGACTCCTTCCATGCAGAGTCTAGGGCTTGGGATGCCCTGGACAAGGACCTCGAATCCCGATCCAGATGACTAATAAATTATAAAAAGGTATACATTCAATGGGGGGGGGTTCTTCATTTTCTCAACCTCAACCCCTATTTAATCCTTAGTACGCGGGCTCCTCACGCCACGCGAACTCTCAACATACGTACACGTATATTTTTATATATTTATAAGTGGAATAAGCATGTGACGATCACTTCTCACAATCACAATGGGACTCCTCACAGCCATATATATAGGTGTGATCGCAGGCAGGCCAATCCAAATCTGAACCACCATACATACCTGCAATCACATCAAAGAGTCAAACAAAAGTCCACACACTACACGGAGTCAACTCCAACCAACCTCTACACTCATACCTCTCGCTTTAGCCAAGCAAGCCCCAGCCTCCTGTCCAACCAACCATAATTAAATACTCAGTACCTTTGTTAAATGGCCATTCAATAAAAGTCCGGGTGAAACCTTAATAAAACAATGAAATCACCAGGGCTAAAGCCTTTTAGGTTGAGTATTGGGGGTGAATTAGAGTTGAGTCGTAGACCGACGAATCGACAACCGACCTGTTATCAGTGATAACAGAAGATGATCCTTGTAGGATCAAGTTGAGTCTAGTTCAAAATTCTGAATCGAATTGTTATAGAAGGACCTGTAACACATGGCATGCCAATCCCCAGGCTAAATTTATAAGTCCATGGAGAATAATCCCCATATCACGACCACACTCAAATCATCCTAATTAACTAAGCCTAAGCCTACCTCTAAGCAGGTGCCAAAAAAAAGGTAGACCCTGGCAGAATCTCCTCTATACAGAGTGGGTTTTCCAGAATTGCCACCTGTCAAAATATAATCCAACTCCTCTAAACTAAGAAAATTTCGACAGCGCTTCCCGTATGAAAACTGCCCTCGCAGAATTTATACTAGCTCAAAAATCAAATTTTTAATTCTAAAAAGTCAAAATTTGCGTAACTCCCTTAACTAATAAAAATTTGGGTAGCACTTCCTCTAGAAAGGGAGACTTTCCAGATTTATACTAAGTCAGATATGAACTCAAACATAAAATATGAGTTTTACTAAGACAAAATTTAACTAACTCCCTACCTTTGTAGAAAATTTCGGCAACGCTTCCCGTAGAGAAAGTGTTATTCCAAGATTTATACAAAGCTAAGTTTAGAATCTGAAATGACTTTGACTTTTCAAGGTCTAATTTTGTCTAACTCCCTAAATTAGCAAAAATTTGGGCAGCACTCTCTTTTAACAAGGAGGTTTCCCAAATTTTTACTAAGTCAAAAAGTCAGAAAAGCAGGGCCCTGAAAAGATAAAAGTTTGACTAACTCCTTGGTTTTGAAGAAATTTCGGCAGCGCTTCCCGTAAAGAAAGTGGCTTACCAAGATTTATACAAGACCATGTATAATAAAAGATCCCAGAAAATGCAGGAATTGACCTAGGTAAAAATAAACTTAGCCCAGAAAATGCAGAAATCAAAACTAACTCCTATGGCTCTAGCACGAGGCGAGCAACTAAAGCAACTACCTATCAAACTGAAACTCAGACTAAGTAGTAGCCTCAATCGGTCACATGCAGGCCAAACCACAAAGCTAAGTACTCTCAACCAATCCCAAGTCTGAACCTTAGTCAAACAATAGCTCATACTCTCTTAATGACTTAACCATTTTATACCCAACTTGCATAAGGCGTAAAGTCAGGCCACCCAAACTTATGAGACATGCCTGACCCAGCCATTGAGTATACACAAAACAGAGGGCACAACTACTTCTCTCTTCTTTGGGCATATGACTAGGTCATTCTAGTCGCCCTGAACTGTTTAATAGCCAGGATGTATATATCTCTCTGAACTTAATTTTCAAAGCGGTCGTAGGACTGAGCCATTCGTCTTAGAAACAATGCTCAACCGGCCCAAGGTACCCTCAGTTACACTCTCTTCAGAGTCAGACTACCTAAACTTATAGAATAGTCTGACTAGCTTGTTCTTAAATAGGATAGTAATAAAGTATAGCCAAATTATAACCTTTGGTTTCCAGCATGTGCGAGGCATTGGTCCAGACTACCTAAACTTATAGAATAGTCTGACTCTCTGCCTAGTTCGTTCCTCTCTGATCCAATCTGTGCGCTGCATGGGGTCAAGGTCACCCAAACTTATGGAATGGCCTTGTCCTCTGCCAAAGTTACTCCCTCAGAATAAAAGCAAGAAGAGGCTGAGCCACCTAAACTTATAGAATGACCCATACCTCCTCGTTCAGAACCAAATAAACAGGAAAGAAACCCAAAGTAAACAAGGCAACCAAGCCACTTGAACTTACAGAATATGCTTGGCTCCTGAAAAGTCAATCACAATTAACCCTCACAAGTCAGAGCAACCAGACCACCTAAACTTATAGAATGGTCTGACTCTCCATGCAATTCCACATCACTGGGTCTCCCAAAACTTATGGGGACTTCCCAGCCTCCGGAGCAATCAAACCACCCAAACTTATGGAATGGTTTGATGCTCCAAGCAATCCAAAATAAACACAGCACTGGGTCTCCCCAAACTTATGGGGACTTCCCAGCCTTAATAACCCAGTCAAACCTCACGCAAAACTGCCTTCCTCCCAACCTTTCCCCCAGATACAATCCCACAATCTGCTTTCAGTCAAACAACAAAACTAAAACTGAATTTGCACAATCATTCCTTTATCAAGTCTGGTTCATGTCCTGAAGTCAAACTGAAAGTCAAAGTAGGGATGCATACAATATGCTCAGTCAAAACCTATCAAGGAATATAAATAAAGGTTATAACTGGGTTTATAGAGGGGAAGCAATGGTTACCTTTCAATTCCCTGCCTCCAGAACTCCTCCTGAGTTCCGGCAGAGCTCCCGCAATCGATGGGTGGACTCCCCACAGAGTCTTGATGCGGTCCTACGAGTTGCAATCCCGCCTTCCGCCTTCCTCTCAGAACCAATAGACCAGACTTAGAATTAGAGGGGCAGAGGGAGGAAGATTCAGTCTCTTAGATCCAAGGAGGGTGCTCTCAGACTCGCAAGGAGAGGGCCTTGATATCTTCAGTCGCCTGAGGGCTCCGCAATGGCAGCCAACTGACAGCTTGGTCAACGAAGTCAAATGGTTAAGATAGCCTGTCCTAACAAATCCGCAGCACTAACCCCCCCTCCCTCACTCAAGCCTCAGTCCCTTCTCCAGACTACCACAACACTCCCTCTTCCCAGCCTGACCACTCCCATAAGTCCCAACAACTCTCCTCAGGCCAACTGTTGCTATACGGCAACCCGCTGCGACTAGTAGCGGACAACAGTACTCAACAGCAGTTGGCGATACCTTATGACAATCAACAGCTGCTAGCAGTCCTCGACAATATCCTGCCCTGTTCTCTCTGCATCACCCCGCAGTAATAGTAAACTTATGAGGATTCGACAAACGTTACAGTAGAAGCACAGCTAAAACAGACAACAACTATTTATTGTAATTGCATAGTAAATGATACCACATAAACCAATATATACTGCAGCCAACAACCTGTTCAACTTCGGCAGTTGCATCTCCTACAGTCAGTAGTCGCCAGCACGCACAGTCACCGATTTCGTACTGAACAAAGAAGCGGTTACAAGACTTCATCCCTTGTTTTCACAATTGAGCCCCCCTTCTGTACACTACACCTTTGTCCCTAGTAAGCTCCACAATAGCCACAACACTGCCCTCCAGAAAACTAATCCCCGCAGCAGCCGCAGCAGCAACACCAGCGGTCGCAACGACAACAACAGCAATCCCCCTTCACGGAGTTACCCCCAACCACAGCAATCGCACCGCCTACAGATGCCGACTCTGCAGTCTGACAATACCGCAGAATGCCCAGATCGCAGGCTGCTGACCCTGTAGACCGCCGTCAAATCCAGGTACGTGCCTCCTTCCTACACACCCCTCTCACTCTCTCCCTGTTGTTGCCTCATGTGCAAGTACACGCCACCCCTTTACAGCGCAGTTAATAGCAAACTTTCCTCCACAACAATGCTCATTCCGGCGTGGGATAGAAAGCTCCAGCCCAGACACCAGCGCAACCACACACACGCGCTCGCTCGCCTTACAGGCATGCAACTGAAGGATACACCCAAACGGCGATTAGTGCCCAATCTTAACGCCCGAAAATATGACAGTTCGGCACATAGTCCGAGTATGAGACCTCAATGGTTGGCTACGTTGCATAGCGCCCGCTCTCACAATTCAACGCTCAGTCCTGAACCCGGCTCCAAGACCCACAACCCGAAGGCATGGCAACACAGAACACAGTGCCCATACTTAAGGTTTAAAGGTCGGACAACTCGAAGCACAACTCCCAAGGCTCGAAGGTATGGTGACTTCTCACATAGATCGAACACAAACCCTCACCATATGGTTACGTGCACTGCACCCAGGCTCCAGGATCAAGGGTATGGCGCGTGGGATGGCGTGTACCGACCCCGATGCTAGCGCAATCAGACCAGCTTTCTTTCCCCCATCCCATGCATGCAAACAACTCACACCAAACTGGCGACCAGCTCCCAGCCCCGGACCAAAAGATATGGATGATAAGAACGCCGATTGATTATAAGTTCACTTCAGGTGGCTGCGGCGCACCGCTCCCTACAACTCGATGTTGACGGACACGGCAGCGCCGGACACAGTTCAACGATAATCGGCGATGGCTCTTCATCAGATGACTGTGGCGCATAGCGCCTGCTACTCCCCCCCCCCCCCGTCCGCAACTACAACAACGCCCTATGGCGTGTGGGACAACGGGCACTAGCCCCGACGCTGGTGCAATCAGCCTCACGCTCCTGCTCACTTCACATGCATACTTACAGGAGGTACACCGAACTGGTCGATTAGCGCCCAACCTCAGAGTTCGTGATATGACAACTCGAAGCATGGTTCGACTCCCGGCTTTAGTCAACGGAGCATGGAGCCTCGCGCGGACACGAATCCGCACCAAATGGCGATGGCACCCAACCCTCACAGTTTCAACGTCGATGGATACAACAACGCCCTTTGGCGTACTGCACAGTGGGTGTCGACTCCGATATCAACGGAATCCGACTCGCTCCCTTGCTTGCTCTTCGTGCCTGCCACCAAGAGACGCGTCGAGCGAGCGACTAGCGCCCACAATCACAGATCGGAGACGCAGCCACCACAAATCCTCAACCGAGATCTATGGCGCACAGTGCCCACCACCCCAACCTATCACTGCATTCCACTCCGAGTTCGCACACTGTAGGTCTCGCAGACTACCCCACACGCTGCACCCCGCATCCGTACTCCCTGCGCTACCTTCACGGCTATGGCAACAACGGCCACCTTCACGTCTGCGCTACGGCCACTCTTTCCTTCCTGCCCACTTCGACATCGGGCTCAGCAGACCTCCTTCACGCCAGTCGCTATATCAGCGTTTCCGCATAGCTCACGCAGGAATGAATGGGCTGCTGGCGCAGCGTCTCGATTTATATTTTTGTTCGATACTGCCTGCCCCCCTTCCCAGCACGCCCTGAAGGCCCAAAGTTCCATACGGTACCAGTTGATTGGACCTGCGGAGACTGGGGCCGGGTACTGCTGACTCAGCACAAATGGACTCCGCCACTTCGCCCGCCCCCCCTTCTCCTGGGCCCCCTTCGAATGGTCACCTCTAACGCCATGGACCTGGCCTTTGGGTGTTATAGCAGCTAGGACCCCGACCGTTCAGACGGTGTCCGCTAAGACTTTGACCTGTCTAGGCGGTGGCGGCTCTGACCCTGGCTTTCCAACTATAACATCTACGACCATGACCTTGGCCGTCCAGGACCCTAGTAGGTACGGCCTTCGATACTGGTCAGAGGCTCAAGTTCCCGGAGATACCCCACACAGGTAAGGCGGAGTCTAAGGATCATACCCCGGAATAAAGCACAAAATGAATAAAAACAATAACACTAAATTAATAAAATACATAGAAATATAGATATATCAAAACCAGCAGTCAATGAACTGGCCGCTATCGGGACTCCCCCAACAAAACTAAGGGGGATAGTCTCGCGGGACCCTCAACCCCTCAGTCCCTTCCAAACTCCACCGCTCCCACGCTGCCGCTTGCCGGCCTCGAAGCTCGCACCTCCACGTCACAAGTCCAATACCGTATCCTATAGGGCTAAGCCCAAGCCTGAGGCCAGCCTACGCGAAACCCCATATAAATCGGTGCTACGTGGTGCGCGGGTTGCCCAAACAGCCATAGGCCAAACCTCAGCCCATATCTGCCCCTATGGCCGCTAGGCTTCCATGCCGGCTAGCCTTAAACGACGGCAAAGGTCACCACCCGCACCATCCGCGCCGTACCACACACCTAGGCCTAGTACTTGGTCAACTTTACGTGCTCCCTTCGCGGCCAAACATACCAAAGAGAAAGCACGGCTTCTTTGATCCTAATCAACTTTACAGGTCAATCCCCTAACCGGCGACCAATGTCGTTGTTCACAAACATCAATAAAAGGGAAGAATCACGCACGCCTTAAGCCTCGCGTGCCCACACACTCTCTACTATACTCTATCACTCAGTCAACGTAAACCATAGACTCAGTCGCGCCTCACGCGGTATACTTAGACTTTAAACCAAAACTATTTTCTGTTGCCCACAAAAACCAGGGCGGATACCCTTGTAAGGGTATTCGCACCGACAACGCTGTTGGAGGAGGACAGGCCAAGGCAGCCATAGCCAAGGGCTGGAGGCTTACTACCCCACCCTCATGCTGGTGCTACGGCAGTAAGGCTGCGTCAGGGCTGGATGACGCAGCGAGCGGCAAGGGTTGTCGAGGGTTACGCTGCCGAAATTTTGACTCGGCGGCGTTTTTTTTTTTAGACGGAAGTGTTGTCATTGTTTTTTTGGCATGGCGGCAGCAGCACTGCCATCGGGGAGGTGCTGCCGGACTGACGTCGTGGCAGCATCAAGGTCTCCCTAAGGGGAGGTGTTGTCCGTTTGGCGGCATGGCAACAACGATATTTTCAGTGGGGCAGTTATGTGCCAAATTTACGGCGTGGTGAGCAGCAGTTCCGCTTTATTTTTTTTGTGGCGCGTTGCGGTCATGATGAATCTCAGTGTGGCCTAGAGGTTGGGCTAGCGCTGGTACGTGGTTGGGATTGCGCGACAGTGGTGCAGGATTGGGTCTGTGCAGCGGTGGTGCGTGGACCGGGGGCATGAAGAGAATGCAGAGTGAGTGCTCGCAGCAATGGCTATTGTAGTTGCGACACTTGTGGTTTGCGTCGGAAAGACATCTTTATTTTTTTGGGGGGCTCGCGGCACATGCGGTTTTCAGCCAGGGCCACCTTTATTTTTTTTGCAGTGCATGGTGAGAGCGGTTTTCAGTTCTGGACCATCTGGTGCTGCGGGCGATGGTGTGGGACCACCCAAGACCACTTGGGACCATTTTGGGACTAGGTGGAACTGATTTTGAGATTCGGACATGCATGTTGGTATGGCTATGTGATCGGATGTGGTGATCGGAGAAGGGTTGGACTTGTGGTTGATTGAGAATGTTCTTGCAGGATGGGGTGTTGTTGGGACTATTGGGACCACATGGGACTTATTGTTGAGAACACTCTCCTAGAGGGTTATCTCATTTGAGCCATTTCAGTGGACCTGACCTTTGCTTACTCGAGTACTTGGAGAGAGAGGCGGCCATCATTCAATGGAACATGCATAAGTTGTGGAGTTCTGAGCTGCATATATTCAACTATAACGGTGATCGTCTTCTCAAATTTGATTGGAATATTACTCAAGCTTTCTTGAATGGGCCGGATCAAACTTCACTCAAGGTCAGTCAATTGATCGACTCAGATTTTCCCTCACACCTGTGTGGACCCACACTTTGCTTGACCATGTTTGTTTTGAACGTTCGAAAGAAAAGGTAGAGGAAAGTCGTGTGAGTCGTGCATGTGATGGAAAGGTCTAACTTGGATATGGGGTTGCGTTGGTTTCCTTTGAACTCGTTTGTTTTGCTTTGCGGTCTGTGCAGGTAGGTAACAAGGGATGTTTAAAAAGGAGGTTGATTTTGCCTATTGGAGAAAAGGGAAAGGATTGTCCTGCTTCTACCTTTCGCTTGCCTGTATGTTGAATGTACTTGTATTTTGAAACTTATAATATCAACACGTACCATGAAAGAAAAATTGTAAATGGAGATAAACCGACTTAGTTCTCCTTGAGAATTGACCCTTTCTATCAAGAAATGCCCACTTATTTTTCGAAGTCCTCATCATTTTGTGTTTTCTTTTAGTTTAAATTCCCAAGTCGTGCGGGAGAAAGAGATGGATAGTCCGCGTTGGGTTTAATCACCCTTTCTCTCTGGAAAGCATCCAAGGCGGGGGTTTGTATACTTTCGAAGTCGGCCCTTTTATCGATTTGGAGTGGACCCAATTCGTCGGGGGTGGTACTTTGCCGACTCGGTGGTCACAGCCCAACCTCTGAGATCCGGGTTTTCGGGATCGAGCGAGGGAAAGGAATATCCACAGACCACTTCCTAGGTAGGTGACGACAAAATGTGGGCCAACCTTCGTCGAGTCCGGAGCGACGTGGGGGTTAATTTATGTCCTTGCAGGTGGTCACCTTATGCGTCACCGTTAAAATAAAAAATTGGAGACATAAGAAATTCCAGCCCACAAAAAGAAGTAGGAAATGAAGGTGATGGTTCTCTTTATGCAGTGATAATGATTGCGGCTTTGTTTTGGGTATCCCTATGATGAAGGTGAATACTTCATTATTCGAGGAACAGAAAGAGTAATTATTGACAGGAGGACAAAGCGACCAACAAATTTTGTATCCACTAGATAAAACTTTTCTCCAAGCAAACTGCATATGATACGGAAGTGTGGTCGAACCGAGAGTTCAAACTTTGGCCAGGAGCTAGATTACTTGTTGATCTACATGGTAGCAGTGAAATTTACTTGCAGAAGTCATTTCTGGCAGGGTTTAGTAAGCGTTGATGGATTAAACCGTAAGTCAAAGAATAACTTTGGCAGATCATCTTATCAAGTCAAAAACCCATCTTATGTGATTGGATATAAGATATATCGATTTTATTTATTTTGTGACCAGAGAGTTATAAAGGGACTAGGATTATATTGTGGGTTTCACACTTGGTTGAAACGTCCTAGTCGACCGACGTTCGTTTCGTACCTAGGAGATCAGCGCCTTAGGGAACGGACAGCGTTCGAGTTCACTTGGCATTAACCAAGCATACCTATACTCAAGCGAACGAGTAAACGCCCTCGGCTGGCCTAGCTCTGCAATTACATGTAAAAGCTTTCGCACGGGGTCAGTAGCTTGGTAGGGATACGCCCCTGAGGGTGGTGATAGCCCCTCAGGGAATGCAAGATGTGCACCGCGAAAACCTATCACGTCGTAGGGGACCGTGGGATGTACAGCCGGCGCACCCGGCTAGAGCGGCGAAAGGAGCGATGCAATCGCGTCCGTCTCGGCGGTTCGCGGGATTATTTTTATGTCGTTCCCGAGTTGTCTCTTATTTTGTTTTGTTTAACTCCTGACTGACGTGGGCGGGAGCGAATGCGCTCGACAACGCGTCTGTCCATTCCCATGGAGTGTCAAGGCGTGCCAAATCAGTCAAAGGGGAGTTAACCGAACTATAGTTCTTCACGAAGTTTCGGTAGTAGCCACACATCCCTAAGAATGATCTGACCTCCGTCACAAACTGAGGTCGTAGCCAGTCACGATGCTAGCCACCTTTGCATCTTTGGGCCTAATCCCTTCTGCGGATACCTCATGACCCAAGTATTAGATTTTTGTGTGACCAAACTCGTATTTCTCTAAATTTATCTTATATTTGTGTTATTGTAGGAGTGAAAGTAACTTTTCTATATGTCGAGCATGCTCCTCAACAGTTCTATTGAAGATAAGAATGTCGTCGAGGTACACGACGATATACTTATCCAAGTAGTAATGGAATATCTTATTCATGTCGTGCGGGAATGTACCCGACACATTGCAAAGGTCAAAGGGCATCACCACAACGTACAGACCGTACCTGGTTTGAAAAGCGTTCTTTTGTTGGTCCTCTAGTCTAATGGCAATCTGATGGTACTTGGGGTTTAAGTCTATCTTGGTGAAGTACTTACACCCTTGCACCCTTTCCAGTAGATCGTCGATGCGCAGTAGAGGCACTGCATTTTTAACCGTGATGGCATTGAGGCCTCTATAGTCAATGCACATCCTCAATCATCCCCCCTTCTTTGGTACAAATAAGAGGGTGAGCCGAAGGGGGAGGTGCTAAGCCGTGTCCAACCCTTTTCCATAAGCTCTTTCAGTTGCCGTCGAAGTTCGTCTAACTTGGCCGGTGCCATCCTATAGATTCGTCCTTTGGGTGTCCAACCCTTTTCTATAAGCTCTTTCAGTTGCCGACGAAGTTCGTCTAACTTGGCCGGTGCCATCCTATAGATTCGTCCTTTGGGTGTCTTGCTACCCGGGATTATCTCTATGGAATAAACAATCTTCCTATCCACGACTCCTGACGGCTCCTCAAACAGATCGGGGTACTTAGCGACGACAGATATTATCTCTGGGGGTGTTTGAACCGCCTCTCCTTTCTCAAAGACGAACACTAAGTACATACCCTCCTCTTGGTTCTATTTATAGTAGTTATGGAACGATGGTGCACACAAGCACCCATAGGAGTCAACTAACCTGCTAGCCTTGTACTTAGCTAGTCCAACGGTTCTCCCATTAGGCAACTCATGCCATCATTTTCTTGTCCCCGTCAAACTGGGGCTTGGCAACCTCGAAGTACTACATTCCTAATAACATGTCAATTGACTACGAACGAAATCTAATGATCAAGTTCCTCACCTCGATAAGAGAAGGTCCAGACCACGTCCCTGATGTAGTCCTCTACCAACATGAGCTCTTTGTTGGCCAAAGTAGATACTCTGGCTCAATGCAGTCGTGACTTATGAAATTCTTTGTGGAGTCGATGTCTACGAAGGCACCATACTTGCGGCCACCTACACCAACTTCCACTACGAAATGCCCCCCTCTACGACTTAGTGCCACCCAAGACTCACGAGGGTCTCTTGCCAACAACTCACTTTCCAGGTCCTCTAAGGCGTCAAACACATCCAAAGAAAACATAGTATCAAAGTCAGGATGCATCTTCAGGGTGACGAAAGAGTCAATAGCTTCGACAAACAATTGAATTGGGCAGGGTACATCGCCCACTTCATCAGGAGTAGAAGCAGCTACAACTTCTACAAGCCCGATGTGTTTCCCGAATCGGAGCTCGTAGAAGCCCCACCTTGGGAAGAAGAATACCCAAAACCACCTTTGGGAGGAATCTTCTGCGATACCTTCGCATTCTTGCACCTAAACTGCTGATGGTCGTACTCGGTTGCATACCGTAAAGGTGCAGACCAGAACAAGAACTGACCTCTCTCACGAAGTACAAGATAGCGCAGGGGAAAACTTAGATACCAATGTTCCGAACAATCAATATTGCAATGCAGCCCTGAACATACATCATCATCATCATTCCATGGTGTGAAGGGGTCTGGCGCTCACACAGGAAGAATGCGCCAGCCCCAACCATACACAGACGAAGAAGAGGAGGGTTAGACGAAGAAGAGGGGAAGATGGGAATGTCGTCAATACCAAGTCTTCGACACATGCTCAAATAGTCCCTCGTCAAAATGTTTGAATTCCAATGTCGAGTCTGGATCCAATGTCCTCAAGTGTCAACTCACCACTCTCTCTCTGTGTCAATACTGAGAAGTCAGGTGGTGAGAGGGGAAGAAGAGATGGTGGACTTAGAAGAGGAAGAAGAAGAACTCTCTCTCTCTCTCTCTCAGTCCGGTACTAACCTGTGAAGTTGGCGCCTTGCTGCAGGTACCTCGAAGATGGACCTGGAGCTATGGAGCCACAAGTAAGTCTCACTGGCCTCTGCCAGCCATCTCTCCCAAACACTACTACTACCACCTATTAGCGCCCAGCGTTGAAGACTACTGCTACTACTACTAGCGCCCAAAGCTGAAGACTACAACTAGCGCTAAGCTGCTCCTGCAGCACTCCTCCTGAGTGCTGCGGCCGAATCCTGAAGACTACTCCTGCCTTTTGTCCAACTACCTACCCGTGAAGTGCATGGGAACTCCCTATGTACTACTCGGCCTGCCTCCTGACTGCAGGGCGAGGCTGTCCAGGAGGCTGCTCTTGCCAATGCCGAAGGAAGTCAGGGGCTGCCGCAGCAGCTCCTACTGAGGCTGTCGTAGGAACAGGCCAAAAATAGCCTGTTCCCAAAACCCTGGTTTTGTGCCTGAGTGTTAGGGCACGTCGATCTTATGAGGGCCCAAGTGGCCCTCCGTTTCAGGCTGAAAAGCCCTGTTTTAGGCTGAAAACGAAATAGGGCCTGCAGGCCCTCGTTTTTAGTTTTCAGGCTGAAACGACATGGGGCCTGTAAGCCCTTATTTCTAGGCTTTTAGGCTGAGAATGCGGAATGGACCCTGCAGGCCCGTGTGGCTACAGAGTATGCCACACCCCCCCCTCCTTGAAAGACTGAGCTTACCTGCGAGGGCGAAGCTGTCTGTCTGAGGGAGGGACCACAGGGGCAGGTTTGCTAAGCTTCCTTAGCTGGTCTTCGTTGCTCATAGTCGTCGTAGATCAGCGGTGCGGATGCTTGCAAATCTGCGAACTTGGTGTCCAAAATGTCGAAGGACACGGCCTCGCTTACATGCGGGGCGAAGTACACAAGGACAGGGTCAATGCACCGGTCGATTGACTTGTGCGTGTGACTTTCAACCAACGTGGCGTGGGCTGCGACTTCCTCCGAACACGTGGCCCCAAGCCCTTGCGTACCAGAAAATCGTGGCCCATTTAGTTGCGAATGCTTCCGCAATTGATCAAAGCGCTGCAGGTCGCCTCTCCGATCTGAATGCGTATGTACAACAATCGTGCGTCGATGTCGTCGTACCGTTGTGTCTTGAACTCGCGGTCGATCTTTGCAACGTAGTCGTGAAGGTCGACAACCTCTGCTCCGGCGTCCACCAACGGAGTTGGTATTGCAATGTGCAAGTAATCCCGCAATTGTGCCATGAGCACGTTGCAATGCGATTTCGGCAATTGACCGGACAGGGGAAGGGGCATCCATTGGAAGTCCGCAAACGTCAACGGGTCGAGCTCTTCAAGTCTTGACCATGACATTGAATCCCCGGCGATAGATGGTGGCGAAGCTGCGGAATCGGTTGTCGATGGTGATGAAACCGTGCATGCGGTAGATTGTTGCACGTGGAGTGGTTGGTCCAACGGTGGGACCAAGTGGACAGCGTAACCCTCTTAAGATTATCGAGGACTTGCGGTATGCGCCTCCTCCCCAGATGTGTAGGGAGGCCGCTAGCAAGGCGGCCAAATCTGGCGGAGTGAGAGGTGGAGTCGCCTCACCTCCCGCGCAACTCACTTTCCGGAGTTGTGGTACTGGCTGTCCATTTCCGGCCGGCGATGCGGTTTTCGCCTTCCCTTTTCTCGGGAGTTGTTGTTGCTTCGCGGCTGGACGACGGCCACCTGATCTTCCTCACGTGATGCTTGGGTGGCTGCCGGGTTTTCCACAATGGTGTCCGGTTGGACTGCAGCGACATGCTGCGGACGTGGACCAAATTTTCCCTTCTCCACATGGGCTGGCTGCCATGCTGTCTTCTCGTGTGCAGCAGCCCGGTTGGTCTTGATGATCTCTCCAATGGTTCGAAATGCCGGAACTTGAGCTTTTCGATGCTGGTGGCTTCATGCCGCTGTAGCAGTTCCTAGGCCTCCTTGCGTTGTGCCTGGGTATCTGCTTCAGCTTCGGCTTGAAGTCGCTGTTTCTCAGCTATTGCCGCCGCTTCAGCCTGTAGGCGGACAGCCTCGGCTGCCACCAGGCGCTGTTCCTCAGCCTCGATCAGTGCGAGCTGAGTCGGGAACCACTGTTTGTACTCGGCAATGGACTCGTTGGCCAGTTGGCCTGGCATGCCCAGAGCTGAGCTTGTCATGGTGGCGGGGCACTGCTGACGTGGCACTGTACCAACCCGGAAATGCCTGTGAAGGGGTGGGTGGGAGGGAAAACGCAGGTAGGGAACCAACCCAACAATACTTTCCTCCCGGCCCTAATCAACAGATAAATAAAAAAAATAAAAAGAGGACTACTTCCGTTTTTTTTTTTTTTTTTTGTATATCTGTCGATCTGCTACGAGTGAGACATGTCAGAAGAGTACTATGAGCGAGATCTAGGCTAGGTTCCGCAAAGTTTCGGCTTTCACAAACTTGCGATCTTGAAAAAAATAGAGTAGAGAATCTAGATATGCGATTTTCAGAAAAGAACTAAATCCAGTTTCTGAGAATATGGCAACCTCCTAATATGCCTAACGAAATGCTGGTAGGCTTCGCAAGATTTCGGTTTTCAAAAAAAATTTTGCGAGATAGAATGGAGATTCGATTTTCAGAAAAGAATAAATCCGGTTTCCGAGAATATGACCACTTCTATCGTTATCCTAATATGCCTAGAAAACGNTGCGTAATAGGGTATGTGATGATGAGCAGCATTGATTGCCCTCCTAGGAGGGGATTAACTGCTCACAAACCATACCTTCGTTACCCCATCCCGCTCCGCCCATCCGACGAAGCGTAAACCATTCAACAACACCCTGGTGGGGGGGAACCTAAATTATTTCCCAGCGACCCCATCCCTACTGACGAACATCCTCATCCCTACTGACGAACATCCTCGTCAAGCAGTATGGAAATCAATCATCCTACACAGTACAGTATTCCTCCAACACGAACCAGGAAGACAACGGAAACCCTAAGCAGTCCCCCTACCACCTGAGGAACCACCACCACCCCTTCCTGATTGGAATTGCGGACCGGGCAACTCCACACACCACCGACTAACCCACGCCCATCCGCTGCCAAACAGCAGCTCTGGACGCCCTGCTGCACCCACGGTCAATCTCCATATCATCCATGGCCTCATCGCTATAACCCTGGCTATCGTTGCTGTGAGTATTACTATTGGTGCTATCATTGTCCGCGACGCCAGCAATTCCAATAGCACCGCAGTTGTCGTTTGTTACGGTAACCCCAAATAGGCTGTAATTGATATCTTCGAACCGATTGTTGTTGTTGTTGTCGTTGTTGCTGTTGATGTCGTTGTTGTTGGTTTTGTCGGCGTCATCGTTGGTGTTATTACCACCACCGCCACTGTTGATGTTGTCGTTGTTGTGGTTGTCGTTGCACCCATTTTTGATGTTGAGGCTATTGTTGCCTCCGTTGATGATGTCGTTGCTGTCGTTGTCTTTGCACTCGTTGTCGATGTAGAAGCTGTTGTTGCCGCTGATTTCTTCATTTGTTGTCGCTGGCGATGTCGGCGTCAATCCGTCGAAGTAGCCCATCAATCCTTCCTGCAGAGCTGCACATCGATCCTGCCCTATCCTGAAGATGTCATAGCATCCATGCATGAGCAGGCCAGCTCGATGCCAATCCACAAACTCATCGAGCGAAGGAGCCGGCCCCTCCTCCAACTCCCAAATAATATCGAGCATGGCCTGCATCATGTCCTCCAGCCATAGCGCCAGTGAGTCTGTCCCCCCTACAGTCCCTAACTGGCCCCCTTGGCTCGAACACAGAATATCCACGACCTCTTGCAGCCGGCGACCGCCCTCTTCAATAGTCTGCAACCATTCCGCCGCACCTCGCCGAAAATCTTCATTAGAATCCATGCCGTCCATGTCGTCCAAAAATGCGTTGTCAGATCTTACAAAGCAGACGCCTCACGCTAAAGTACCGTCTCCTGGTGTACCTGGCAGAATATACACCATCGCCTGAGCAGATGACCAAGCGGACACCACTGTGACCAAGGACAGCTACTGTCCCAGTCCACGGAGTATGGCTGAGCCTCGCCAGCCGGTCCGTAGCGCAGGTCAGCGCTAAGCGTCAACGCGTCCGTGAATCCTTCCACTCTACCTATTGCTAGTGGCTGAACTCCTATCCCCGGTGTGTGCAGCCCCCCATTATTTTGTAGTCATTTCAAGACCTGTTTCTGAAACCCTTTGTACCCGTTACACCTTGTACCCTCTTGTAATCCCGTGCTTGTCACAGTAATGCACCTTAAASCCCTTGACTACCGGGAAGCAGTGAGGAGGGACCAGATCCATTTGTCAAGGGCCCTGCTGTGTGTGGTGCATGTGTCCTCTCACACAGTGATAAYCAGCAGCCCCCCCGTTGTTTACAGTTACARYGTCTATTCTTAAGAGATCTTTTAAACCCCTGAAACCTTGAAACCTTGTCCTTTCTCAGGACCCATGCGTGCCACAGTCTGATCCTTGCACCCGCGGCTACAGGGGAGCACTATGTGTCTGATCTCCTTTTCTCCCATTATGTTTCCCCAGTTTTAGAAGCCGTTCGGTATCAGCGTCATACCCCCGACCCCAACCCTGTTACGGGGGGGGGTGGGGGAGGTGTTAGCTCTCCTCGAGTGGCATCCTGAGGTGATCCCGTAAGTTGTCTGATGTACATTGACTCCTGTGGTCTTCACCGCCAGTTTGGACAGGTTGGAGCAAGCCGGCTGGACAGGGTTGGGGAGGAGGTGGGCGGCAGGGGAGGTGCAGTAGGTGCAAGTTGGGACATAGGGGGGTGCTGGGAGGGGAGGGCAGGCTGGGACGACGATGACGGTAGGGGGGGCTGTCTCTTATACACATCTAGATGTGTATAA
>BFEA01000085.1:202414-218645 GCA_003427395.1 Chara braunii
CTCTCTCTCTCTCTCTCTCTCTCTCTCTCTCTCTCTCTCTCTCTCTCTCTCTTTCTCTCTCTCTAACTCCACTACCCTCCTCCGCGCTGGACTCCTCCTGCGCTGTGCCTCATTGCCGATGAGCAGCGCAGCTGCAGTCTCGAAATAGCGCAGCAGGGAGTCTCCAAAATAGCGCAGCAGCGAAGTTCCTGAACCAGCATAACGCTAGATTTCTCCTGGTACCTTCTGTGTCCGAACTGGGCAATGGCCCAGCTTAAGTAGCGCTGGGCCAGGACTGAAAACCCACGGCCTGCGTTCTGGACCGTGCAGATCGAAACTCCGATCCACGGTCCAGATCGCAGGCTTCGAAAACTGGTTCAGTCCTTGGCCTGATACGGCCTGCCTGGGTCCCTACCAGACGTCCAGGCCCTGTCCAGGATGCAGTTCCCTGGTACCTGGCTTCAAACCGGTCCTGTGCGGATGTACCCGGCCTCAACGTCGGCATGGGTCCGAACAGGTAGAAATCTGTTCGAAAACAAAAGAAAAGGTCCAAACGTTTTTAGGAGCTCAGCCTCTGGGCCTGAATCTGGCCCTGGTCCTAAGACGTCACCTGGCCACAAAACGGACAACAGTACAACCGTTAGAAAAACAGCAGCAAATAAATAAATAAAAGAATATAATAATAATCTAAAGCTGGCGTTTTTCTGATGCAGGCCTAAGTAAAAATGCCATAGGGCCTTCAGGTTGCAGTGACGCGACCTGGGGGCCCTATCCCAACCTCGGGTCCCGTGAGGGGCCCGTGTGTAGGCTTTCAGCATGTAACAGAAAGGCTGAAACCACCATCAACTCCCTCCCCGCCTCTCTCTCTCTCTCTCTCTCTCTCTCTCTCTCTCTCTCTTCCTTTGTGCAGGCAGGGCATCAGAGTGGGGAGGATGCACGCAGCAGCTGGTGAAAGCACGGAAGGCAGTGGCAGCGGCTTCCTGGCGGCACCTGCGGGCAGTGTGGGGGTGACCGGCGCACAGCGAAGGTAGCAGTACACAACAAAGTTCGAGTTGTCGAGTAGCTGGGACAGCAGGTAGCGGCCTTCCAGATCAGCCCGCACGATCTGGGTCATATTTTTTTTCCTTATAGGTGACCGGCCCCAGGTAATTCGAGATTATTATGGAACTTATTGCAGATTATATGTCTTGATCATGACTTATTGAACTTCCTTATCAGGCTTATGTTGTGCAAGGAAAATAAACAGAAACGAGATGACAATATTCAGATTGCACAATCACATTGAAAGCCAAATCGTAACACAGTGTTCAGGAAGCAGCATTGCACCAATATAACACCAATGGAGAATCGTAGCACTGAAAGTCAATGTCAATGAGAGCTTGCTCTCGCCACCACCAACATATGTATCCAGTCTCTATCTCCCTACTTGGCGCTCAGCGCCCAGCCTACTCCCTACACAGCTACTACTAGCCTACTAATTGACAATGCAATTGTTGACGTCAGCAGCACCCGAAGTACTTGAAGATGTCGCCCATGCAGAACCATTGCCAATACCAGGTATGTGCCCTCACATCATCATCATCACCATCCTTCTCTCTCCCCCTTGACTCTCTCCCATGTCTCCCTTTGTTGTACACCCGAATACCACCCCTGCGCCTCACTGTACATCCCAGCCCTGCCAGCTATGGAAGCTGATTTATGGCGCTGCCCTCAGCAGCGCCCTGCTCCCAGCACAACCGCACGTGCCTGCACCTCGCCGCTCAGCACTAGCAGCAGCCCACGAGCTTCAGCTCCAGCAGCGCAGCCGCCAGCATGCAAGTGCCTGAATCACTGGCCAGGCAGCGAGCTCTTTCCTATATGGAAAGAGCCTGCCTCGTTCGGCAGCCTGCTGGACTGGCCTGGGCCCAGAAGCTTCCGGTAGGTCCCAGGATGCTGCGCCTCTGGTGCAGCTACTGGGCCTCATTCGGTTGGGCCTCCCAACTGTCTTTGTATGAGGCTGCGAATCTCGCCCAGCGCCTGTGCTTTCGGAAAGGCCTGGAGGGCCTGGGAATTTCCACGCTGCTCGGCCTGTGTTTCCCTTCAACCAACCGGCGCGACGAAACTGCCTGGACCCCAAATGCGAAATTGACGCCCAAGGGCCTCTCGTGATTTGTTAGGCCCGCCTTCACTTAGGGCGGGCAAATATGCTGCAGGGGGGCCCTTAGGCCTGCCGAGGACTCATATCCTCGCATTCCCTCCTCCTGTACTTCGATAGTCCTCTGAGAAGTTTTCTATTCTGCACGCATCTTCCCTTTAAGATCTCTTTCATAGCCTGCAATGACTTGAGGTGCAGTTCTCATGAGTTCTCTGGTGAACCACCGATCTTCGCCGGGGTCCAGATGATGACTGAATCTGACCCGGTACTGCATTTTTGGCTTAGGAGGGCGGCCTCTTCCCGGTGGTCGAGGAACTGGCATCAGACGATGCTCCACGATCTGGTCTATGTGCACTTCGCCATCCATGGTTGGGGGGAGCATTGATCTCCTGGAGGGAAACTGATCTGTGGCAGCGAAGGGTGCCAGCTTGGATGCATGGAAAACAGGGTAAGTACGCAAGTGTGGAGGAATGCGAATCACGTATGAAGGCCCATCCGGTTGATTCCCTACAATGTCTAAGATTTCCCAGGTCCCAAAGTACTGTGGCATCAGTTTTCGCGAAATCCCCATCTCCTGACCTAGTTCAGATGACTTTACCCAAACTCTATCACCTACCTGAAAGTTAGAGGGCCGTCTATGTTTATTCTCAGATGCGATCATAGCATCCTGAGACTTTTTAATATGTTCAACGGCCTGCGGCAGCATCTGTTCATACTTGACAGCAAACTCTATGTTGCCAGGTGCTGCAGTGGGTTGCCTTTCTGGTAGCAGAAAGTCAAGTGCACTTCTGGGCTTTCAACCAAGATGCAGCTGGTTGGGGGTCATACCAGTAGTTGTGTGCACATCATTGGTATACAGGCTGGCGACGAGAGGTAACTTCTCGTCCCAGTCATCCTGACTTGGCTTAATATAATGCCGAAGCAGGTGTTGTACTACCCAGTTCATCTGTTCTGCCTGGCCATTTGACTCAGGGTGATTCCCTGACGTCATTTGGAGCTTGGTACCCATCTGTTCAGCTGTCGTTTGCCACAGTTCGCTGGTAAACCTTACATCACTGTCACTTACTATCTACGTAGGTAGTCCAAAATCCCTAACCCAGTTATCCAGAAACAGTTCGATGACATACTCGGTTTTCGCAGTTTCTGGCATAGCGATTAGTCTTGCATACTTAGAAAAGCGGTCCACTATCACGAAGATGTGTATTTTTCCAGACCTGCTGGTCACAAGGGTATCCATGAAATCATGGACACACTCTGACCAGGACCTTCAGGAATCGGCAAGGGCTTGATGAGCCCAAGCGGTGCCTGAGTCCTGGGTTTGTCCCTTTGGCAAACCTGGCAAGTTGCAACATACTTTTTTGCATCTTGCATCATAGTGGACCACCAGAACTTCTGCACTAGATTAGTTGAAGTCTTTTTATAACCAAAATGACCAGTTGCATCATGACAGCGCTCTATACAGGGCATAGAGCTCACCCTCATAAGTGGACTTGGCTAGTTTTTGTGATGGCATCTTCTTACTCATGCACTCGATAGGTCTCTCCTTTTGCGCAAGGACCGCGCCTATGCCATATTGGCTAGCATTTGTGGTCACAACAAATGGCTTATCAGGATCACGAAGTTTAAGAACCTCATAGTGGGTCAGAGCATACTTCAGTTTCTTGAAGGCCGACTCACACTCTTCAGTCCACTCCCACGAGGTGTGCAGTCGAGTTAGATCTGTTAATGGGGAAGCTATAGTACTATAGTTCCTTACAAACGGACGATAGTAGCCCATCATCCCCAAAAAGGATCTGACCTCAGTGACAGTCTGAGGTTTGGGCCAGTCACGTATGCTGGCCACCTTAGCATCATCCGGCCTCAATCCATTTGCTGAGATTTCTTGACCCAAGTGCAAGATCTTGGTGCGACCAAACTCGCATTTCTCCAAGTTAACCTTGTACTTGTGTTGTCTTAGGAGACCTAGCACTATTTTCAAGTGATCAGCGTGCTCCTCTACAGTCCTATTAAAGATAAGAATATCGTCGAGGTACACAACGATAAACTTGTCTAAGTAATCATGAAATATCCTGTTCATCGCGTGCTGGAACGTACCAGGTGCATTGCATAGGCCAAAGGGCATCACCACAAAATCATAGAGACCGTACCTGGTCTGAAATGCGGTTTTGTGTTGGTCCTCAGGTCTAATGGCAATTTGATGGTATCCGGATTTCAGATCTATTTTGATGAAGTACCGACATCCCTGCACTCTATCCAAGAGGTCGTCCATGTGCGGTAGGGGCTCCGCGTTCTTTACGATGATGGCATTGAGCCCCCTATAGTCAATGCACATCCTCAAGGTACCTCCCTTCTTTGGGATAAATAAGACTGGCGGCCGAATCCATCCCTTTTCTGTGAGCTCCTTGAGCTGGCGGTGGAGCTCATCCAGCTCCGCAGGAAACATCTTATAGATTCGTCCTCCAGGTATCTTACTACGTGGCACAACCTCTATTGCATGGACCACCTCCCTCTCTACCACGCCTGTGGGCTCCTCAAAAAGGTCAAAATATTGTGCGACGATTGATTCTATCTCTGGGGGTGTTTTAACGGCCTCCCCTTTTTCAGAGACAAAGACTAGATACATGCCCTCCTCGCGATTTTGCTTGTAGTAGTTATAGAAAGAGGAAGCACACACGCAGCCGTAGCTCTCCACTAAACTGCTAGCCTTATACTTCTGCAGTCTAACGGTCCTACCATTTGGCAACTTATGTATCAACACCTTCCTATCCCAGTCAAACTGAGGTGGCACGACCTCGAGGTAGTACATGCCTAGTAGCATATCAAAGGTCAGTTCGTCGCTAACGAGGAATGAGATTTTACGTCTCACTTCCCCTCCTCCATAAGAGAAGGAACAAACTACATCCTTGACATAGTCTTTAACTACCGTTTGGTGCTCGTTGGCTAGCGTAAAAGCTACAGTTCTGCTAAGCCGTTGCACTTGGTCCCCTAAGCGCAGTCTATCCACACAAGGACGACTGATGGAGTTTTGTGTAGAGCCTATGTCTGCGAAGGCGCCAACTTTGCGGCCACCTACATCAACCTCTACCACGAAATGTTCACCCTTTGGACCTCTACTGATCATCGCCCAAGAGTCTCTGGGGTCCTTCCCTGACCACTCAGTCTCTAACTCTTCTAGGGCCTAAGACACATCTCTCGAACAGAGCGTCGGTGGGTCTAAATGTGTCTGCGGGGCGATACGTGGGTCACTAGCCCTGGCCAACGCCTGAAGTGGGGAAGGCAACGTTCCACTTCAGCGCGAGTAAGAGCGGATAAAACTCCTACTGGCTCGAGGTGTTTCCTTGCGAAGTGTCCGTAGAAGCACCACCCGGGTTCGAAGATAGTCCCACCACCGTTGGAGAGTCTACCCTCGTTAGGACTTTCTTGCCTCGACACGTTCGGGACATGTGGCCATAGATGCCACAATTCATGCACGTGCCCCTAGCGACTAGGTCCCTCCACACCTCATACTCTAAACCAAGTTTCACCCATACGGGCGTTTCTTGGTCGCCCTTACCCGTAGACCGGTCTACCTTCTTCTTCCCAGTCCCCCTAGCCTTTTCCTTGATGGGTGCCACGACTCCCCCATCTGAAGCCTCGCTGGCCCCATCGTGCTCTGTCTCCTCCCCAAGGTTTTGTAAGTCGTCAATTTTTGTCGCCTGACCAGCGTGGTCAACGAACATTAGTTGACCTTTTTTCTTCCAGCCCTGGGGTAGTCTCTTCTTCCTACCATCCCCCTGACTCTGATGTGCAAATCCCAACTTCAAGGCCTTCTTGCTGAATGAAGCGAAGTTGTGTTGTTCGACATAGGCCTCGTCTACCAGCTTTGTCCTAACCTCTGAAGGTAGACATCTAAGGTAATCTGTAAGGAGAACCTGATGATCATAGCGCACACCAGGTACTACGAGCAGACGTTCTACGGTATCCGTGAACTCTCTAACATTCTTGTACCTTCTGGCACAAAGGCTGTTGATCGCATATGTGGCCTTTTGGGTCCCTTGAGGGTCATGCCACCTATTGTACACGGACCGTATGAACTCTTCCAATGTCTGGGCCTGGGCCCTGGCATCAAATTTCTGACCGGAGCCCTGCTGCTGCACTAGGCTATTCAACCAACGGGATTTTGACCCCTCTAGAAAGGAGGCAGCCACTACAACTTCTTGCTCCGGCCTTGTAAGCTTGTGCCTCACATAGGTAGGCACCGTCCTTACCCAGGTGTCCAAGTCCTCATCCTTTTTCCTGTCGCCGGAGAAGGGCTTAGGACTCCGCAAGGGTATTGTGGGCATCCACTGCATAGGCTGCATTGGCCTAGGGGATTGCTGCAGTGGCTACATAGCCACCGAAACAGGTTGCTGCATACTAACCTCGGCCTGGCTTGACAGTGGGACTGTAGTAACCACTGCCGTTGATGGTATGGCTGAGACTCTATGAACCGGACCACTAGTTGCTACATGACCACCTCGAGGGGGCATGCCAAACATAGGTGAGAATGAAGGCCCTACCGGCGATGGCGTCACTGATGGACCCGCACCCGAAGGGGGAGCTACAGCAAACTGAGGCTGCCTCATCACTAGACGAGGAGCCTGTAATGCAGCCAGAATTCATTTTTGGCCTGCCACTAGTTCAGCCAACACTTCATGCTGAACAACCTGAGCCACACACAGGAGCAAATTCCGCAGTGCTTGCATAGCGGGATCTAATGTGGACTCCTCTAGTGCTTCTAGCTTGCCTAGCTCCTGCAATCTACTACCTAGTCTAGCTTTCCTCATTATAGCTCTTCTTCTCCTCTCTACTGCCGCTGCAACTCGTCCTAGAGTTCTCTTGCTTGGAGGATCTCATAATCCTCCGGCGTGAGTTGAGCCTGCTGGCTGACTTGTAAGCCAACACTCTGGCTAATGGAAACCCGAGAACCACGCTGACTGACTCCTGACGAAGTGGCCTGTGAAGAGGCCTGCGACATGGTAGAGGAAGTAGCCATGGTCGCACCGGTGCTAGTTGTAATCCTAGACCTGGCACTGTCCTTGGCCACCCTCGCTCTTCTTGCAACTAATCTCTCTCTAGTCTCTCTCCGCAGTCTCTTCTCGTCTCCTGGACCTACCTCTCAAAAAGTCAAAGGTCGACTGACAGCAGTTCTATGAGTAGTCCTACGGTCATCCACTAACAACTCCTCCTCACTAGTGCTTGCATCACTCATGAGCTACAGTGTGTGTGATCTAAACTAGAATCCACATTGAATCCTACCTCAGCATGACACACAACCGATTATGATACACCACTAACTTCGGTCGGTCTAGACAGGAACAGTTAGGTAGTTAGGTGTCACCCAGTGTCAGATCCTACAGGGAATATTAAATCTATTTTTAGATTACTCTAATACAGATTGCAATGTAGCAAAGAATATTTTACTCTATCTCTAGTTGTCTATCAGTTGTTAGTCAAGTCCATAACAACTAAATAATCAAAAATAAAAATAATGTTCCCTGCAAAGATGTATGCTGGATGGCAGTTTATCTAATTAATGTCACCACGAACAGTTACCGGATTCCAACCCTTTCCCTGTATCCCTCTTGAGTAGTCACTTTGTGTCGACGTTCCTAGGCATCTGGTTGAGCAGCGTGTCTAAAGGTGTGCAATCCGGCCCACCCCTGTGCCCCAAGTCAACGCCGAACTTGCCAGCCCCTGCACATTATTTATCCTCGCATGCAACGAGCCTTACACCCGGTTTGATCTGTGGCTGATAAGGAGGCACTTAATGAGATCCCCCGTAACTCTCAGGAATTATTTAACGTCGCAGACAGGACGATAATCACAGCCAGAATCAACACCGAGTCCCCGCCATAAATATTTAGAGACGGTATGGTAAGCGTCTGTTCAAAGGGCTGGCATGCCCTGCATGACCTCTATTGCGCAGCAGCAGAACCCAGGACTTGCGGCAAAGCATGCGTGTACTAGTCTCAATGGGTTGCCATGGTGACCGTGACCCGAGTGCTTCGTACAGGGCCCTTCAGAGGCATCGCCCGTCTCCCACCAGCTTGCTGCCCAGGAAGAATGTCGACTCTCCAGCTTGAGCGCGCGCGACACCTCACATTGAGAGGACTCTCAAGACAAGACTCACTTCCTCACGGTAAGAAGCAATGAAGAGGTAGATAAGGAAGGAAGCAACGTACCTCATAATGCTGCCCCCAACCACAGATTTATCACGGGCAACATGATGTGCATTTATGATGACCGGTCTTTGCCTCGACACAACCAACAACAAAATGCAGTTCCACCTCGGCTTAAATGCCACATCAGCGAGCTCTCAGCATCCAACGTACAACCCTAATGTCACCACATAGCTTCCTGGCTCGCCCACATGACCGTGGGCCGCCTTACGTTCAACGCCCAAGCCTTATCACTGCCCCACACCACGTACAACCCTAATCGGATATTCCATGACTACTTGGATAAGTTTGTCATCATGTACCTCGATGACATACTTATTTTTAGTAAGACTGTCGAGGAGCGCATTGCACATTTGGACAAAGTCCTCAGTCTCCTGCGACAGCACAAGTTCAAGATCAAGGTTGAGAAGTGCGAGTTTGGCTGCACCTGTGTCTTGTACTTGGGTCATGAGATCTCCGCGGAAGGGTTAAAGCTCGATGACGCGAAGGTGGCCAGCATTCGTGATTGGCCACGTCCTCAGTCTGTGACTGAGATGAGATCTTTCTTAGGAATGACAGGCTACTATAGGACTTTCGTTAAGAATTATAGCATAGTGGCCGCTCCTTTGACTAATCTGACCCGCCTTGACACCCCATGGGAGTGGACAGACGAGTGCAAGGCTGCTTTCAGACATCTGAAGCATGCATTGACACACTACGAGGTCTTGAAACTTCCTGATCCTGACAAGCCGTTCATAGTCACCACGGATGCCAGCCAATATGGCATTGGCGCCGTGCTCACGCAGCAGGAGGGGCCAAAGTTGAGGCCTGTATAGTACATGTCCAAGAAAATGACGTCTAAAAAATTGGCAAAGTCCACCTATGAGAAGGAACTCTACGCCGTGTACAAGGCTCTGACCCATTGGAGACACTATCTCCTTGGGAATTCTTCATCCTCAGGACTAATCATCAGACCCTGAGATGGATGAGAACTCAACCCGAACTTTCTGATGCACTGAAGCGTTGGATCGAAGTCGTTCAGCAATATGACTTCGACCCCCAGTATCTCAAAGGGGAGTACAACAAGGTGGCTGATGCCTTGTCGTGTAGACCTGACTTTTCAAGTGCACTGATTACTGAGTTCGACCTCACGGACAATGTAACTCGCTCTTTGGTGGATGCCTATCGCGAGGATCAGTTCATGTCGGAGATCATACGCAGACTCGAGGCGAAGGACAAAAAGACCTCCGCCGAGTTTGAGTTGGTCAACAGTTTGCTATTTCTTGAGAAGGCCAGGAATAAACGGTTGTGCGTCCCAAATAGAGAGTCTTTGCGTAGTTTACTTTTAGGAGAGTGCCATGATGCCACCGGCCATTTTGGGTATAAGAAGACCGCAGCCAACTTGTTGCAACGGTTCTGGTGGCCCACGATGATGCGGCATGCTCAGCTGTATGTGGAGACTTGTCAAGTGTGTCAACGAGACAAGCCACGTACTCAGGCTCCTCTTGGGCTTCTGAAGCCCCTTCCGATTCCCGAACGGCCTGGTGAGAGTCTGTCCATGGATTTCATGGATACTCTGATCACCACCAAGAGTGGGATGCGTCACATCTTCGTCATCGTGGATAGACTTAGTAAATATGCTAGGTTAGTAGCCAGGTCGAAAAAAGCAAAGACGGAGTACGTGATCCGAATGTTAAAAGAAAACTGGGTTAGAGACTTTGGTTTACCCAAGTCTATTGTCAGTGACATATATGTCAGGTTTACCAGCGAGTTGTGGAAGGCCGCTGCTGCAGAGCAGGGCACTCAATTGCAAATGACTCCTGGGAATCACCCAGAGGCCAACGGCCAGGCCGAGCAACTGAACCGCGTTGTACAACACCTGTTGAGGCATTACATCAAGCCCAACCAGGTGGTCTGGGATGAGAAGCTTGCTCTCATCGCCAATCTGTATAACAATGCGGTACACAGTGCCACTGGGGTAAGCCCGAACAATTTACTATTGACTCTCAAGCCTAGACTACCCCTTGACTTTCTCCTTCCTGAGAATGAATCAACTGCTGCACCGGGTACTTTAGAGTTTGCCTACAGATATGAACAGAAAATGCAGCAGGCGGTAGAACAGATGCAGAAGGCACAGGCAGCAATGATAGAGTCCGGAAACCGACACCGCCTGCCTTCAACATTTCAGGTTGGGGATAGGGTCTGGGTTAAGTCTTCAGAAGTGGGATAGGAGTACGGGATCTGCCGCAAACTCATGCCTCAGTACTTTGGACCTTGGGAAGTCTTGGACATCGTCGAGACAGATCTGGATGGGCCATCTTACGTTATCCGGATTCCTGGTCATCTCCGTACTTACCCTGTCTTTCACGCCTCCAAGCTGGCACCTTTCAAAGAGACTGACCAGTTTCCATCTCGTCGCTCACTGCTGCCCCCAACCATGGACGGAGAGGTGGACATTGATGATATTGTGGATCACTGAGAGCTGCCGGTATCAAGACCAGCAGGCAGGGGAAGTCCTCCAAAACCGAAGCTGCAGTACCACGTTCGGTTCCGGCATCACACTGATCCGAAGGAGGACCGTTGGTTCACCAGGGAAGAGCTCATGCATACCGCTCCTCAAGTTGTAACTCAATATGAGAGATCTCTGCAGAAGGGAAAGCGCCCTATGATCGAAGATTGAGCTTCTCAGAGGACTGTTGAAGCTAAGGAGGAGGGAATGTGAGGCCACTGCCTCTAAGGGCCTCATAAGGCCCCACTTTTGCAGCCCGTCGGCCGCCCTAAGTGAAGGTAGGCTCGACGAGGCCCTCAGGGCCTTTTTCTGGCCACCATGCATCTCAAGGAAATTCAGGCAGTTGCGCAGCGCCAGTTGGTTGAGTGAACCCAGGCCCTGGGCTGCCTGTGTGAATAAATGTGAAGCACGCCCTGGGCTGAATACGGGTACCGGGCCAAACACTGGCCAAAGGTAGTTGGGCACAGACAACCACTTCAGGCCCAAGGCCTGCTTTCGACGTGCTGGGCCTCAGGCTACCGGGGCCTACTGGAAGCTTCCTGGGACTGGACGCAGGCCACTTCGATATAGGGAAGGGCCTGCCTCCTCATTCGGGATTCGGGTGCTGGCTGCATGATGCGCAAGCGCTGCTGCGCTATTTGCTGGCTGGCGCCTACGCTCTCACGGGCGAGCAGGGAAGGAGCACGCAGCCATAGCCGAGCTGCGCTGCTGTGAGCTGGGTAAGGTGCAGGGTGGTCCTTGGGTGCTAGTGGCATCTGTGAGTTGGGAACAAGGTCGTGAGTGTAGCGCGAGGCATACCTGGTGCTGGAAGCGTGCGACATTGGTCGCCATATGCTCATACTTCGGGAATGTTGTTGACGTCATCTGTCGGCTTCGTAGTATAGGCTAGATAGGATCTGCCACATGTAGTCTGGGCGCCGAGCGTCAGATAGCATATCAACTCTGGTTCTTCGTTGATGATGATGGGACTATTTCAGCATTGTTATGTTGTTGCCTCCTGTCGTCTTATCTTCTCTATCTGTCTTCGGGTACCCCCTGCAGCGGCATTGGTGAGTTGCCACGTCAGCAGGCCACGTCAGCAGGCCACGTCAGCCGACAGCAGTGCCACGTCAGCAACAGGGAGTACCACATCAGGAGACCCCCGGCCTGGTGTATGCTCTTGAGCTCGCAAACAGCCGTCATGGACCAGAAGTCCGGGAAACGGACGAGGCCTATCAGGCCTGGATGCTGCTTCTGATTACCGAAGCCAAGCAACGGTCAGATGCAGTAGCAGCTGCAGCAAACAAGAAGGCAGAGGACGCCGAGAAGGCACGTCTGTTGGCAATTGAACAGCAGCGCCAGCAAGACGAGGCAACAGCAAAGGCTGCCGATGAAGAACGACTTCAACGACGCGAGAAGATATTCAGCGCAGAGCGAGCTTTGCTCACAATGGCAGCGGACTGGCGGGCCGAGGATGCGAATGGGAAGCTGGAAGAGAGTGGAAACAAGATCGCTCTACTCCTCTCCCATCTCACGAAGCTTCTGGCCACGTGCATTGCACAATAGGAGGACATTCACAACCTCGACGACGCGGTTCAGACACACAATCAGGTGTTTGACCAACTGACCAGCCGCCCCCAGCAGCTGGAACAAACCGTCGCCGCCCCCGTTGCCAGCTCTTCCAACACCTCCGATCGCCTCGAGGCATTGGAGATTTTGACATCGGATCCCTTAAGGACGGCGTGCAGTTACAGCAAAATGCCACACAACAGTTGGAGCAGCAGATCTGTACTGCTGCCACTCACTCGAGATCGGAACCGCACGAGACAACTCCAAAGTTTGATGATCAGGACATCTTCTGCAATTCGACGAAGACGGACCCGATTCCGTGGTTCCACAAGTTCGAACTCAATTTGCAGCTACACTACGTCAGCGAGCACCAACATCACACGTACTTATACTCCCGCTCGGGGGGCGCGTGCCAAGCGTGGTTGGACAACCTGTTGTCCAAGTACGGAGTGGTAGTTGCGGGCTTGCGTACCAAGATCAGCTGGGATGATGTAAAGGCAGCGTGGCATAAGCGGTTCCAAGTAGAGCCGCCGGAGATCAAGGCAAAGGACAAGTTGATGGTCTTCGAACAAGGCACGCTGCCGAGTGTTGACTGGATTGTCAAATAGCAACGCTTGATGTCCGTCCCAGACATTCAAATGGGCTTCAAGGCCATCAAACACTACTTCATCTCAAGGTCGTGTCCGGCGTTGGGCAATGCCTTGACTCACGTCGAGGACAACCTGACGACACCGACGGAGCTCTTCGACAAGGCCGTGAAGATTATTGTCACGAACAAGGAGGCTAAGAACCTCCACCGTTCGTCTACAACAGGCCCAAGCAGAGATCAGCATCGGCCGAAAGTGGCCGTGGTTGCGGCGGCAACGCCAATCGACCAAACTAGTGAGGCCGTGTCTGCCAATGAAGGGGACAGACTCGCAGCCGCCCGGGTTGGTGGCCGCCCCGGCAAAGGCCGAGGACGTGGCAAGCCGAAGACAAACACCGCATCTAGCCCCAGGGCCAGCGCAGGAGCTCCAGCCCCATGGGCCCACTTCGGTCTCTCCTAACAGGCGTACAAGGCACGCACGAGACAACGCTATTGTCTGTGGTGCAACAACGATCTCCACGAGACAGTGGGCTGCCCGTCGAAAGGCAAGGGCAAATCGAGAAACAGAGCACCGTCGGGAGTGAGTCGACGACACTCTCGATGACTTCGGAACCGGTCGCTTCGCGGGTGACCGCCCTTTATTCCAAGGCACACGCCGAAGTCGATAGTCCTACTCTTCTTTTTTTTTTATGAGGACTATGTTGCCCAACTCGTTCCTACGCTGGGTACTCATGCTCAAGGACAAGACGTCTGTGCGGCATCTTCTCCGTCCGGCAGGGGCAACTTATCGCCTTCAAGTGGTTATTCACGGGATTCGGCGCGCGAGTTCAACATAGAGGTATTGGACCCGCTCACGTCCGAGGATTTCGCATGGCTTCCTCTCCCGACCACGGGCCGCTTGCCGGGACCGCAATGCGCAACATTATGCGCTCATTTTCATAGGTACTTATCCTTCTATGCGCCACCAACTTCACTGAGAGATGATGAAGTCGCGGTGGGGGACATCCTTACGTATGCTACCAAGGTGGCCAGTGAGTTTCGCAATCAGCGATACGATGACAACAACGCACCTCTCCTCTATGTCTACATCCAAGTTGGGCAAGCGTCCTGCAACACTTTGCTGGATAGCGGCGCGTCTCCCAATTTTATGAGCCAAGCCTTTATGCAAAAGGCTGGCCTTGGCGATCCAGTTCGAAGGAAGGCAAACCCGACGGCGATCAAGTTGGCGGACGGAAGGACGCAGCAACTTATCGACCACTAGATCAAGGCCGTACCGGTGTATTTCGCACCTCATGCACGCGAACCGGTGACGTTCGACATTTTGAACACAGACTTCGACATTGTTTTGGGAATGCCTTGGCTTGCAAGTGCGGATCACACGCTCAACTTCCACCGGCGGACTCTTACTGTTCATGATGCTTTCGGCGCCGAAGTACCATGTACTATTCCTCTTCCGCACCGTTCGATTCGGTGCCAAGTGGTGACGGCCAAGTCATTCTGGGCTACTTGTGCTTACGAGCAGCCCGACGAAAGCGGCCTATGTTTCCTACGGAGCGTCGTGGTAGCCGACTCTTCACCCACGGACTTGTCTTCGAACCCCCGTGGTGCGGTTGCTTGACGAGTTCGCCGACATCTTCGAGTCACCTACCGGTGTGGTGTCGGATTGACGAATCTCTCATGAGATCATTCTTGGGGCCGGTGTCGTGCCGCCGAAAGGTTGCATTTATCGCATGAGCAAGGAGGAGCTTACGGTCCTTCGCACGCAACTCGATAACTTGTTGGACAAGGGCTGGATCCGTGCTAGTAGCTCACCATACGGTGCGCCAGTTCTCTTCGTACGGAAGAAGAACAAGGATCTATGATTGTGCATCGACTACCACAAGCTCAACGAGCAAACCGTAAAGAATGCGGGGCCTCTTCCTCGTATCGACGATCTTCTTGAGCGAATGGGCGGCGCAAAATACTTCCTTAAGTTGGATTTGAAGTCACGATACCATCAGATTTGATCCGGCCGAACGATCGCTATAAATCTGTGTTCAAGGCGCGGTATGGGCATTTTGAGTTGGTGGTCATGCCTTTTGTCCTCACCAATGCCCCGACGACCTTTCAAGCGGCAATGACCAACGAGTTTCGTACGATGTTGGACCGGTTCGAGCTGGTCTACTTAGACGACATTCCCGTCTATAGCCAGTCATTCGAGGATCATCTAGAGCACCTTCGACGAGTGTTGGAGACGCTCCACCACGCCAAGTACAAAGCCAATAGCGACAAGTGCGAATTTGTCCGACAAGAGCTTGAATACTTGGGCCATTTTGTCACACAAGAGGGCATCAGTCCGTTGTCGGACAAGATTCAAGCCATCCAAGAGTAGCCGGAGCTGCAGAACGTCACGGATGTTTGTTTGTTCGTTGGCCTTGACAGCTACTGCCAACGTTTTATCAAGGGATACTCGAACATTGCGGCCCACTTGTCCAAGCTTCAATGCAAGGATCGGTCGTTTGACTTCGGGGAGGATGCGTGGGAATCATTTTTGGCTCTCAAAGCCTCGCTATTATCTGTGGAGGCCTTGCACATATACGACCCGCTATTGCGAACGCGCGTCACTATGGATGCGTCCGGCTATGGCATTGGTGTCGTACTCGAGCAACACGATGGCGTGGACTGGCACCCGGTCGAGTACTTCAGCAAGAAAGTGCCCGTCGTGCACTCCATTGAAGATGCACACAAGGAGCTCCTAGCCTTCATCCACGCGCTCAAGTGGTGGCGGCACTTCCTCCTTGGTCGAAGTCAATTCCGATGGGTAACGGACAACAATCCGTTGGTCTTCTACAAGACCCAAGACACCGTCAATAGCACCATCGCCTGTTGGATGGCTTTCATCAACCAATTCAACCTCTTTCCCGATCACATTCCCGGGAAGTCGAACCGTTTTGCGGATGCTCTTTCACGGCGTCCAGATCATTGTACTGCAGTCTACTCGACCTTCGAGATCTGCGACGACCTGCGGGACAGCGTAATCCGCGGCTACCAAGCCAACCCCGAGCTTCGCGACAAGTACATGAATTGCTCCTCTCCTAATCCCGCGCCTTCTCACTACCAAATCCAAGAGGGGTACTTGCTTGTCCACACACGGGGGAAGGACCCTTTTTTGCGTACCGAGTGACTCTCACTTGCGTACACGGCTTCTTGGCGAGTTCCACGATGCTCCCGCCACCGGACACTTTGGAGTCAATCCCACGATTGGCCAACTTCGAGAGCGATTTTGGTGGCCCGGCCTTCTCGGCGACGTCACACAC
>BFEA01000085.1:260178-271454 GCA_003427395.1 Chara braunii
TCTTCTGTTTCCATATTTAGGCTGATATAAATTTTGAAACGACACTTTTCCTACGGGAAGCGCTGCCGAAATTTTCTTAGATTAGAGGAGATAGACTATATTTTTCACACGTGGTGACTCTAGCAATCCACTCTGTATGGGGGAGATTTTGCCATAGGTCTACCTTCCTTTAGGCATTGGCTTAGAGATAGACCTAGGCTTGACTATGAGGAGAGTCTTCAGTGAGAACGTGTCATGGGGATTTGATCTCCATACATTGACGATTTAGCTTGGACATTGATCTGTCGTATGATACAGGTCTTCTTTGGACATTCGATCCAAGATTTGGACTAGCTTCAACTTGATCCTATGAGGATCATTTTCTATTATCATTGATAACATGTCGGTTGGTTGATCGCCGACTCGTCGGCTCACGACACAATTTTGCTTACACTTGTTCCTCAACTTGATTGCCTTAGCCCTGAGATTTCATATGTTTCTTTGACGGTTTTAACCAAACTTCTTTTAAATAGACCATTCTAAAGAACTTATGAGATTTATGGAAAGTTGAACTATGACTGGGGCTTGAGTGTGTGAGGCGTGGTGTGAGTTACAGGGAACAGTAAAGTTGACAACATTGGTATATGGCAATGTGGCTATTGTGTGTGCCTTTGTTTTATGCAGGTTAGTATTTTGGAGCTTCGTATATGGGTCATTCTTCGGAGGCAGTGAGAATGACAACCATCTGCAGCACGGTCTGCATACCTGATGGGTTTATGTTTTCCCCTTCTTTTGTTGTTATCTCGAGTCCTGATTTGATATATGAGTGGGGATATTTATTTATTTATTGGGTGATTTTGCTTGTTAATTTTTATAGTTGGACGTTGTAGTCCGTGACAGCCGTCAAAGTCAAACCCCTTGACTTCTTTTCAGGCATGATAGAGCTGGTCTCCAGGGCGATAAGAGACGATTGTCACCACAGGCATGAACCTGTGTACCACCCACTCTTTGCAGGGCGCAGAAGAGGGTGTGGTTTTCAACTACACTTGGCGGTTGTCCAACGTCGAGAGATCATTCCCTCAAGGCGCGTGTCAGCCGACACTTGAGTGTCGAATGCGACCCTCGAGATTAATGAGGACTGCATGAGTATGGGTACTACATGGTACGCCATCATTGTGACTGCTTGTGTATGCTTGCATTGTGAGTCGATATGAGTTGACCCTGCGTCCCCGCGGCTTTATACTAAGTCTCGCGCGCGACGCCTATCCGATTTCCGCATCGAAGAGTTATGGGATTGCTACTAAGCGACCAGGAGTGTTGTCGCGTTGTTTGTCCAGTGTCGCTTCGAGTATGCGTAAGTGTATGGGTGTGTGTTTTTATTTCTATGTTCTTTATATAGTGGTGTGCGCGTGGTGTGTGGGATGCGTCCTAGTCGACCGACGACGGGTCGCGCTTGGGACCTCAGCCCCCCCAAGATGTCGGTTCTCGTGCGGGTCCGATAAAGGCGTAAAACCGCGCGTACCCCCTATGCTACAGCGAACGAGAAACGCCCTCGACTGGTCCACCTCTGCGATTGCAGGTGATCAACTTTCGTATTGTAGACTGGTAGCACGACGGGAATACGCCCACCAAAGGGAGGTGACAGCTCCCGTAAGGTGGAGGTAAGTCGTGCCTCGTGGCCCTATCCTGTCGTAGGAGCTCGCGAGAGGTATGGCTGGCGCACTCGGCCGGAGCGGCTTGCGGAAGCTCCATGTACATTCGCGACGAGGATTTAGACCAACTCCTGCGTGACACGGCCGGGAGGGTCCCGCGCTGCCTTGTGCGGTGCCGGACCTATACGCTCGACAACGTAGAACTCCGCGCGTCTGATTTCGTGCGCACATAGTGTTCTTGATTTTTTCAAATCTTGACCTAGTATTAGTAGAGTTGGATTGATCGAAGCGTAACTATTTCGGTGCCTTCTTGTTTGTGCATTGACGCCATGCAAGCAAGCTTCCCCCGCCTCCCGCTGCATCCCAAGACATCTTCACCCTTTTTCTTTTGCGCCTTTTTCCTTTAACATGTACTTGTTTTCCATCCCCCTTTCTTTCGCCCTTCTTTCTCCCTCTCTTCATCCGAATCTTGGTCTTGCTCCGTATCGATCTGCGCCCTCTCCTTTCCCACCATTGTCTTCGTACAGGAAGTCACTACCGAGCCTTTCTCAAAGCCTTCCAAGTCGTCGGACGATAGCTTGTAAGGAGGCATTGACCCGCCTCTCACGGTGTAATCTGATTGGCTGCAAAGAACTCGTGCAGATCGATATAGCTTTCCCTAGGCGACCAATCTTTCTCCCCTCCCCCGACTCTTCTACCCCTTCTCCTTCCCGCTCCGCAATTATAAAATCTGCAAGCGCATCCAAAAAACTCTCTCTCAACCCATGTGCCAACTTCAAGGAGATAGTGGCTAGATGAAGTGATGATCAGCGAGTGCCGAGCTGAGTGCAGTTTTGCAAGGTCGTGCGTCGGGTGGTCGGGGCAAATTGCGGGATTTGGGCAAGTTGACATAGAAACTAAGTTGGCGGGGTGACGATCGTTGTGGTACGAAGGTTGGCACATGGCTGCCGAGATCGCCAGTGCATAAGGAAGGTGTGTGTGAACGAGTAGTTGCATGGCCTGGGGCCATGATATGAGAGCCGAAGGCTTGCGTGCCTTGTTTTTTGTTCTTCTTTTCTTTTGGAAGTTAAGTTCACAACAGAACGCCGTTTTTTTCTTCAGATCTACTCGTGTGCTCGTAACTTTGTCTTCCTCAGTCAAGCTACGACTCCGTCAAAGCTCTCGCTCTCTCTCTCTCTCTCTCTCTCTCTCTCTCTCTCTCTCTCTCTCTCTCTCTCTCCATTAATGGTTGAATCCCCTAACGTTTTCCTTGCCCTTGTTAGCATCTAGGTCCTTACCCTACTCGTCTTTTCAGGTTCGATCGGATCTCGTCGAGACAAGCATCACAGAACTTAAAGAGGCCGGCGAGTTTGTGTGGCCTTGCTTTTCTCTTTCCGCCCCTCTTGTGTGTAATGAATGATGATTAATGAATGAGTGATTTTTTGCCCCAACTTTCTCATGTTTGAAGTTTCGTCAGGCGAACTCAGCCGAACACAAAAACAAGTCCGGAGAGAAACACTTTCTCGTACACATTGGGTGATTGTTGTTTTGATGATACGGATATAATGAGGCTTACTTTTTGCTTGCTTTCTTCCCTCAATAAATGTTCAACACTTGTGTTTTTTCCTTTTCATGTAGGATTTACTCAGGCTTACTTTTTGCTTGCTTTCTTCCCTCAATAAATGTTCAACACTTGTGTTTTTTATCAGATCAAATGACAGGTTGCGTAGACCAACGCCACTAGCTAACGTATGCCATGTGGACTGATCACACCGATCCGACTGGGCGCCACCTTCCCGTATTCCCACAGCGCCCATTCCCGTACGACGAGGAAGTCCACGTGTATGCGAGTGGGACATACAAGAAGCCGTCATAAAGATCGAGGGCTTTATTATTTCACTCCTAAAACAACGTGTTCGAGGTTCATGGAGGATGGGTTTGTGATCATCGATACTTATTTTCTACCTTATTCCTTATTATTGCCCTTCAACAAGTTGATGGTCATCCCGTGGACTGCGGAGGCACCCCATTGGCACAATACTCTCTGCAGCGATTGTCACCGCACTGAGCATTATTGGGAAATGGGTTTCCACTACCGGATACGTGGAGAGGACGAGTTTAAGGAAAGAGCAACCAGGCTGCGGCTTTCCACGTCGGACTCTAGGCTTTGGAGTGAGCAGCGATGAAACTTGATTCGAAAAAGAGATCCCACGTGCGAACCCACGCCTTTCCGTTCGAAAAGACATCGAGAAGCTCTATGAAAATTCATATATACTTTTTATATATTAGGATGACATTTGAAAATTGCACTCACCCATTTCCTTTCCCAGGCGACGATGGCCATTTCTCGCTAAAACTAGGATGACATGGGAGATTTCAGTTCTGCCTATGCCTCCACACTCAAATTTCCAAAAATCCTTGGCACACTCCATCTTGCCGTTCTTTCAGGGCCTTTTCCACATTTTCATCACTCTGACCAGAAGACAACACAGGGCATGAGCTTAGCACGTCACAAACATAACTCAAGAGACAGTTGTTATGATCCTGGCCAATTTCGAGATACACATCCATCAGACAGTACAATGTCGTCCAATTGCAGAAAGAAATGAATGAACTTGAGAGGAGAGAGAGAGGATTAGAGGAAGAAGAAGAAGTAGGAAAGAATAAGAAGATGATGTACACCAGCATAGACAAATGACATGACTCTTCTTCTTCGCCCAACAATCTCTTCCTCCTTATCTCCCCCTTCTCTTATTCATACAAGAAATAATAATACAATGTTGAATGGCTGATCCTGAATCAATGAGTTCCTCTTCTACTACAGGATTCACTTGAGGTCCACCATAGCCATGGCCGCCTCTCCCACTTTTCACTCTCATAGGCCGAGGCTATGGCGGACTACTAGGCCTTGCCCAGATGCCCAAAGGACAACCCAAAACAGCTATGGCTGCTCTAGCTCAGGCCGCCATGCCTGACCCTCCCTCAGAGCTTCTTGGTGTGGCTCTCCCCAGTTGGGGACTCCCTGCTGCAGCGCCCACCAAGGTGATGAAGATGGCTGCCACCATAGCCAGGTAAGTACCCTTGGCGCTCCTCCCCCTTCCTTCCTTCTTCCTCCCTCGTGTTCTCCGTCCTCCCCAGCAGCGCTGCTCCAGCCAGCGCTCCACCAGTGAGTCGCCAAACTTGGACACCGAAAAAGAGGTCGGGCTCTTTGCCCGACTGGGAGGTATAGCGGCCTGCTTGCCTCTTCGGGCGATGACTTCCAGGCCGCTCGGCCTTCCAAGCAACCGGTACCTCCTCCCTTTCGGAGCGAAACATCATTGCAGACTCTGATATTGCCTGTACAGGCCCTAGACCCAGACAGGTTGGACTGGTATCCACCTAGACCTAACCTACAACTACTGGGATTCTAAAAATGCCACTTTTGTCTTCTTCTGCTCGGCCTCCAGTACCCGCACATCTACCCCTTCAGGGTGCGGTACCGGCCTACCCCCTACTTGAGTGTTTTTCCTACTGCAATCCCTCAATGTCACGGCCACAGGTAAGTACCGGCCCTGAGGGCCCAATGAATGAGCAAGTGCCCTTGCGGGCCCCACACACACTCAAGCCAACCAGCACTCAGATAGGCACGGCCACACACACACTCAAGCAAATCAGCACTCAGACAGACATGCAGTCCAGCAAACGTGCACACACAGACTTAGTAGCAAGAAGGAAACTCAGCAGGGCATTCAGTCTATGGGCAGAACTTAGAAATCAGTTGTGTGTTTCAGTCCATGTTTGGACGGGTCATCACACTACTCCCCCCTCAAGAGCAAGGTCCCTTCGAGCGAGTTACTCATTCTGAGTCCTCGACAAACACATCGTAAGCAAGCAAGTCAAAGAGGTTCCTAGAGTAGTTTGTTGCAGTGAGTCTTGCAAAGATCTTAGGTATAGCGTTAGTGGCGATTTGTCACTCGTAGGCTTTGACAACGCGCGGTGCACTGCGTAGCAGTTTTTGTTTGGAAATCCAATACATATCGTCTAATGGGTGATACATGAAGTGAACCTGGTATTGTCTGTTGCGTCCCTTCCCCACGTACTGTTTGATTTTGTCTATCTCATGCCCGCCTTTGATCGCACGAGGGATCATGTCTTCGCGATAGTCGAACGTCTTAGCATCACGGTGGAGGTACAGTTTCTATGCATGGAACACGGGGCATGTGCGCAGATGGGTTGGCAAATCAACTACGTACGAAGGGCCAAAGTGATCTTTGCCAATCACATCCAAAACTTCCCAGGGTCCGTAATAGAGTGGGAGAAGTTTGCGAGAGACCCCTTCTTCTTCTGAGAATTCAGACATCTTAACCCAGACATAGCTTCCTACCTGAATGTCCGACGGTCGGCGCCCCTTGTTCTCGTGATGGATCATGGCATGTTGTCGCTTGGTCATGGCTGCAATGGGAACCTTGAGCAAGCGATCATACTTGGCCCTGAAGCTAGGCCTGTCGGGTGTTAAGCCAACTGGCTGCTCAGGGAATCGGTAGAAGAGCGGATTACAGATCTGCCAACCGAGATGCAGCCTGTTAGGTGTCATGCCGGTGGAAGATTGGATGGAGTTGTTGCACAACCCCCTAACGGAATACAACTCTTCATCCCATGTTTCCTGATCTGGGATAATCAAAGCACGAAGAAGTTGGAACACAGTCTGGTTGATTTCTTCATCCAAACCCTTGGCTTCAGGGTGTCGGCCAGATGTCATACACAGCCTGATCCCCAGATGAGACGTGAAGTCCTTCCATTCAGTACTAATGAAGCGCGGGTCCCGATCACTTACGAGAGTCTTCGGGGTCCCGAACTGCAGAATGTACTTATGTTGGAACTCACGAATCACTAATTTTGTTGGGTCGTGCGACGACAAAGGGATCAGATTGAGAAACTTAGAGAATCGGTCAACAATCACCATGACTTGTGAGTAGCCGTTCTTACTTACCTTTCCCATGTCGGTGAAGTCATCAGAGACGGACTCCCCGGGACCATCGGGAATGGGAAGGGGAGTAGCCACATGGGCTTTTGTCTGCATGGTTTGATTCGTTGACATACTTGACACTCAACCACAAACTTTTAGCAGTCCCTTTCATGCCAGGCCAATCAAACTGTCGCAGCAGATTTGCGTACGTCTTTGCCATGCCGAAGTGTCCGCTCCGGCCATGAGCCAAATCCAGAAAATGCGTGCGGAGAGGCTCATGGTTGGGCACACACAAGCGGTCGTAGTTCCTGTAGCGACGGAAAATCAGTCGTCCATATTCGTGAAAATCAGGCTGACTACTAGGATCAGCCCACAGCCGCTCAAGGATGGGACTAAGTTCCAGTTCCTTGGTTGTCTGCTCTACGAGCTCCTCCTTCAGTTTCTTCCGGAGGTCGTAGGATTTCACAACGCAAGTCATGTACTCAGGGTGGCGAGACAAGGTGTCGGCGACTCGACTATAACAGCCCTTTTTGTGCCTCAACTCAAAGTCAAAGATGTCAATTTCATGGAACCAGCGAATTAACGTAGGAGACAGGGTAGTTTGCTCCTTGATCCACTTCAAGGTCTCATGATCTGAGAACACTTTGAAGTGGCGTCCCAAAAGATAGTGCTTCCAATGGTCCAAAGCCATACGCAAAGCATAGAGCTCGCGCATGTCGGTGGAAGTGGCTACCTTTACGCCGGGCATGCGTTTGCTGTAGAATTCGAGCGGCCTCAAGCCATCGCCGTCATCTTGCTGTAGCTCTGCGCCGATTCCATACTGACTTGCATCCGTAGTAACTACAAATGTCAGTTTGGGATTTGCAATGCGGAGTACTGGGTAACTTACCAAGGCGTCTTTCAAAGCTTGAAAGGCGTTCGTGCACGCGGTATTCCAAGAATAGGGAACATTCTTGCTTGTCAGTCGAGACAATGGACACGCAACAATGGAGAAGCGGGGTACAAACTTCCGATAGTGTGACGCGAGACCAAGAAAAGAGCGCAATTCGCGAACATTCACCGACTGCCCAAGATAAATGACACTATCCTTCCCAAACGAAGATTTCTCTAAGTTGAGATGGAGTTTTGTCTTCTTGAGGATGGTCAGTACTTCCTCAAGGTGCTTGAGGTGTTCCTCCATGGACTTGCTGAAGATTAGTATGTCATCGAGGTAGACCACCACGAACCGGCCAATCTGTTCGCGGAGGACATTGTCCATGAGGCTTTGGAAGGTGGTCGGTGCATTCGTGAGACCGAAGGGCATTACGGTAAACTCGTAAAGCCCATTGTGTGTTTTGAATGCAGTTTTGTGCTGGTCCACAAGATCGACTTCAATCTAGCGGTAGCCAAACTTGAGATCGATCTTGGAGAAGACCTTGCACCCACTTGCGACATCAAGCAAGTCGTCTATTCGGGGTAGTGGATAGGCGTTCTTTCTTGTGATGAGGTTTAGGCCGCGATAGTCAATACACATGAGGAGTTTGCCTCCTTTCTTCGGAACAAACAAAATAGGAGCACCAAATTCAGACTCACTAGGCCTGATCCACCCTTTGTCAATCATGTCGTCAATCTGTCGTCGGAGTTCCTCCAACTCGCCGGGTCCTATCCGGTACATGCAGCCCTTTGGAGGAATAGCACCCTCGACCAACTCGATGGTGTGTCGGCCCGATCGCGTGGGGACTCCACGTGGCTCGGCCATAACTTCTGGGAACCGTTCGAGTAGGTTTTGGATGTTTGGTAAAACCGGCGGGGGTGGAGGATAAGCAAAGGGATCACCTAGATCAGGTCGTAGGTTACGAATAGAGGCAACCGAATCTGAAGTAGGATCATTTGGACTAGTAGAAGGTAGAGAAATAGAGGTGCTAGAAGTAGAATCACTAGCCGAGGTAGTAGTGGTACTAACCGCAAAAGTAGATGGCACATGAGTAGGACGAACAAAGGCAACATACAACTGTTCAACCTCCTTGTGCTTGCGCCATTCTTGCATAACTTCATAGCATTCAGAAAAGTCACTGGGGACTCGTGCTTCTCATCCAGGAGGATGGGAAGCTCATTCCCTTGAGCATCCTTGACCATGAAAAGTGACTCCTTCCACTTGGTCCATTCGCATTGGGACTGCAGGCAGCCCAAGCCAAGGACAACATCGAAGGGCACTTGTCAAGGACATAGAAGTTCAATGCGTGGGTGACAGTTTTGCTCTTGCCAAAGGTAGTGCGCACACCTTTGACTGCATGCATAGAAGAGACAACTTCCTTGTTGCCAACTTGGGTTCGGCAAGGTTTTACAAGGCCACTTGCTTCATTCCCAAGCCTACTTTGCGTATCCCGTGAGGTGACATAAAGTTAGGCGTCGCGCCACAATCAATCAAGACATAAAGATAACGGTGTTTATGAGAAGTTTGAAGAAGATCAACTTTCATGTCCCTTGGGCACACTGCTGTTTAATCTCAGCCCAATGCTCCAAGTGGTAGTGGAAGTCGAACGTCCCAGACTCCTCCCAAGGCTCGACATACAACACATCACACACTTCAGCCTTGGCTTCAGCAGATGATTGGGCTTTAAGGGAGGACTGTTGATCTACATCAGATTCAGTCTCCCTTGTTGTAGAGTGTGCTGAAGTCGACTCTACGCCAAGGTCTGGTTTCCCTGCAACCTACAGCAATCCTGTACTTTATGGTTTGGTTTCTGGCAATGCAGGCATACCCCCTTCTTGAGTCTACCCTGCCAATCATTTTCAGTGATCCGAAGGTCGACCCATGGTTTAGTGGTCGCATCCTCCGGTTTTGCTGGGATTTTGACTCCCTTGGAAAGTTGGACATAGTTCTTCCTGCATTCCGATTCGGTCCCCTTGTATTGGCAGTCTTTTTAAAGGCAGTAAAATTTTCTTCTTCTTGATTCACATCAGACTCATGGGCTGACGAGCAGGCTGTATTAGCGTCCTGTTCTTGGTCGTCACCAAGAGTGGGGTCATCTGCTTCGGCCTCCTCTTAAACCTCCAGCAGGTCATGCACAGCAAAACGGCTGCTGCCTTTGAACCGCCTGCCGCCCATGGGCTTCTTGTTGCCTGCTGTGGTGACGAGGTCTACCGCCTCGAGACTAACCATGTCCTTCATTAGAGTGAACCAGTCAGTATACCCAATGAAGTCCCTGCCTAAGAGATTAGTAAAACTGGTGGGGACTGCGCCCTTGAGCACATCCAAGCAAGATTGTTCAGTTAGTTCAAGACCAGGTGTAGCAAACATCTTGCTGAGATAGGTTTGCAGGGTTTTCATGGAGCCCGTCCACTTGCTGCGTTTGATCTTGTCAAGGTGGTTTGTTGCCCTTGCTGCAGCGTGTGGATCCCTATATTGGGCAATGAGGACTCCCTTGAAGGAGCCAACCGGGGTGGCCTTAAGCCACCTTGTCAGTTCAAACTTTGGAACCCCAGCCCGCGTAGCTTGGACTTTAGGAAGCCCCGTACAACCGGCTCAACATTCATTCCCATGATCACAAGCTGAGTCTTTGGCTGAGTCCCCAGCACCTCGAAGTATGCCCTCATGGAGCTTATCCAAGATTGAATGTCTTCTTTGCCGTCGTACTTAGATGGTATTTGCACCACCTTTCGATCCACATAGGGACCGACGTGGCTAGGACCAGCAATTGCTGGTTCAGATCTTGGGGCTGCAGCAGTTGCAGAGTTTCCGGCCTCGGTGGCGAGCCGTCTGACACATTTTGCATTCGCCGAGTTTGACGAGTAAGTGCAACCAGGCGCCTACTCGCCAAACTTGGCGTATCGCGAGTAGTGCAACTAGGCCCTCATACTGAACCCAGATTCTGTATCCAACTGCTTTCTTTTTTTTCTTTTTTCTTCTTTATACATATAAAGGAAAACGCGGGTCTCGTGTGACGGCCCCACGCAAGACGCGGTTCCCTGGTGTGGGACTCGTGGCAGGTCCAAGGGTGGACTGCGTGCCGGTTCGGTGAGCCCCGGGGGTCGAGTCGAGTTGCCTGAGGGCGGCCAATGTTCGAATTTACGGCCTTTTTTTTTTTTTTGGTTGGTGTGGGCGCGGCGCGGGATCTTTAGTCGCTGCAGGTTTGTTTTGCGCCGCGTCGTGATTGCAGGTGTGGCCATATTCAACCAGGTAGTGTATATCTCCATTTCTCTATCTCTATACATATAAAGGAAAACACGGGTCTCGCGTGACGGTCCCGGGCGTGACCCGGTTGCCTAGTGTGGGACTCGTGGCAGGCCCAAGGGCGGACATACATATAAAGGAAAACGCGGGTCTCTCGTGACGGTCTCGCGCGAGACCCGGTTCCCTGGGGTGGGACTCGTGGCAGGCCCAAGGGCGGACTGCGTGCCGGTTCGGTGAGGCCGGGGGGTCGAGTCGGTTTGCCTGCGGGTGGCCAATGATCGAATTTACGCCGTTTTTGTTTTTGGTTGGTGTGGGCGCGGCGCGGGGTCAGTGGGAGTCGGAATCGGGGAAGGAGGGGGAGAGGAAGGGGAGTCGGGATCGGAGCGTCGGGATCGCAAGGGAGGGGGGAGGAGGGGGAGGCGAGCTTGAGGAAAGAGGGGGAGCAGAGGGAGGAGTCGGGATCGGTGCGTCTTTTTTGGGCGGGGGAGGGCGCCGGGATTGCAAGGGTGGGGGAGGAGGGGAAGCGGGAGTCGGTGTGTGTGTGTGTGTGTGTGTGTGTGTGTGGGTG
>BFEA01000085.1:282469-298374 GCA_003427395.1 Chara braunii
CCCGCACCCCCACCCCCGCCAGCACTCAACCCTGCCGCTGCCAGCTGTTGGCCCCGCCCCCGGCCCTGCACCCGCAGCTACCCCCCCCCAGGGGTGGGTATGGCCCGGGGTCCGGGGTGGGGCACAAAACCCCATTTTTCGGGTTTAGCCCACGGGGTGCGCGCTCTCGCTTCGCATCTCCCACTATGTTTTTTTTTTTTTTTTTTTTTTTTTTTTTGGGGGGGGGGGTCTGGAGCCGGGGTTGGGGATGCCCACCCCCGGACCCCCGCCGGGGCTCGACAACCCTGCTCACCGGAAACCGTCTGCTGTCCAGGAGTGCCTTTTTGTCTTCCAAATGGCATCATTTAGATCTAGTTCGCTGGCTCATTTATGCTCCACTTGGATGTAAGTAACGAGAAGGGGAGGGGGAGGAGGCTGGGGCCACATTGGGGGAAGCAGGGGAAAGTAGTTAGAAGCTTCGTCACCGAGATCGACAAAATGGACGATCCGGTGAAAGTGGGGGAATCAATGATTCGGTCGGGGGAGGGAAGCGAGGTATTCAGCATACAAGGTGGGGATCGTGCGCAGGGTGTTATCGCACACGGACTAGTAATCTTCCACGGTGAGGAAGGTCCCGAAGACAACGCAAGACAACTCCACATGGTTCTACTGCCTCCATGCAACACTGAAGAGAAGGATATTGAGAGGAAAGGAGGGAGCGTCATGGGGGTCGCCTTCGCAGAGCAGGCGTGCAGCACAATGACGGTAGAAAAGCTGGTTGGCGAAGGTGCGGCAATCAAGGGGAAACTCGATGTGGGGGCGCTGAGAGAAGGAGAGGTAATCAAGAGGACAAAGAAGGCGGGACGAAGACAGAGCGCTTGAGCTGGGAGGAGGACAAGGGCGAAGCGCGGAGGGGGCGGAAGAGGAGGGAGATGGTGAGCGAGACCGGCGGAGGCGGCGGCAGGAGGATTCTGCGCCATCGTGGCGGCTACCCACTTCCTCAGGTAACTCGCGATTCTGAGCAGAATCCACTGGTATGGCTAGGCGCGAGCTTGTTGGCGGCACTACTTCGAGTTCCTTCGTAGATGGCTTGTCCTCCTCGTACTCACTCTCTGCTTCTTCTCCGTCGCCGTCCTCATCAGTTGTGGACTCGGCCTCGGCTTCCTTTCTTCTTTTGGCATATCGGGGAGAGAGATGGATTCGGGATCGTCGTCGGATGGCACTTCCCCGTTGTCTCTGTGGGTCGTCCAAAAGTCTTCCAGATCAGAGTTGTTGGGGGAGACGTCGTCCAAGTCCAAAAAGTTCCACTCAGTTGGGTCGTGCTGGGCCAAGAAATCTCTGACGTCCTCCGTGCAACTAGTCCAGATGACCGTCGGTGCTAGCGTCCGCTCCAAGGTTACTGGCTCCATTTGGCTCGGATCACTGGGATTGAAAGAGATGATGCTTAGAGGCAGATCATTGAAGATATGCGCCAGAAGACCAATATTTTGTTGGCGACGATCGTCGTTCAGGGACGATGCTGCACAGTTCGCCACAAACATGACAACCATAGTCACGTCCCTTTGTCCTGGCCGAGAGAAACGCAGAAACATCGACGCTTCCACCACGATCACCAATGAACCACGATCCGTCGAAATCGTGACTTCCACTGCTGCGTACCTAGCTTGCCCGATAAATGATTGCGTGAATCACATAAGATCGGGTTAAGTCGCGGATAAACCACTTGGCGAAACTGCATGGATGGTCGAGGTTGAAGAAGTCGAGCAGAGATGGCAGGTTCAAGTGCAAAGCTCATGGCGGTGGCTGCGAGCAAAGGGTATCAGATGAGGAAGAGTAAGGAAGGACAAGATCACTGTTCGGAATGGAAAGAGACGAGGAAGAAGGAGCAAGAAGATCAGGGGACGGAAGAGGACGAAGATAAGAGATCTGGCAGACGATAGGAAGGGAACTATGGCTGGCGCCTATTTCAGGAGCGATGCACACCCTGACCTCCACGTTAGACCCTAGCTCAACTACGAGGAAACAGCCAGAAAACTTGGGAGCGATTTTCCGGTCTAGTGCAACATTTATGTAGTTGTAACAGGTCCACCAATTCATACCGGATTTGAGGGCCCGCATTCCCGTTTCGGGCCTCATAACTACGGACCTGTGTACCGGGGGCAACTCACTCATCCTTTGCCTCTTACGAGCCAATCTAGGGACTGCCTTTTCCATTAATTCGGCATACCTTTTGGCCTTAGCCTTAAAGGACACGCGGAGGACGCCCGCCTGTCCTTTCCCCATGGCTTGGCACTTATCAAGATATCTCGGTTGATGACGCAGGGGATACTATTCGAGCCGCAACTGGAAGGGGGTGAACCCTATTGATTCGTGAGGGGTGGCCCGATGAATTCCTATGATCGGGTACACTATTTGGGGCCACAGACGCCTGTCATCAGCCGCTAGATTCAGGCGCAGGGCGGTTTTAATCATGCAGTTCGCATTTTCCGCAAGTCCGTTGGATTGGAAGACATCCGGAGCGGTGTGTCGTAGTGCGATGCCTCTACATGTCAACAGTTCCTCTACCTCTCTTATGTTTCTATATGAGTATTGAGGAATCGGTCGATGTAGGTAGCTATTTCCAAGGCCTTGCGTGTTTTGCACGGATGAACTTCTATGTATTTTGAAAAATGATAAATTAAAACCAATAAATTTGAATATTCGCAACAATTAGCTCCAAATGGCACGTCAATATTTGTAGTATCCATATTGACTCGCTAGAAGGAGCGTTCTACCTCTGTCAAAACTATGGTATTTCGCACGAGGATTGGGGCTCGATAGGCTACACATACTAGACAATTACCGACCAGTGCCTCACATCTTCGCGAATATTAGACCAGAACCACCGATTTCGATCAATAGTTCCTTTCGTGACACGTATCACATAATGAGCGGCCTGTTCCTCGTGAGCGGATCGGATCCAATCACACTCTTGAACGGATGTGGAACCGTCAACCATAATCCCAATCCGTTTGTTTTACGTTTCTCTAGATGGTCGTTGATCCATCGGTAATCCTGAGATCTCTCGAAGGCACGACCTTTGTCATGCTTCGTGTAGCCGTCTAGGGGTTTGCCAGCTAATTTCATCAGTAGGATTTTATCCGTCCAAACATTTGTCCGTCGAAACTTCTTGTGATAGTCGGGTCCGTCAGTTCTAGCAGCCTCAAATCTAGCTTCCATAGGAAACTTAATCGTACGACACAGAAGGCACTTCCATAACTTGCTAACCACCCGATATCGAATGCATGCGCCATGCGTGCAGTTGACGGACGTGGCACAATCATCGACTCAATCGACAAATCCTAACTCGTGGGGATAAAAATCCACTCCGTAAACTCGCGAAATGCAGTTACAAAAATAACAGAATTTATCCGAGAGATCTGAAAAGAATGAAGGGTCACAAAGCCGAGAAGGGGAAGGAAGATCGGGGAGAGAGGGCGGAGCAGCCATCGCTTCCGAGTGAAGACTCTAACCTTTTGGAGGATCTCCACCTCACTGTAATTATGCTCATCGTTCAATTCTGGATCATTCCACGGGGTTACTTCCTCACTTGTCGGGACCCTTTTAGGCCGATGCAGACTTGTCAGTCCGTTGGCGTTTCCATGTCGCCCGTGCTTTATGTGGCGAATATCAAATTCCATGCTCTGCAACGTGGTGGCCCATCTTCCTATCATACCAAAATCATCCTTCAATTTCTTCAAGGCCAGGAGCGGTTCATGATCTGTGACCAGAGTGAACTTCCATCTGTATAAGTAGGCTCGAAAGTGGGTAATTACCCACAAGGCAGCAAAGCTCCAGTCGGCGCGGAGTAGTTCCTCATACAAGGAGGCACCTTCTTTGATGCATACTCCACCACGTGTTCCAACCCATTTGGTCCCAGCTGGGCCAGAATCGCCGAGATCGCGTCAGGCTGTCAATTGGTGATGAGAATAAAAGGCTTTTCTGGGCCCAACCTCGTAAGAATTGGGGCCGAAATCAGATCCGCCTTCAATTCTCGAATCGCTTGGTCGCACTAAGGGTTCCAAATCAATGGCTGATCTTTTTTCAGTAAGTTTGTGAGGGATCCCGCGATTGTCTCAAATCCCTTGATAAACCTTCAGTAGTATGAAGTCAGTCTCAGAAATGCGCGAACTTGCATAAGCGACGTGGGGATTGGCGCGTCTTTCACCGCCTTCACTTTCTGAGGTTCTGCCTGCAAGCCCTTGTCGGTAACCACGTATCCCAAAAAGGAGATCTTTGTCAGGAAGAACTGGCACTTCTCGAGAGTAACTTTGAGACCTGCATCTTTTAAAGCGTGCAACGTCCACTCAATGTGTTGGATGTGACCCTCGTAGGTGCTTGAGTACACCAAAATATCATCCATATTCACAATCACACAGTAGTTAATAATACTCTGTGCCAGCTGCATTTTTTGCACAAAGTTCTGGAAAGCTATGTTCATCGCGCGCTGAAACATGGTTGGTTCCTTACAGATGTCCATCGGGCATCGAATCCATTGCCATGTCCCTTCAAAAAGGACGAACGTTGTCTTCGAAAAATCTTCCTTTTTGAATAGAAGGTGATGAAAACCATAACGGACATCAAATTTCTTGAAAAAACGCGCACATCCAATCACATCCAACAGTTCATCAATCTAAGGGAGAGGATAAACATCCTTAATCATGATATCGTTTAATTTTCAATAATCAATACATATTTGAATTCCTCCCGTCTTCTTCCGTACAATCACCACAGGAAAAGACCAAGGCCCAATCACGGGTTTGATCCATCCATTAGCCTCGAACTCCTTAATTCTATGGAATACGGCAAGCCGCTACGCTGGGGAGTATTGATAAGGAGTGTAGCTGATGGGTGGATGGTTCCCCCCGTAATGATTTCATGCTCAAGTCATGATCATGCACACTCGGTACGACGGCATATCCATTTAATCCCTTCGTGAAGAGTTTTCGTATTTCCTTGGGAACACGAGACCAGACTGTGATTGTCGAATTTGTACCGAAAATCTCGAGGCGGATCTCAATCCAATCTGGATCGAGTGGACGCCTTCCTTCCACGCTAGAAAAATCGAACTGCTGGTTCCTACTGAGAATATCGTGGCAAGCATTTGTGACTCAGCGGGACTGATCATTTCAGTTATTTCCCTTCGGCATCAATCTTTGGATCTGTAACACTCGTCACAATCTCCAGTCTTGTTAGTTGTGTCATTTCCTCCATAAGAATTGAAACATCACTAATCGACGCCTCCGCTTCTTCTCTAATTAGTCCTATCATCGCACCTTTCATAAGCAGAGGTCTACGCGGAGAGGTAGAGAGATCGAGATATTGAGTCATTTGTCGGTACCTTCCTCAGAGGGAAAGTGCACCCTCGTAGAGTGAGAAAAGTAAAGGGTACGAGGGGGGTCCAAAAGGTCTACCATGTCTGCGATCCGCAGTATTGGTTCACTGGGGAAGGAAGCCACAAGGATTCGGGTTTCCATAAGAGTGAGAAAAGACAACAAGGGTGGGGAAACAAAGCTAAACTTAGTACTTTCAGTATTCAAACAGGACCACGCGGCACTCAAAATCATTCAGAATTCCTCCTTGGCTTCCTGTACAAAGAGTCGAACCAACTTGTTCCACTCTTCTTCAGTTGGCATATGGTTTAAACGTTTCCTGCAATATTTTTCATCGTACAAACTTTCCTTGGTCGGGAGAGATTCTTCGTCGGTTTCCGCCGAGGAATCTCTCTCGATCACTCGTGTCCCGATCATTCCCACTCGCACAGTTTTATCTACCGTCCCCAAGGTTTTCCTCAGATGCCGCATGGAGAAGCGCAAGGGAACAGTCTGGAGTTTTCCTCCGGTATGAATGAAAATGAGCTGCTTGGAATCGAAATGCAAACGTGAGTCGACAGCCATACCCCAGGGTAATCCTAGCAACACGGAATACACTTGCACATCAATTACCAGCGCATTAACTAGCACATGCACTCGTCCAACCTTGACTACTACATTTTCAATCATCCCCACAATGTTTATGGTTTCTTATCACCGAGACGTAGTTGTCCTTTCCTTATAGGGGGAGTATGGAGTTTAATCGTTCGATCTTCGGGATCGTATCGAGCGATACTGGTACAACGGATAATCCGGTATCGACTAAAGCATTAAACGACTTTCCCCATACCTCACAGTCACACTCCGCGCTTTTCCATAATACTGGTCAAACACGGATAAAGTGATTTTTTTCCGCATATGCAATTGTCACCACTCGTGTGGTCTCAAATACTTCCGATTTGTCAGAAAGGTCAGTAACAACTATTGGCTCAGATGCGGAAGGTGTTGGTGCTGCCATCTCTTCCTTTTTCTTTAGCATTCGTTGAACGCGCTGATAGGTAAACCGCTTCAAGTTCTTATGGCATTGCTGCAAGAGCTTGTCGTTTGTGGTCTCGGATGGTTAATAGATGACCAACAAGAACGGATACTCAAATATCTAATTGTTTTAGCGTTTGCAGGACGTCAATTTCCTCGGTCCAAAATTGAGGTTCCGGTTTCGATTCTCGTTCCACCCATTCAAGCTCACCCTTACCAGGCCGAATAGCTCCAATCAAACATGCCAATTGGAAATATTCGATCGAATCAACAACATCCACAACTTCAAAGGAAGCGTCAGATATTCATGCAATCGCTTTGGAGGGAGGAGGGAGAGGGAGGGTGAGGGAGAGAGAAAAGAAGGGAAACCATCCTGTTCCTTCGAGTAACGCAGCCACCCGTCCCTGGTTCATAGCTACTGGTGCTGCAGCAGGAGGTGGTTGGTTCATTTTCGGGAGAGGGCAGTCTCGTGCGAAGTATTCGGGCTACTTACACTTGAGTATTTTACTCTCCTGAGTGGCCGACAGCCTGGTGGGGTACAGCAGGAGCAGGAACAACAGCTTGCGCTTGTGGCAGAGGGGCAAGTAGCAAAGGGTACGAAGAAGAAGGGTGGGTACGTGTCGTTTTTGAGTTCGCACTCATTGGTTCCCTCAAGACTTGCTCTAATCGATCAATCTACAAAATTTGAGTCCGTATCAAGTGGTTCATCCATTTCAATTGTCGGGAAGTCGCTGAAATATATGAGCCAGATGCAGGTTGGTGACGAACACCTACGTCGTAGACGAAGGTAAGACGGTGTTCGAAGAAGCAGTTCTCGAAGGGGGAAGAGAGGAAGAAGGGGAGGATGCGGCCGGGGGATGTGAGGGGCATGATTCGGCGATGGTCCATCTGGGTTCTCGAGATCGGGATGATGATAAAATCGCCCAATCGATCAGAGCCAAGAGCGCCGTTTTGCTGCCACATCTGCTATCGTATCAGCTATATCCTCATTCCGATTTATATACTTAAGTGTATCCAGCTAGTCCTGCTCGAGTGCTTTAGCAATGATCGCTGGAAGTTGTGTTGTCTTGGTAGGGACTTTATTTTGCAATTTTGTTTTTAGAGCAGGATTGTCGAGATGGTCTATAAACCAGCGTTTTCTTCCCGCCCAAACTTGTCCAGCACGGTTTGAAATCTACCCACAAAATCTGGTAGCAATTCTCCGGGTTCTTGGGGGCATGTTTTCAATACAAAACAGGCAGTGTCTTCACTTACCTCATCAAACCTGGCCAAGAACGCCTTTTTAAATGTATCCCAATCCACCCATCTATGACGTCTAAACCAATCGTGAGCGGTTTCTTACAAGCAGAGTGACGACTCAAGGAGATCGGTCGCGTCATAACCCTGAGCCTCCACGGCCTCGAGCCATGCTTCCAGATGACTGTGATTAGGATAAAATGGAAAGGTGGTTGGAATGCTTACCATCACGCGAGGGGCCTGTACATTAGTGTTAGACATTACCGCCTCCTGTCTTGCTTCCGCCGACCTGTTTCGAGTGACTTGAGGATTTCTTCGATTTGTTCGAGCTCGTCCTCTCGCCAGCTGGTCCCACTATTACCAGAACCGACATGTGTCGGCTTCGATACCAACCTCACGCCCTGCGCTGTCTTCCGATCGGAGTGATAAGTTGTGTGGAATAGGCCCTGAAAAACAACATAATGGGGTGTGCCAAGGATTTTTGGGAAATTGAGTGTGGGGACACTGACGGAACTGAAGTCCCCCACGTGGTTCCCGTTTAGTTAGAAATGGTCATCGCCACGAGGGAAGGGAACAAACGCATGCAATTTTCAAACATCCATTCAATCCAAAAAGTATCGTTGAACCTCCACGCGGGCTACTTGTCGTGATTTAGAGTGGAAGGGTGAAGCTACGCACGTGGGATCTCATTTTGGAATCAGATCCCGTCGCCGCTCATTTCAGAGCTCGAAATCCGACGTGGATGGCCTCAACCTGGTTGCTCGTTCCCTTTGTTCGTCTTCGCCACGTGTTCAGTAGTGGAACCCCCTGTTCTGATAACGCTCTGCACGACGAAAATCACTACATACAGTGTTGGGCCAGTGGGGTGCTATCGCCGCCCACGGGATGACAATCAACTCGTTAAAAGGCAATAACAATACGAAGGGAAGTGAGTATTGATAATGACAAAACCAGCACCTACGAATCCTGAACACTTCGTTTTCGATGGAAAATAATAACATCGGCCGATCTTGGCGATGGCTTCCCATATGTCCCACTCGCATACAGGTGTCCTTTCCTTGTTATACGGGAACGGCCATGATGGGGATGCCGGGAGTCGACACCCACTCGGGTCGGAATAATCGATCCACATGGCACAAGCAAATTCTGAGTACGTCAATCACAAAAGTAAACAGTCTCAATGGTACGTGTTTAATTGCCTTTCATTCATCCGGCGAACCAATCAAAAAAGAAAGTGTGAGCATCATCATTCATCAAAGGGGGCGACAAGCATGCATTCCCATAACCTCAATGGGATTGTTACTTACTTAGCCCAATCCATGCACATGTGCAACAAATCTCACATACACGACTCCTCAATTGTTTGAGAGATGCATCAACAAAGAAAACCGATAAGATCTCCTAAGGCTTACTGGTCCCTTTGAGTTCAATGATGCTCGTTCGTGCGAGATCCAATTGAATTCAAAAACGGCGAGCGAGATCAAGGAAATCTCGAGTCATTTTGGCATTCATCAGATACATAAGAGCAAGGGAGAGAGAGGGAGAGAGAAGAGAGAGAGAGAAAGAGGCGCAGCTTCACCGAAGAAGAGAACTGAAGAGAGAGGGAGAGAACTTTGGTTATATAGACAATCTTCAAGGGGGGGGCACCCGGCTATTCGTCGTGGACTTAGCTTCTAAGAACCTTAAGGAAGAAGGATCTGAAAATCAAGGTGCACCAGCCTTCTGCTCTTTGATAATGGGCCCTGGCCATGCAACCACTCGTACACACACACTCTTCTCACTCAGGTACTTACGATCCTGGTCGCCACGTACCAACCTCCAAACCACAGTGATCGTCGCCCCGTCAACTCAGCCTTTACACCAACTTGCCCAGATCCCACAATTCGTCATGGCCACCCGACGCACAATCATGCATACACTGCAGTCGGCTCGTCGGGACTTTCGAACTCACTACTTGCACATCACCTAGCCACGACTTACCTGAAGCTGGTTCATGGGTTCAGAGAGAGATTTTTGGACGCGCTTGCGATTCCCGCGAGTTCCTTCACAGCCAATCAAATCACAATGTGCGGGGAGTACCCTCCTTGCACAACGTCGCCTGACGGCTTCGAATACTTTGAGGGGGATCGGTAGGGAGTTTCGGTATGGTATGGGGATGATGGCAGGAAGGAGGAGAGCGCGAAAAGTAGCGTGGAGCGGACCAAGATTCAGACAAAGAGTAAGGGCGAAGTGTGAGAGGAGAGGAGATGGAAAACAGTTACGAGTGAAGGAGAGAAGGCACAAAGAAGAGGAGGGTGAAGATGACATGGGTCCTAGCGGGAACCAGCGAAAGCTTGTATGCATGGTGTCGGTGCAGAAAAGAAAAAGGCAACGAAACAGTTACGTGCCATCCATTTTGGTTCTAAAGCTACTTCAACATTGAAAAAATTCAAATACAATATCAGCGCGTGGAATTGAGCGGGCAAAAATCCTAGATATATCCAACTTCCTACTAAAAATTCACAGATCTTTCAAGGGCGAGTGCGGGAATACCCATTTGCAAGAAAGGACGCGTCAGCGGGAAGAGTGCCCGTAAGTTCTGGAGTTTTTAATTGTCGAACAAACATCTTAGCTCGCTCGCTAAGGCGCGAGTAATTCCTACGTAGATGCATGGATTGTCGAAAGGAAACTACAAGGAAATCCAAAAGAAACATCGTCTTAGACACGAGAGGGGCATGGTTGGTCTGTGATTCCATGCACTGAGGAGATAGCAAAAAGAAGGGGTACCCAAAAAGAGCCCAAGAGAAATGCGAAGAGTACGAACAACAGGAACTTGGGGCTTCGGAAGATCGTTCGGGTCAGAAGCTGCTACGTCACAGTTTCGGCCTGGAGGTTCAACCCCCGCCCAAAATCCTCAACCACGCTCCAATTCCTCTGCTCGGTGTTCCCACGGGTACGGAACATTGCATGGTGCGTGAGGTTGAGTATCACACACTATCTGAATTCGAATTTTGAAAGGGTTTTGTTGACGTCCATATTCCTTCCCCGTTATGTCAACCTTTCACTCCTCTTGTGTTGCCACCAGTTCTGCTTGCCATAGCCAAGGAAATAGGCGACACACCCCTCTTTTCGTCCTGACCCCTTTCCTCCTCCACTTGCTTATCTTCCTCTACCTGCTCCCCCTCGCACCTTCCCTCCTCCCTCTTCATCTCCATCATGTTCCCTCCTCCTCCTCTACTCCCAGCTTCCTCCTTCCATTTATATCATCTTCCCTCCTCCTCCTCTACTTCCAGCTCCCCACCTCCCTTGCTACACATTTCCTATCATTTTTCATTTCCTCCAGATGGAAAACGATAGTAAAATGTAGCGATGGAGGCGAAAAGGCGGGAGCAGAGGACATGAAAAACAACACTCTCCGCCCACCACATCTCACCATCACATTTCACTACTTAGTGGAAAAATAGGCCGCCATCTTCTTCCAGATTGATTCCAGAGAGTACAGGTTCGAGTCCCACCTAACTGCTTCAATAGTAGCAGAGAGCCCTGAAGTGGGAGGCCAACTGTCAGCTCCGAGATGGCAGTTGCAAACGAGTACTTATACGGCAAAATATGTGTGTGTATGTGTGTGTTTGTGTGTGTGTGTGTGTGTGTGTGAGAGAGAGAGAGAGGGAGAGCTAGGACCGTTCGGATAGTCCCCATCTGGTTTCAGCGTTGTACAGTTGAACGGGATTATTTCTTTGAAAAAGGAAAAGGTGGAGCCAAGGCCGACGCTGGAGGATTTGTTTTCCTTTTTTTTTTCCATTTTGGAAAGTCCAAGCGATAATCATGGGATACCAAGCACCATCACATATAACTTGAATGATGGTGTTCCATGGAGAGATCAAATCAAAGGGGGAGGGAGCTACTGGGAACACAACCATAGGTCGCAAATGAAGGAGAGCAATTGTGGTGGGAGGGCGACAGAGCGGGTGGTACGCTTGGTTAGATCCATCCTATTGATTGATTGACAGATTGATTGATTGACCAGTTGGTCAGTGGATTAACGATTGGTTGATTGATTGATTGACCAGTTGGTCAGTGGATTAACGATTGGTTGATTGATTGATTGATTGACTGATTGATTCGACTGATTTGATTTGATTGATTTGATTGATTGACAAGGGGAAAATGAGAAAAGAGGGATGATTATAGAGTGTGATTATTGTAATGACCCGCCAAAACGCAGACTGAAAACATTGCTGATTTTTGGGTTTTGCCGCTCGAATGTATGCCTTGCTGAGATTCCCACGTTGCGCCGAGTTTTCTAGGTCTGTGTGTGTGTGCGCGCTTGCTGGCCCGTGTGCCTGTCTGAGCGCACGTCTGCCTAAGTATGTGTGTGGCCCAACGACACTTCTCTGTTGTGAGGCCCGCGGGGCCGCTACTTACCTGTGGCCGTGACTTTGAGGGTTGCAGCAGGGAAAACACTAAAGTAGTGGGGAGTAGGCCCGTGACACTTAGGGCAGTGGGGGAAAAACACTCAAGTAGCAGGAAGGTCGGTACCACTCAAGTAGCGGTAGATGTGTCGGGAACTCAAGGTCGAGCAAAAGAAGATAAAAAGCTGACATTTTTAGATGCCAGGTAGCAGTCCGGTAGAGGTAGGTGGGTACCAGTCCAAGTAGCCTGAGTCTAGGGCCTGTGCGAACGATATCAGAGCCTGCAATGATGTTTCCCTCCGAAAGCGAGAAGGTACCGGTTGCTTGGAGGTCACACGGCCTGGAAGTCACTGCCCAAGAGGCAAGTAGGCCGCTATATCTCCAGGTAGAGCGTTGGCTCTACCTCATTTGCGGTATGCAAGTTTGGGCGTCATGCTGCTTGAGCGGGCGCTGGTTCTCAGAGCGCTGCCTAGGAGGAAGGAGGAGAGTTGGGCGCTTTGCCTGGCTATGGCAAGCAGCCCAGCTTGGGGAGGAAGAAGAAGTGGGGAGAGTGGCGAGGTACCTACCTGGCTATGGTGGACACCATCTTCATCACCTTGTTAGGCGTTGCATTTGGAAGGCCCCTGTTGGGGTAGTGTCGCACCAAGGAAGCTTTGAGGCTGAGTCAGGCATGGCGTCCTGAAGAGCAGTGGCTATAGCTGCTTTGCGTTGTCTTTTGCGCAGGAGGGCAGAGCCCTTAGCAGTCCGCCATTGCCTGAGCTTGTGTGAGAAAGAAAAAGATGGAGGCCATGGATATGGTGGACCTCTTGTTAAGCTGGCAGTAAAGAGGGAACTTCAGATATTGATTCTGGTTCAACCACTCATTGTTATTATTATTTGGGAGAAGAATAAGATTGGCGGAGACGAGGAGGAGGAGGAAAGTGGAGAGAGAAGGGGGATTTGTCATTGGTCTTGCTGGTATACATCTTCTGCTTCTTCTTTCTTCTTTCTTGTTTCTTCTTCCTCCTCCTCCTCCTTTGGTCTTGATCTCCTTGCAAGTGTTTTCATTCCTTTTGCAATTGGGTGGCATTGTCTTTCGTTGTGAATTTGCACTTCGAAAATAGTCAGGCTCGGTGAGAGAAAAGATGATTACTTACGCACACCTTCCAGACTAACCTCCATGATCCGATGAGCAATCGTGGATGCATGTGGAGGCATTCTCACAGTAGCACGTTTTCGCCTGAGCTCTGGCCAGACGTTCGGCTATATGCATCCTTTGCAGGTCGTAATTGTGGCCAGATGCATCCAGAAGAGTGCTAGTGTGAGTATGGTTTCTCTCTTTACTAATTAGCCAAAACAGATTAGTCTGGGCTTGGATTGATCCCCGAAGTGGATGGGAATCAAACCCTTTTTAAAAAGAGAGAGGGAGAGAGGAAGGGAGAGAGAGACAGACAGACAGACAAACAGAAAGATTTGTGTGTGTGTGTGTGTGTGTGTGTGTGTGTGTGTGTGTGTGTGTGTGTGTGTAAGAGAGAGAGAGAGAGAAAGAGCGAGATCAAACTAGTCCCACCCAGAGAAAGGTGCCATCCAACTGGATATGGATGCAGGGGAATCAGGCATAGATAGCCTTTCGTGTTTGGTTCGACCGGCATGAGAAATCGACAAGTACGTGTAGGGGCATTGACAATAATTTTTACCAGGGGTCCAACGGCTAGAAATGCAGAGGCATATGTACAAGTGGCACGGGGCCCGGTGCGGGTATATGTGAAAGATGGCACGTCCAATTGGCGAGTGGGATATTTCACAAAGTTCCATGACTGTCGTGGTGACATTTTGCCATACCCATGCCCTTTAGGGATATATGACGAAATAGCCCAACTTTCAGGGGCATATCAACAATTTCCACCAATTGCAATAACCCATGCTATATGTCTCGTCGAAAAACTGAGGGCCAACTCAGTTGCCCTCAGCCCAGGTCGAAAAAGGGGCAAAAGGACCCCGCACGACGACTCAGGGCCTGAACGTGTGGCAGTTGCCTTTGGTCACCTATCGAGATCCCAACAGTCCAAGTCCAAAGGTACCTAGCCCAGGCCGCTGCTCAAGCACACACTTGGTTGTATGCAGGTACCCAGACAGCATCAGGTCCAAGGGAGAAGTCTGCAATCCGGGCCCTCAGCTACGAGTCAATTTGGACAACTGTGGGGAAAACACCCGAGGCCAGACAACCTCGACAATTGCTACTTAAGGCCGGCCTCGAGTGAGTCAAGCATTCAGTCTTGCTATGCTGCTTTTAACGCTGGCTCGTTTGTGACTAGACGCTGGCATTATGCTGGCTCGATGCTGGCAAGACGTTGGTTGTGCACTAGCGTTGCGGACGACGGCACGAGGTGGAGACAGCATGTTGGCGCTTTTTGCATTGTGCGCCATGCTTGCTGGGATTGTATGTTGATGTGGCGTTACCTCTGGTCTACATTGCATGCTGATGTGGCACTACCTCTGGTCTACATTGCATGCTGATGTGGCGCTACCACTGGTCTACATTGCATGGTGATGTGGCGCTACCTCTGGTCTACATTGCATCGTGATGTGGTGCTACCTCTAGTCTATACATCGCATGCTGATGTGGCGCTACCTCTGGTCTAAATTGCGTGCTGATGTGGCGCTACCTCTGGTCTACATTGCATGCTGATGTGGTGCTACCTCTGGTCTACATTGCATGCTGATGGCCAAACCTTTGGTCTACATCGCACGCTGACGTGGTGCTACCTTTGGTTCATATTGCTGATGTGGCGCTGCCACTGGTCTCCATTGATGATGTGGCATATGCCACCTGTTTTGACTATTGACGTGGCATTGTCCACGCTGTCTACATGAGCTGACTGGTTGCAAGGAGGAGGAAGATCGAGATCTGTGGATGAAGGAGGTCGGGTACTCACCTGAGGTTGACGTCGTCACTGGAATCTGTTATGTCTTCATGGTCTTCACGAGATTAAGTGTCACGTGGCACTAGTGTGTGTGATCAAGAATAAACTTATTATCATTGTTGACGTGGAGAGGGAAGAAGCCCGGAGAAGGAGAGGGCCCGAAGGGATTATTATGTGTGATCTTTCATCTTTTCCTTTGTCTATTCCCCCCCCACTCTCTTCTTTGATGGTCATGAGATCATGTTTGAGATATCACTTCACGATTTGGAGACTTTGATGCAAATAATGAGACTACTGATGTCTGACGACTTCTAAGTATCTACCAGACTGGGTTATTTACAATTTGGTATCAGAGCAACTCTTTCATCGCAATCTACTGTCTACTGTCAGGTGCTGACGTTGCACCCAGGTAAGTGGGAGGTGCCGCATGTGCAAAACACAACGCGTTTATTAATGCGCGTTATATATACCGCAAGTCTAGACATTGTAGTATTGCATGTGCGAGCAGCTGTCCCTTGAAGATGATGATGTGGCTACACTGAAGATTTCAAGATGTCACCAAGAGCTTCGTTGGCAATGTGCTGACGTGGCGCTGGTGCAGAGTGAGATTGGTACCGCTGATGTGGCACATTGTTTATGTGGCATGCAGGGCATGGTCTGACGTGGCACGTACCTGTGTTACTATTGCTTGTTGTTGATGTACTAACATGGTATGCTGGTGTTGAGTGTATGGTAGACCTGCATTGTTGACGTGGCATCCCTCCTAGTAAATCTTTCGGGTCCTTGTTGCTGACGTGGCAAAAGTGCTGCGTTGGCATGCCAGATGTGACACGTGGGATGCAAAGACTGTGCACTTGTTGTTGAGGGTCACATTGTTTCTGCAGATGATAAAGTAGAAGCTAACCATTGATTCCCTGTTATCTGTTTTGTGGATGTTGTGTGTACTCACAAGTGTGTTGTTGTCTTGATCACACTGGTCGTGGTTGCGGTACCTGTAGCTGTAGGACGTC
>BFEA01000085.1:298799-321182 GCA_003427395.1 Chara braunii
TTGCGGTACCTGTAGCTGTAGGACGTCATCACATAGGCAACAAAGTTAGGACTTAAGGAAGTAATTGATTACCTACTTCTTTGTATTTGTCTTGCTTAGGACGTCATCACATAGGAAACAAAGTTAGGACTTAGGAAGTAATTGATTACCTGCTTCTTTGTATTTGTCTACTTACTTCTTGTTGTAGAAGTTGCGTGTGTCGCGGAATTTATTCTTGTCTTTTGATTTTATTTATTGTGCGGCATCTATACATGTGGAAAAATGAACTCCCTCTGGAAATGTTTGCGTGCCTCTATCTTGCACGGTTTATTCCTCTTTTTTTCTTTCATATTCCTCTCATAGTCTATGTCGATGAAGAAGGGCGAGGATTAAGGACTCGTGGGCAAATAGATGCGAGAAAGAAGACTTTGATTGGCCTTCTCCATCAGTTTCTTGGTGAGGTACACAGTGCTGGTTCAAAGATTGAACAGCAAATCCATGGCCAGTTCAATCTGCAAGCTGCAGAAAGTGATCTGCAAGCCGCGGATACTGACGTTGAATCGATAGAGACCGGTAAGAAGGTCGAGGACCTCATAAGGCAAGGACGAATAGTCCTTGACCGGTATATCGCCGAGGGATTTGCCAAGATAGAACATGAAAGAAAGAAGAGAATAGAAGAAGAGAAGGGAAAGGTAGAGTTACAACCGTCTGTTGAAATGATGGAGGAAAATGTCAAACAACTAAAAAACACTTTGAGAGAAAAAAAGAGAAAGATCGAGGAGTTCCGAAGAATACAAGAAGCGCAGGAAGAAGAAGAACGAATGATAAATGAATTACGACAAAGCTTTCATTATGAGGAAGCAGGCAGCGAGCTTGCAACCATCCTTCAATCAATTATGATAGTAACACTGCCTCGTTAGACACAGTGACCAGACTCTTGAAAGGAAAGGTAGGACTTGAGGAGGCGACCAGGAGGAGGATAGTAAAGAAGGAACCCCAAAAGAAGTTATTGAAGGATGCCATGAAGCAAGCTACGCCAAACAAAGATGAAGGTTCCAAAAAGGAACCTGAGAGATCGGCCGAGAATAAAGAAGAACCCAACAAGAAAGAGGAACCGGTCAAAGAAGCGGAGAAGCCGAAAAAGAAAGAAAAAGTCGAAATGAAATTGTCATTTACGTATAACAACAACAATAAAAATTTGTTGTTATTGATTGCTGAAATCCAGACTTATTGTAGCACCGCACCCGTTGAGCCTGAAAGTAAGGTTGCTTTCTCTACGTCTTGTCTCTCGGCGGAGTAGCCAAGGAATGGGTGTTGGTCGAAGCCAATGCTGCTGGTTTGGAGGATATCGATGAGTGGGCTGAGACCCTTGATCTCAAGCAGTTTCTCCAAAAGATCAATGAGAGATTTCTTGACAAGACGACGGCCGATAAGGCCTTTGACGAACTTACCACGATCGTCCAGAAACATTGGACTTCTGTGGACGTATTGTCACGTGAAGTTGATCGTCTTTTAGAGGTACCAGGGTTGAACCTACAGCACAACAAGGTTATGTATATATATTCACGTTGTCGAGCACATCGGTCAGGCACAACACAAAGCAGCGCGGGACCCTCCTGGTCGCGTCACGCAGGAGTTGGTCTTAATCCTCGTCGCAAAATGCATATGGAGCTTCCACAAGCCGCTCCTGCCGAGTCCGCCAGCCAGACCTCTCGCGAGCCCCTACGACAGGATAGGGCCTACGCGAGGCACAACTTACCTCCACCTTACGGGAGTTGCCACCTCCCTTTTGTGGGCGCATCCCTGCCGAGCTACAAGTCCACTGTACGAAAGCTAATCAGTTGCAATCGAAGAGGTGGACCAGCCGAGGGCGTTTCTCGTTCGTTGTAGCATAGGGGGTACGCGCGGTAATTACGCCTCTATCGGACCCGCACGTGAATCGACATCTTGGGGGCTTGAGGTCCCAAGCGCGACTCATCGCCGGTCGGCTAGGACGCATCCCACACTTCACGTGCACACTACTCTAAAGAACATTAAAAAAAAAAAAAAAAAAAAACATACACACATACACATACATATACAAAATGACACGAAATAAACAACGCGACAACACTCCTAATCCCTTAGTAGCCATTCCATAACTTTCCGACGTGGAAATCGGTTAGGCGTCATGCGCGAGACTTAGTATAAAACCGCGCTGACGCAGGGCTAACTCATATCGACTCGCAATGCAAGCGTAAGCAAGCGGTCGCAATGATGGCGTACTATGTAGTACCCATACTCATGCGGTCCTCGTTAATCTTGAGGGTCCTGTTCGACACTAAAGTGTCCGCTGACACGCGCCTTGAGGAAATAATCTCTCGACGCTAGACAACCGCCAAGTGCGGTTGAGAACCACACCCTCTTCTGCACCCTGCGGAGAGTGGGTGGTACACATGTTCATACCTGTGGTGGCAATCGTCTCTTATTGCCCTGGAGACCAACTCCTTCATCTAGGGTTTGGAAAAAAGTCAAGGGGTTTGACTTTGACGGTTGCCACGGACTACAACATCCAACTATAAAAACCTCTAAAAAGCAAAGGCTAAAAAAAGGATGCCCCTTTCCTTTCGAAAACAAAATCTGTTTAACCCTTTCACGCGGTGACAGCAGGTCACGTGAAAACACCCAAGACATATGTATTTATATACATATATAAAGGGTTATAATTATGTGACGATCACTTCTCACAATCACAATGAGACTCTTCTCAGCCATATATATGTATATGATCGCAGGCAGTCAAATCCAAAGTCCGAAACACCGAACATACCTGCAATCACATCAAAGATTCAACCAAAAGCCCATGCACTACACGGGGTCAACTTCAACCATTCTCTGCGCTCACACCCCTTGCTTTAGCCACACAAACCTCAACCTTAGTGCACCCTTCCAACAATAAAATACTCAGTATCTTCGTTAAATGACCATTCAATAAAATCCGGGTAAAAACACAATGAAACATTTCAAACCACATAGCCAAAGCCTTTAAGTTGAGTCGCAAGAGTGTATTGGAGTTGAATCGTATATCGACGATCGGCAACCGACATATTATCAGTGATAACAGAAGATGATCCTTGTAGGATCAAGTTGAATCTAACCCAAATCCTTAATCAATCGATCCGGAAGACCTGTAACACAAGACAGGTCAATCCCCAAGCTAAAATCATAAGTATATGGAGAATACAGCTCCATAACACATTCTTACCCAAAATCCTTCTACAAGCTAAGCCCGCCTCTAAGCCAGTGCCCGAAGAAAGGTAGACCCTGACAGAGTCTCCTCTATATAGAGTGGATTGCCAGAATCACCACCTGTCGAAATATAACCTAACTCTTCTTATTTTAAGAAAATTTCAGCAACGCTTCCCGTAGGAAAAGTGCCTTTTCATAATCTAAAATGACTTTTGACTTCTCAAGGCTCAATTTTGTCTAACTCCCTCATTTAGCAAAAATTTGGGTAACACTCCCTTTAAAAAAAAAGGTTTTCCATATTTTTACTAAGCCAAAAAAAAAAAAACTGGATCCTGAAAAAAACAAAATCTGACTAACTCCTTGGTTTTGTAGAAATTTCAGCAGCGCTTCCCGTACAGAAAGTGGCTTACCAAAATTTATACAAGACCAAGTACAACTCCTATGGCGCTAGCACGTGGCGAGCATCTAAAACAACTACCTATCAAACAGAAACTCTGACCAAGCAGTAATCTCACTCAGTCACATGCAAGGCCAAACCACAAGGAGTAAGTACTCTCACCATCCCCAAGTCAAAATCCTCATAGAGAATTCATGAATCTTTCAGATGATTTAACCCTTATACCCAACTTACATATGGCGTAGTGCTAGACCATTCGGCATGGAAACAATGTCCAACGTGCCTCAAGATATACACGAACAGGTTGCACTACAACTTCTCTTCTCTTTGGGCATTTGACCAGACCAGGGGACTGAACCATTAGGCTTGGAGACAACGTTCAACTTGCCTAGACTACTTCCAATTATACTTTGTAGTTTTCCTTCTCTTCTTAGTGATATGGCTTAGTGTTGGACCATTCGGCTTGGAAACAATGCCCAGCTGCCAGTTCACATGCAAATATAAGTAAAGTACTATCTTTTATACTCAGTTTATACTTATGTGCGTGGTTTTCAGGCTAAACCATTCAGCTTAGAAACAATGCTCAGCCTTAGACCAAAATCCTCCCTCACAACAAAACAAGAAAACCCTTCACATCAGGCAAACCCTCAGAAAATAAACATAGCAACCAGGTCATTCAACTTAGAAACAATGCCTGGCCCCTAAAAAAACAGCCAAATAAACACAGCCCTGGACCATTCAGCTTAGACACAATGCCCAGTCCTTGGTTGACCTGGTCAAACGCATGCAGTCTGCCTTCCTCCCACCTTCCCCCAGTTCATCCCTTAGTCTGCTTTCAATCAAAATAAAAATGAAACTTATGCTTCACTCTCATACATTCCTTCCATTTAGTCTAATTGGGTCATGAAAGAGAGCAAAATCATAGGGACAATCTCATACATACATCATTCAAGCTAAAGGAAGATAAGCAAACATGGGTATAGTGGGGTCATACAAATAAAAAAAAGTATACCTGATAGTTCCCTGTCTCCAGAACCTCGCCTGGATTCCGGCAGAGCTCCCGCAATCGGTGGGTGGACTCTCCACAGAGTCTTGATGCGGTCCTACGGGTTGCAATCCCGCCTGCCACCTTCCTCTCAGAACCAACAAACTAGACTTAGTGTAAGAAGGGCAGAAGAAGTTAAGTTTAAGTCTCTCAGATCCAAGAGAGCTGCACTCAGACTCGCGAGAGAGGTCCTTGTTGCCTCGATGCGCCTGAGGGCCCCGCAATGGTGGCCAAAACGCCTCGCAACTTGGTCAAACAGAAGTCAAACTTGCAATTGCTGCCTCCCAGACGACTACCCAAATGGCAATAGTAGCCTCTCCATCAGTAATCGCGGCCACTCCGCAACTTCGTGACTGAAAACGCACAGCCACAAGTCTAAGACACGGGCTGTAGAGCGAAGGCATAGTCTTCTCTCTCTCCCGCACCATAGTATAGCAGCAAACGCAGTCCAACTAGTCATGTAATACGCGGAGTATATACAGATACCAACCACGCAACCCTTGCGTGCATTGCCAACTCCGCGTCGGTCAGCTGCTCACAACATCAGCTCGATCATCCCTACTCATTGGTTGGTCGTGAACAGCTACGTGCAGCTCGCCCGCTCTGTCGGCAGCTACCGGTTGGCCCGTGCTCGATCAGTCCAACACGTGAACGCACCTAGCCAGCCATACGACCAGGTCCACTCGGAGCCACAGGGCGGGGCCTTCGTCCAGGGAGAAGCACCACCAACTCACTCACCGGGGTGCTACGCAGCTTGGTGCTAGCCACGTACACAAAGGGGTAGAGGCAGGTAGCGTTCATCAATCTGTTGAGCAATAATCTGACTGAATCTTCCGCTATAATGCGGAAAGATTCATTACTTTCTTGAAACTGCCCCGGAGCGCAGCTCTTAGCATTGACCCCAAACAAACCACTAACCTATAGATCAAACTAACATTACCATTCTGTTCGCAGCATCCGAAAACCCCCGCTTAACTCCTAGCTCGCTCGATTCCGTAAAGGATTAAGCGAGATCTCAATTTTCACTCTGGCTATTTTCACACTTTCCGCCATAGCTCCGCGCGAGCTCTTTCTTATTAACCTCTCAATCCACTAACCTATCGCAAAAACTAACTTCATATTCTAACGCGCAATTATCAAAACCCCTATTCAACCTCCTCTTTCACTCGATTCCATGAAGAATCGAGTGGAATCCCGACTTTTTCATTCCCCCCTCGCCGCGCGACCTTGTTCCCTACTCCAACTCCACTAATCCTCTATCCAAACTGACCGAGGATCCGACTTCTCCCTACCAACAAACCCCCGAATCGCACCTCTACTCTCAAAAACGATCAAGAATCAGCCTCATACACCCGCCTTCATCCTTCTCCTCCACTTACTCCCGCCATCCTCTGCGCACTGATTTCTTCATCTTACTCTTATCCTACTAACCTAACACTAAATTTGACCTCATCAACTGACTCGCCCGGTGCCAAACCCCGAGATCGCCACTTTCCCCGCCCGAAACGGCTCACAATGGAATGAGTTCGGCGTTTTCCACCATCGTTGCTCTTTCTTCGAATGCACGTACCCCATGTCCGCGCCCAGATACAGCCTTCCCCTAACTGTGCCCGTTCTGCCCCGATAGGACTGCGCTCTGATGAAGGTCCTCCTCACTCCTTGATGATCCGCTCCCCTACTACCGATGCAGCATCCGACCGTAGCGGCCCCGCAATGCCCAGCACAGTCTCATCAGACTCTCCGTGGGCGATAGTCCGAGAACGGCCGATTTCCATACCGATCGATTAGTCTTTCGCCCCTATACCCTGTCCGACCAGTTGTGCACCCTGCTGATTTCGCTGCCAAACTGCTACAGCCTCCTCCTGCCCACTATGCGGAAAGGAGTTTGCCACTACCTCAGGTCCTCCGCAGGCAATTTCCCACACGGACAGCCTGTCGCGGGGCCAAAGGCGCGGCTTGCTACAAAGCCTAGGCACGAGCCTAGTGCAAATCCCGGTGGTAGTTGCAAATATTCAAATGAGAACTTAGAGGACCGAGGCGGGGAAGGGCTCCCCTGGTGAGCGGCCGCTGCCGTGGCCTTCCCATAGTGCCCCGGACCGCTCTTCCAAGTGTTGCTCACCCTTCTCTCGAGTCCCAACGGGCAGGCACACATTCAATCCTTTCTCAGCAAAAGGTGAGCGGCGGCCAGTACTCCAACCAACGGCCCCCCCTGTCTCATATGCATGTTGAACCCCTCGGTTTCGTATTCCAAAACAGGCGAGATAAAGGAATTCCATATGAACCTCGACTGGTCAAACGAGATGCGTGCTCTAGGTCCTCGACTCCCGTTACGGCCACTAACTCTGGCGTAACGTCCAAGACAAAGGGACGGTGGAGCATAAAAAATACCTAACAATACGATATTAAAATAATCTTATTTAGAAAATTTTAATCGTCGGGGAGCAACGGGCGAAACAACAGGAACCCTCCACTACCGCCCCGATTGCATTGGCGGTAAAACCAAGGGTGATAGCCCCGTCGGGTTCTCAACCCCTCGGTCTCTCCGCACTATCCTAATATCCTCGCGTCCTCGCCGCTCAGTCTCAATCCCTGAATCTCTCTAATGAAAGTCGGACGCCGTAACCACTAGTACTGGGCCCAAGTTTGGGTCTAGTTTTGACCGATACCTAAATAAGCGGATATTGCACGACGCGTAGTTCTACTAAAACGCTTCAAACCCACACATCTGCCTATCGACAGAACTCACGACGGTCAACCTTCCCGTTCACCGCGCGACTATACCGAACCATGCAGTCGTCAACGTCGTCCTTCGCACATGCGCACAAGTCACCGGCAAGCGCATCAATCAAGAGGCATAATCTTTTTGATCCTTATTTAATCAGAAATAAAAGTTGGGTCGGCAATCACGTCGGTTCCCATAATCATCGATAACAAAAGGATCACGCGCGCCTTAAGTTTGCGCGCCCCCACACTCCCTGCTCTTGTCATCCATCAGCCTAATGTAAACCATAAACACCGTCACGCATAAACACCGTCGCGCCTCGCGCGTTATACCTAAACTTTGAATCAAGCTTATTTTCCGTTACTTGCAAAACCCAGGGCGGATACCCTTGTAAGGGCATTCGCACCGACAGCGTGTAGTGCCTGAGCCCATTTGCGGACAGCTCGTGGCAGAAGCCAAGTCTGGTAAGTTTAACTATCAGTAGTTTCTCGATCTCGCTCTCCAACGAGAGAAGATGACCGCACAGATAAAGGGGTCTTACGCTTCGGTAGTAAAGTCAGGACCGGTTGGTGGTTATGGCAAGCGAGGCATTTGGCGGCAAAAGCGTCATGACCACATGCTTGTAGTATTTGATGATGATACAGTGGAAAGGTTACCTCTTGACGAGTCTACGGGAGGAGGAGGTAACGGCGGCAGTGAACCTGGGAATGTTGTCATGGCCAACAAGGGAGGCTAGAGTCAGTGGAAGAAGAAGAGGAGGCAACGCTCGTTCCATAAGCATCCCGGCATAGCGTTCGGGAGGCCTTGGGAAAAGATGAACATGACCCGAGAGGAATGGCAGTCCAAAATGGACAATCGTCAGTGCCTCGTAATAGCTTGGTGCCCGCTTGTTCGTAACCCGAAAGTGAGCAGCCAGTAGAAGTAGCATCTGCTCCTACTGAGTCGAAGGGATTAGAGGAAGACAAAGGTAAGGCGCCTATAATCCCTTCTACCCCTTCAACTCTTAAGGCAGAGAATGGCTCTTCTTCCGCCCATCGTCCATAACATACCGACACTGTACTTTGTTCTGTCTCACTCGACGATTCCCTTGATGAGCTCTCCAATAAACTTATAGCACTACGGAGTTCGTGAGCGAAGAAAGCGAAGTCTAAGGGTGAGTCGATGATCGCGGATATAGAGATTGCGCACACACAAGTAGGTGCTCTGTTAGATCCAGGATCGATGCGGCCTTATATCTCAGAGAAGGCAATTCGTAAATTGCATCTGGGAATGAACGTAAAAGACTTACCTCGACCTATTACGTCTATACTGGCTGACAAGAGCATGATCACTGTCTCTCAATACGTCGATCGTGTTAAGTGTTATTTCGGGACAAAGGAAGATGAGAAGATCCTACATGAAGTATACTTCCTAATCGAGAACAACTTACCCTTTGATATAATTTTGGGTATGGATTGGCAAGAGGAAGCCGACCCAGAAGTTAAATTCAAAGATAAAATTGTCAAACTCAAGAACAAAAAGTCCAAATTACGCGCTATAAAGTTCTATCATAAGTCTGGCTCTAACTCTACTCTGTTTTTCTGTTGTACGAGTACCCATCATTCTGATTGATGGTAGTAAAGAAGAAGTTGGATTAGGAGGTGATGATGGTGCTTGTCAAGCGAGTAGGTGGAGTGTTGCTCATCATATCCATCTTCTATCGAAAAACTTCTCATCGAATACAAGGACTTGCAAACTGAGCCGGCGAAAATTACTGAGCATGCTATTAAGCACACAATCGAGATCATTCCCGGCAGCAAGGTTCCCAAGGGTCTCATTTGCCAAATGTCTCCCATGGAACTTGAGGAACTTCGACAGCGGTTGCAAGAACTTACTGTCAAGGCATGGATTCGCCCTAGCTCATCTCCTTATGATGCGCATGTCTTATTCGTGCCCAAAAAGGAAGGTGGACTTTGTCTATGTATAGATTATTGTGGGTTGAACTCCATGACTGTCAAAAACGCGGAGCCTCTTCCGCGCATTGACGATCTATTGGATCAATTGCAGGGGTGCAGATACTTTAGCAAGATTGATCTCAAGTCCGGGTACCACCAAATCGAGGTGGCCCCTGAGGATCAATACAAGTCGGCATTCTGAACCCGGTACGGTCACTATGAGTTCATGGTTATGCCTTTCGGTTTGCCCAACGCACATGCGACCTTCTAAAGGTCCATGAACGAGTTGTTCCGACAATGGCTCCATCAATTCGAAGCAGTTTATCTCGACAATATTCTAATATATAGTAAGACACTGGAAGATCACAAGAAACACCTACGAATGGTCTTGCAGAAGTTGCGCGAGGACAACTTCAAACTCAATCCGAAGGACTAAGGCCCAAATCTTGTATTTATGACACATAGTGAACGAAGAAGGACTAAGGCCTGAAGAAGAAAAAGATCACAGCAATCAGAGATTGGTCACAACCTAAAACTATAACTGAACTAAGGTTTTTCCTAGAACTTGCTAGCTACTATAGGAAGTTCGTCAGAAACTTCTCCTCGATAGTTGCTCCTATGAAAAGATTTTTGAAAAAGGAAAAACCTTGGTTGTGCATCAAACATTGTGAATCATCGTTTAAAAAGTTAAAACATGCTCTGACTCACTACCCTGTCCTAAAGATTGTTGACCCTTCTCTTCCTTTCATCGTTATGACTGACGCAAGTCAGTATGGGATTGGAGTTGTGCTACAGCAGGACGACGGTAAGGGATATAGACCTACTAAGTTTATGTTAAAAAAACTTTCGTCAGAAAAAATGATAAACTCCACCTATGAAAGAGAATTATATGCCTTAGTTGTTGCACTAGATACCTAAAAACACTACTTGTTAGGGAGGCATTTCACTGTCTACTCCGATCACTCTACTTTGAAGTGGATGAAGACTCAGTATAAGCTCTCCGACAAGTTAGTAAGGTGGTCCGCCTTCCTTGACACATTTGACTTTGAGGTGAAAACCATCAAAGGTCAGTCTAACGTGGTTGCGGATACTTTGTCCAGGTGTGTAGATTTCTTTGCAACCATTGTCTCCTATCGGAAATGAACCGAAAGAACAAATCCGCCATGGTTATGGCAATGATCCTATTGAGTCCTATCACAGAGACTCTACGAAAGAGCCCTGAATTGTTTCCGAAATATCGAATGACTGATGGCTTACTCTTCTTGTTGGATTAAAACGAAGAAAGATTGTGTGTTCCTCACCTACAATTAGTCAAGAGTGTAATCATTGGGAAACGTCAAGATGCAGAAGGTCACTTTGGTTTTAAGAAGACATATGTCGATGTATGTGAACGTTTTGAATGGAAAGGAATGAAGGAACATGTACTAACGTATGTGCGGACTTGTCTTTATGTCAGAGGAACAAACCCTCATATGAGAATCTGATGGGACTATTGAGACCGTTGCCAATTCCAAGTGAGTCAGGTGAGTCTATTTCAATTGACTTTATGAGTCTCACCAAGAGTCGAAACGGCAACAGTCAGGTAATGTTCATCGTCGATAGATTCTCAAGTATGCTATGTTCATTCCTTTGCCTGTTGAAGTTAGAACCGAACTAATCATTCAGAAGTTTCAAATGCGATGGGTGGATTTCCCAAAACCATCCGATTTGACAGAGATGTTCGGTTCACTTGTCCACAATGGAACAAGTTGATGGAAGTCTATGGGACCAGGTTGACCATGTCGTCAGGTTGACTATGTCGTCAGGTCGACACCCTGAAACGAATGGCCAAACTGAGCAACGAAGCGGACCTCTGGTGGGCCTCTGAGATCAGCCCCTTGGCCTGTTCTCACAGGCCTGTGTTCTATTCGGGGGCAGTCYAGWYCAGTCCAGTCCAGGCCGGTACCTCTGTCGGTACCAGCCAGTCCAGTCCAGTCCTGTCAGTCCGTTGGGGTATACCCCAGCAGTTGTCTGTTTTCGTTCTCATTCGGCACTTGCACATTTTGGAGTACGTGCGTTGGAGTCTTGCGTGGGGAGCTGCGTTGTGCATCTTGCTCCCCCCTTCTTCGTCCATCTCCATCTCTATCACTAGCGGAGCACCACACCTGGTGCGTCCGCTACATTAGTATCGGAGCGTAAACGTTCCCCGCTCCCACCCACCACCCCGTACAGTTGTACAGCTGAGAAAACAGCAAACCCGATAGCAGGTTTTTTCGCTATTTTTCAGGTGTTTTTCGGGCACCTGCAGGAGGTGACACGTGGCGAAAAAAGCAGGTGCCACCACGAGCGCATCTCCATCTCTATCACTAGCGTAGCACCACACCTGGTGCGTCCGCTACATTAGTGTCGGAGCGGGAACGTTCCCCGCTCCCACCCACCACCCCTTACAGTTGTACAGCTGAGAAAACAGCAAACCCGATAGCAAGTTTTTTCGCTGTTTTTCGGGTGTTTTTCGGGCACCTGCAGGAGGTGACACGTGGCGAAAAAAGCAGGTGCCACCACGAGCGCGTGGCGCTTGAGCGCCAAGGCCAAGGCCGCCGCGCGCGCCCCACGCGCCCACGCTGCCCCGCTGCGCTCCCGGATTATATTAATCAAGATCTGGGATGCATGCTGTCGCTGGGGTTTGAACCCAGGCAACTGCTGGCCATGCGCATGCGTGTACCACCCTCATAACACACAGGTCACAGTCTATGCATGGCCTTGTATCACGGCAACCTCGTGTTGAAGAGGTGCTGGCCAGCGAGCAGCGGCCAGCAACGGGAGAGGCAGCTATTCCCCCCCCCCCCCCCCGGTGGTTGTTGCTGCCTGTGCACGTGGCCACCTGCAGTGCCATGTGGCACTTTTCTGTGGACTGAAGACCCCCGTGGTTTAGGGGGCTGCGCCACAGCATTATTATTATTATTTTTTACTATTTCTCTACAGCTGCAGCAGCAGCTTTGCAGCAGCTCAAGATTTCCCCCTGGCTAGGGGGCTATGTGACTGTGGCAGTAGGGTGGCTGATCAAGATCTCAGCCAACCCTAGATCATCATCATCATCCATTAGGGTATGCTCACACAGCACAACCCTGGATCTGCAGTGCTGCAACTAGGGGCTGATCAAGATCTCAGCCCCCCTCCATCCTCCAGTTGGTTGGCTGCAGCGAAGGCCAAGACCCTCCTGGTCATGGTATACCTTGTGCCCTTGGAGACACCAAGGACCAACTATCATCTCTCTCTTCCCTTTTCTTTCCCCCACCTTCCACTGCCTCTCTCCCCTCCTCTTTTTACCTTCCCCACCCCACCTTTTCTCCCACTAACCACTATCTTACCCTCTTTTCTTCATTTCTTTTCTTTTCTCTCCTTTCTTTCCTCTTAGTTTCTTGATCACCCTCCATCTTTCCCCATCCTCTTTCTCTCCCATTCTCTCACCCTCCTCTCCCCCAACTGCCACCACATCATCCCCCCACTTTCCACTTCCATCTTTTTCCCTCTCCCACCTTTTTCTTTCTTCTCTCCATCACTTTCTCATCCCCCCTTGCCCCCTACTTCGAATTTTTCTGGTTTTCTTTTTTTCTACCTCTCTTTTGATTTATCTTTTCTCTTTTTCCAAAAATTCAAAATATTTTTTTTCCCACCTTCTTTTCTCATTTTCTGATTTATTTTATTTATTTTTTTATTTATTCTGAAAATTTGATTTTCTTTACGGCAACCCTAAATCTGATTAGGTGTTAGTCTTTACTACTTTCGGCACACGTTTTGACCCCGTGAGGATAACGAAATGTTGCCGAAATTTTCTGTTTTTTTTTTCTTCCGCTTAGTTTTCTCGGCACACTTCGACCACATGGGCATAACAAAATGCTGCCGAAATTTTTGACAAATCAGATACTTCATTTCTCCCTACCTCCTTACCCACTTATTTACTTATTTATTTATTTATTTATTTATTATTTCTTTATTTATTTTTAAAAATTCTTTTTTTATTTGCGGCATCTTGACACCTAGTGTGCTCACCTTGGTCTCTCCTTTCCCCTTGGCACATTCTTGACCCCATGGGGGGTAGGGAAATGCTGCCGAAAATTTCAAAATATATATATATCGTCACAAAAAGAACTGCCCGATAATATATATATTTTCCCTTCACATCTTTTTACTTATTTCTTTAATTATTTTTATTATTTATTTATTTCCTTATTTATTTTTATTTTCTCTCGAAATCTCGTTGTTTATTTATTTTTCTTCCGCCTTCCCTCCCCTATGCTTGCTATTTTACTTTCTTGATTAGATCACCGGTACCCTACCCTAACCACTTAAACTTCGGTAAGAGGTTGCAACAACCGCGGGAGTAGGAAGAAGGTAGAATGGGGCTGGATAGGGTGTAGGGCGTGGGAAGCGAGCCTGCATGGGAGGAAAAGTAGAGGAGGTAGGGGATGCGCCCGAAGGCGCGGCCACTTGTGAGGGTGGGGGTGGCTGAAGGCGTAAGAGGGCGAACTCGGTCCGGAGCTGGGCAATCTCGTCTGCGAGACTTCGAACGTAGGTCGAGCGAGGAGTGGCAGGGGGAAGAGTGGAGGGAGTGGACGCACAAGCGGCGTGGGGCATCCCAGAGGGGGGAGAGCCAGGTGGCGCCGCGGTCCTGCGAAGGGAAGGGAGAAGCGGTCACCCGAAAAAGCTGAGACTTCGGTAGCGGGTTGTGGTCCCGTGGCCGTCGTGACCGGAATCGGGGCGGGTGCGCCCGTGGACTGAGGGAGGGCCTGACTCGCGGCGGCCGTCGTGCTAGGGGCGTGGATAGTCACCAAGATGACCGGGTCGGGTGCGGCGGAGGAGGAAGCTCCGCCGTGGCCACCCTGTCGGAGCACAGGGGACCCGTACTGGGAGCCAGGAGATGAAGGACACGCATCGTCCTGAAGTTGCTGCATGCCGGCGGTAAGGGTCGCCACCTGCTCCTGTAAGGGCGCGAGGGTCGCGAGTTGCGCCTGGATGGGCGCAAGGAGGGAGGTGAAGAGGGTGTGCAGATCCCCCTGGGGCTGGTGGCCCTGGTCCGTCGACACGGGTGTGGAGACCTGTGCCGTGGTCGTCGCCATGTTGGCGGCGTGTGACACACCGTCGGCCATGAGGAGGTGACGGGCCGGACTGGAGGGGGCCAAGAGAGGTCCGCGTGAGCGGAGGGCGTAGGGGGGGCTCCGCGGTAGAAAATGGCGGTCGGCGCTAGCAAGGCTAGTGCGGGCGCCGTCAAAGGGGGAGGGGTGGTTCGGGTCCAGGGTACCCAAGGAGGAAGGGGAAGTAGGGGGGTTTTGAAGAACCCTAAACCCTAGATAAACCCCAAGAAAACCCTAACCGAAGTTTAAGTGGTTAGGGTAGGGTACCGATGATCTAATCAAGAAAGTAAAATAGCAAGCATAGGGGGGGGAAGGCGAAAAAAAAATAAATAAACAGCGAGATTTCGAGAGAAAATAAAAATAAATAAGGAAATAAATAAATAATAAAAATAATTAAAGAAATAAGTAAAAAGATGTGAAGGGAAAATATATATATATATTTATTTTTTGAAATTTTCGGCAGCATTTCCCTACCCCCCATGGGGTCAAGAATGTGCCAAGGGGAAAGGAGAGACCAAGGTGAGCAAGCAGCTCGCTACTCACGAAAGCGTTGTGTCCTCTCTTCTGGACTTGAGCATGCTCCAGGCTCGTCAGGAGCGACTCACCCTCCATGTCCCTGCCCTGCGTCGCCTCCTCACCATCCTCTCTGACCCTGATCGCACCCTCCTGATCATCCCAGTACGAATGGGAACCTCCACGAGGGTGAACTCAGCGCTGTGGGATTCCGATTCTCAGGGCGACTTCATTCACCCCCATGTGGTGAAAGAAGCCCGCTTACCCACGACAGGGTCTCCGACTCCCATCTTCGTTACCTTAGGGGATGACAAGACCCAGCGCTTCGTCGATCAGACGGTCACCGACCTCCCTTTCTTCCTCACTCTCGAGCCGACCGATCGTTCCCCGACGTCTCGTCGTCAGCGCTCCTCTGCAAATTTCGATGTGATGGAGACGGGGTACGACTTCATTCTCCGCACTCCGTAGTCTCGTCGATTCCGCAACACCGAGGCCGATTGGACGACCAACACTCTTGTTCTCAAAACGAAGGGTGGACAGACGTATCGCGTACCTTTCTTAGGTACCACCGCGACACCACGCCCCAATCCTCCCCCCCGGGAGCCTCCCATGCCCACACCATCTCCTTCTGTCACTGTCACCTCGCCTCGACAGTTCGCCCACTTCATCCGACAGGACGACATCACCTTCTTTATGGTAAACGTGACGGATCTCTTACACTATGATCCATCATGTCCCTACGCAGAGCTCATCCCTCTGGAACCAGATCCTCCTAACTCCATGACTCCCATCTCTACTTCCGTCCCTCCGCCGTCCGCCGAGTCCACCTTGTCGTCGCGCGCTGACGCTGACGCTGAGGAACTCGCACGATATACGGCTGGCCTGGAGCCCGCAGTTCGTGACCTCATCCAAGAGTACCACGACGTTTTCCCATCGTCGTTCTCGTACGTCGGCATCCCACCGATGCGTGACGTCGAGCACTCCATTCAGCTTGTGCCTGACTATACAGACACTCGATCCCCGAGGCCACCAAACTCGAGCGTCAGCTTGAGGAGCTTCATTCAACTTGTGCCTGACTATACAGACTCTCGACCCCCGAGGCCACCAAACTCGAGCGTCAGCTTGAGGAGCTCCTCTCATCCTCGTATCCCTCGCTTCCCACCACCTGCCCCTACCACTGCTTCCCGACTGAAGCCTATTCGTCCAGCTACTGACGAGCCTTCTATTATCTATTCTCCTACCATCGCCGAGGACGACACTGTCGAGTCTCGCTCAGGTGATTGTCCAATAGCCTTCTACTCCCGTCAGCTTCTGCCCGCCGAGATAAACTACACTGCTGATGAACGTGAGGTTCTCGCAGTAGTTTATGCCGCTCGGCACTGGCGTCACTACCTACACGGGGCACCGTTCACGGTGCATACGGACAACGCTGTTGTCCAAGCTTTTCTGACAAAACCGAAGCTCACTTCTCGACAGGCTCGCTGGTGGCGCGACCTATCCGAGTTTAGTTTCACCATTGAGCACATCAACGGTGAGACTAATCAGGTCACAGATGCCTTATCCCGGCGCCCTGACCACGACCAAGAGCAGATCCAGGTCTCTTCCATCTCGGTCACCACTGTCCACCACTCGGTGATCGACGAGTTTCGCACTCAGTACCGCCACTGCCCCGACTGTCGCGACATCCACGCGACCTTTCGGAGTGGCAAGACCGTCCCGAACTACTCTCTCAGGGACAACGGTCTCGCATACTGGCACGGTTCACAGGTCACCGAGAGCCCCGTATTTGCATTCCCTCCACTGGACAACTACGTGTCCGAGCAGTAGCAGAGTTCAACTACGTGTCCGAGCAGTAGCAGAGTTCCATGCCGCCAGTCATATGGGCTTCTACAAGACGTTGGCTCGTGTGAGTCGCCTGTCCGTCTGGCCGAAGCGCAAGGACTTTGTGAAGGACTACGTCGCAGAGTGTCCCACCTGTCAGGAGGTGAACAGTGCGAACCACCTACCTTATGGTTTGCTCCAGCCTCTTCCTATCCCTGAGGGTCGTTGGCAGTCCATCTCGATGGACTTCATCGGTCCTCTTCATCCTCCGACCCCCCGCGGTCATGATGCTATCCTGCTCGTCGTCGACCGCTTCACGAAGCGTGCACGCTTTGTTYCGTGCCGCTATGCCATCAGTGCACGCGAGGTCACCGACATCGCGTTTGACCGAGTCGTGCGTCACCACGGCTTACCTCTGAGAATCATATCTGACCGTGACTCGCGCTTTACCAGGTGACTATGGCGACGGCTCCACGAGGTGTACGGCACTCAGCTCCGCTTCTCCTCGTCTTTACCATCCTCGGACTGGTGGTCAGACCGAGATCACGAACAGGACTCTCGGAGATATCCTCCGAAAGATTGTTCGTGATGACCAGCAGTGGGATCTCCATCTTGCCCACGCGGAGATAGCCTACAACCACGAGGATGTCGCCTTACTATTGCAACCTCGACTATCACCCTCGTGTTCCAACAGACTTCCTTCAACCGTCACAAATGCACCCCGACACGAGTTGTCCCGCGCTGGATGATTGGGTTGCACACATGACGTCGATCATGAAGACCGCACATGAGCACATAGCCGCTTCCCAGACTCGCATGGCAGCACGTGCGAACCGATCGAGGATGGATCATCCATTCAAAGTCGGTGATGACGTGCTTATCGACGCCCGCTACTTACAGCTCGAAGCGGACACGCTTCGCAAGTTTCGATGTCGTTTCTTTGGCCCATGCCGCATCCTCCAGGCCATCGTTTCTGATACGGCTTCTAGCCCGGTCAGCTTCGGTGTGAAGCTGCCCGACTACCTACGCCAGGCTCGTGTGCGCGATGTCTACCACGTCTCGTTACTGCGTCCTTACCGCAGACCGTCTGAGCGTTTCGCTAGACGACCATACGAGCACCCTCCACCCATCATGGTGAACGGCCACGAGGAGTTCCTCGTTTCAGACATCATTGGTCGCCGAGTCCCCGACAACAACCCTCCCCACGTCGAGTATCTCGTACGTTGGAAGGGTTACCCTGATGAGGAGGCCACCTGGGAACCCCTCGAGCACTTGCAGCACGCTCGCATGTTGGTGCGTGCCTATGACCGTGCTCGTCGTGCTGGGTTCACTGCTTCTCCTCAGCCCAATGACCCTCCTCCTTCTCCCCCGACTGGGGAGACCGCTGAAGTCGACCCTACTCCATCTGAGGCAGACCTTTAGCAGCAGCCGCATGCTTCTGAACGTCCACAGCGCACTCGTCGTCGTCCTGCTCGATACGACAATTGACTCTGATTTACCTTCCCACGTCCTTGACTTCCCAGTACTCCATCCACTCCAGTTTTGTTACTTGAGCTCGTCGACGTTGCGGCTCTTCCTCGATGGCATTCCGGACTTCTCATCGCGGACGTCATCGGCAGCTTCATGGACTTCGTCACGATCAGCTCTGCCTACTTCAGACGTCATCACCCCCTTACCACTTAACCTGTACAGTACCCTGCTTGTGTCGCATGACGGTCTCCCTTTAGCCAGGTTCCTCTGAGTTGGGCCCTCCCTTGGTATACACATAGGCATCGGGACCGTAGCGTTGCCCTGGTTTCCCATCTTACGGATCTAGCTCCGACTTCCCTCATGAGGGAGTCATTTGCATGATTCCCTTACCCATCACCTTTCTACCCTTTGTCGGCCCTCACGCCCTAGTTAGGCAGCCCCGCATGCTTCATCTAGGTGCGCCCAGTATACCAGGCTCCCTTGTTCCCTTGCATGGTCGACCCTCCGTAGCGGTCACCCCTTTAGTCGAGCATTACCCGCCCTGATGGTCTATCTATTAGGGTCATTGATTCTGTTCGCTCCCAGTTCCCTACCCTCATTGAGCCTGATGACATGTGTTCCCCCTGTCACTATGTGTGGATGCCCTTAGGAGTTTTCAACCCCTAGGCTGCATTCACCACCCTCAGACACCATCCCACCCTTTGGTTTGCGACACACTCCTCCTGTAACATATGGTTGTTTTTTTATTGTTTGTTGCTCTCAGACTGAGGCTATTGCCTCTGACATTTCTAGGATTTAGTTGTTCTACTTTTGCTGTTTTTAGGACTTATACACTAGTCAGTTGTTCCCAGACTGAGGCTACTGCCTCCAACATTCTAAGATCTAGTTGTCACTACTTTCTATTTTCCTATGACATGTATGCTAGTTAGTTGCTTCTGCTTTCACTTAGGCTGTTAGTTGCGACATTGTTGTTTTGTGACATTTTCTAGCCTAGGTTGCATCACATGGACTCAGCATGGAGCTCGCTCTGCATCCTAGACTACTCAGGTTTTCTTTTCTTTGGTAGAGTTCCACTTCTTGGCGGAAGCGTGCTTGTATCTAGGCGATCCATCACAGGCCGAGGATCGTGTAGCGGACCTCTGGTGGGCCTGTGAGATCAGCCCCTTGGACTGTTCTCACAGGCCTGTGTTCTATTCGGGGGCAGTCCAATTCAGTCCAGTCCAGGCCGGTACCTCTGTCGGTACCAGCCAGTCCAGTCCAGTCCCGTCAGTCCGTTGGGGTATACCCCAACAGTTGTCTGTTTTCGTTCTCATTCGACACTTGCACATTTTGGAGTACGTGCGTTGGAGTCTTGCGTGGGGAGCTGCGCTGTGCATCTTGCTCCCCCCTTCTTCCTCCATCTCCATCTTTATCACTAGCGGAGCACCACACCTGGTGGGTCCGCTACAACCAACAACTTTTGCGAATGTATGTCCGTCCTAACAGATTGATTGGGATGAGAACTTGCCTAAAATTGTTAGTGCTTATAATAGTATACATACTGTCACAAATAGAACGCCTAACACATCGCAAAAAGGATGGAAGCCTAGGCGTCCCATTAATACACTAACCAGCGACCAGATTTAAAGGCTACCCCCAACGGCTTTATACGAAGAAGACATTAAGATGGTGAAGGAAAACATACAGAAATCCCAACTGCAAATGATTGAACAAGCCAATGAACATCGTCGTCCTTCACAGTTCCAAGAAGGAGACTTTGTCTGGGTTAAGTCTAAAGAGTTTTTCTTAGAAGAAAATGTCTCTCAGAAACTGCTACTTGTCTACTACGGACCCTGAGAAGTTCTCAAAGTGACTGGAGGTGAATATCGACCTTCCTATCGTATAGATGTACCTCCACATCTAAGGACATACCTCGTCTTCCATGCGTCTAAGTTGCTGCATTATGTAGAAAGTGATAACTTTCCAAATAGACCATCTATGTTTCCACCCTCTATGAATGGAGGCTATAAAGTTGAAAGGATACTGAAACATGGCTATTTCTCTACAGGTGGCAGAGGACGACCTCAGAAGCAGTACGAGGTAAAGTTCATGACCCAACCCCCATCTGAAGCCAGATGGTTTAGTAGGAAAGAACTTCGACCTACGGATCCTAACATTGTTGCTGCATATGAACGTGAGTTCAAAGAGAATTAATTTATTTTCTGCAATGAAACTGGAAAACTGGGGTGGCATGAATGCAATAACCCATGCCATATGTCTCGTGGAAAAATTGATGGTCAACTCGGTTGCCCTCAACCCAGGCCGAAACAGGGGCACAAAGACCCCACATGGACTCAAAGCCTAAACGTGTGGCAGTTGACTAAAGTCAACTGCCGAGATCCCAACAGTCAAAGTCCAAAGGTACCTAGCCCAGGCCACTCGTCAAGCACACACACAGCATCAGGTCCAAGGGAGAAGTCTACAACTGCACAATCCAGGCCCTCAGCTGTGAGTCAATCTGGACGACTGTAGGGAAACACCCGAGGCCAGATAGCCTCGACAATTGCTACTTAAGGCCGACCTCGTGTGAGTCAAGCATTCAGTCTTGCTATGCTGCTTTAACACTGGCTCGACTGTGACTAGATGTTGGCATTATGTTCGCTCGACGTCGGCAAGACGCTGGCTTTGCACAAGCGTTGCGAACGACGGCACGAGGTGGAGACAGCATGCTGGCGCTTTCTGCATTGTGTGCCAGGCTTGCTGGGATTGCATGCTGATGTGGCGCTACCTCTGGTCTACATTGCATGTTGATGTGGCGCTACCTCTGGTCTACATGGCAAGCTGATGTGGTGCTACCTCTGGTCTACATTGCATGCTGATGTGGCACTACCTCTGGTCTACATTGCATGCTGATGTTGTGGTACCTCTGGTCTACATTGCATGCTGATGTGGCGCTACCTCTACACTGCATGCTGATGTGGCGCCACTGGTCTCCATTGATGATGTGGCATATGCCACCTGTTTTGACTATTGATGTGGCATTGTCCTCGCTGTCTACATGAGGTGACTGGTTACAAGGAGGAGGAAGATCGAGATCTGTGGATGAAGGAGGTCGGGTACTCACCTGAGGTTGACGTCGTCACTGGAATCTGTGATGTCTTCATGGTCTTCACGAGATTAAGTGCCACGTGGCACTATTGTGTGTGATCAGGAATAAACTTATTATCATTGTTGACGTGGAGAGGGAAGAAGCCCGGAGAAGGAGAGGGGTCCGAAGGGATTATTACTGTGTGATCTTTCATCTTCTCCTTTGTCTATTACCCCTGCACTCTCTTCTTTGATGGTAATGAGATACTGTTTGAGATATCACTTCACGATTTGGAGACTTTGATGCAGATAATGAGACTACTGATGTTTGACGACTTCTGAGTATCTACCAGACTGGGTTCATTACACAATTTTTTTCATGAAATTGATGTACGGGTTCTGGTTTGGGAAAACGGGAAAAAAAAGAGTAGTTCCCGTTATCGGGCTTTTATGTGATCTCCAGTGTCCCCAACAAAGTAAAGGGCGGTTAAACCACGAGCTCTCAGGAGCCTAAGTTGACGAAGCTATTTTCCAAGCCTCGCGAACCTCCAAGTGTTGCTTTTCAAAGTAGCCTGTGGGCCTGCAAGTGTGCCTTTTCAAAGTGGCCTGGCTCTTTAGCTACCGGCCCAGGCCCGAATCGAAAACCTCTTACCCAAAGAGAAGCTCCACCTGTCGCCTTGGCTTTGGTCTGCAGTGGCAGATAGCTGAGGCTCATTTTTCTTATTACCTTCCCACGATCAGTTACCTCATTTGGCTGAAGAATTTGTCAGCCAAGTCTTAATGTTGCTTAAACCACCAGTACTTGGCCCAGCTATCGGCCGCGGGCCTTCCCCGTTACCGCGCCAGCATCTTCGGGGGTTGGCCAAGGGAAGGCCCGGTCGGTGCGTGAAGGCCGGGCCCCACTTATGTCAGCATGACACAACAAAGAGAAAACGGGAAAAAAATAAAATAAAATAAATCCAATACGAAAACACTAAAAAGTTAGTACAAACAAAAAAACGTAAAAAACAAAAAGAGGCACCAGAGGGAGGGAGCGAGCCAGTGAGAGAGAGAGAGAGAGAGAGACGGCGAGTTTGCCGCGGCCCTCCGTACAGGTC
>BFEA01000085.1:330747-387546 GCA_003427395.1 Chara braunii
GACGCAGTAAACTTCTACCACGTTGCATCGCTCCCATGCAGCGCTGAACAAGAGAATATGCCAGCAGAACGTGGGGGCAACAGGCTGAAGGGATGCGTGGGGGTAGACGGTGGCGAGTAGGCGGGTAGAGTAGAAGTCGCGGAAGAGATGGAGAAGGAAGGGATGGAGAGGGAAGGTGACGGGGGTGCGGATCTGCTCGAGGGTGAGAAAGTCAAGGGGTCGGTGGGATAGCATGCGAGGACGAAGGCCTATCGCCCGCATCGGTACGTGGGCGAATTGGGGGACGGGTGGCGCTAGAGGAGGAGGAGGATCGGCTCCGTCATCGTCGCGCGGTACTTGAGGTGGCGGCTGCAGGGTCACCATCGTCGGGCTTTGGCGGCTCCGGATCCCTAGTCGGATCGTTGCCGATGTGCAGGCTGGCTCCGCTGGCGAACTCCAGTTGTCGCTTGCCGGTGACAATTTCTTCGCGCCTTCGCGCTGCCTCCGGATCTTCCACCTCCGTGCCTGTGCATGTTGCTTCCTCCGGCAAGGCTTCCCACTCAGACTCGGTTCCTTCTCCCCCCTCTTCTTCTTCTTCTTTACTCAGCTCACCCTCGCTATATTCGCTATAACTTCCCTCCTCCGACGTTTCCTCGTAGTCGTCTTCTTCTTCGTCGTCGATCACCACTACCTCCTCCTTGGGATAGAAGGCGTGAGGTATGATGTCGTAGGGCTTCAAATACTCCTGCCGCGATGGTAGCGTATCCTCGTCCCTGGGTTCCTCCAAGCACGGAGTGCACTGAAGGTACGGATCCAGCGATCGCTCGAGAATGTATGGAGCAGGACTGTCGTCACTTTGCGAATAGATGTCGGGCGAGAGATCGTCCGCCAATTGCACGATCGGCGCGATGAGCTCCTGCGCAATCAACTGGCGGCGACCCGGCCGTACCGATCCAAAGAGAAAGCCAAGAAGATCTCCCTCCACGTTAGTCCTCCAAGCCTGTATGATCAGCAGCTCCGGATTCTCGATCCACGCGGGATGCTCGCTGGTGCCCGTCCACGTTACTTGTACTCGGGCCAGGCAAAAGGACAACTCGTCAAAAGTTTCGCGCCACAACCGCCAATGCCCCAGGTTGATAAGCGGGACAGAAAGAGGCTCGAACGAGAAAGAAAGAGAAGGATGAAGATCGGATTGCCATAAGGTGGGGAAAAGAGAGGGGAGACCGAAGATAGAGAGAGGAGCGAGAGGATCAGCGTGGTTCATTGGGGACGTGGGAAGGGGACGAGGGTGGGGATCGCAACTGGCCGCTCGCGCGGAGAACGGCGGATGTCGCCAATATATGGTGCAAAGGTCGGGATGAGGTTATGCCCAGGTCGAATGAGAACGTGCTGCCACACGTTGGACACTTGCTCCGTCCACTCTCGCAGCGAAGCCAAGATCGCGGTATGCCTTTGCGGATTGACCGAGCTGATGTCGCCGCTGAACGCCTCAACCGTGGTGACGTGGCTTGTCCTGGGAGCCGCTCGCCGATGAACTGCGATCACCTCCGCAAATACTACTGCTTGAGGACTCCCTTCGATTTGAAATGCGGCAGCGGCACAGATACCCACGTCGCAGAGATATTGCGCCAAACGCCGAAGATCCGTATTGAGCCGAGGGTGACAAACCTGCCGAATCTCTGAGATGTGGCCGCGTGGCTGCAACAGCTGTGCGTTAAGAGCCCGCTCCGTGATGAAACTCATGGCGAGGTGGGAGAGGAGGACGAAGGGCAAGAGGGAGAAAGAGGAGAGAGAGTTAAATTGTTGTCGTTCTCCTCGCTTTCCGAGGAAGAAGAGGGAGGAAGATCAGAAGGAGGAAGAAGACGGAGGTAGGAGGTATGTCGGACGATGGGGACAGAGCTATGGCTGGCACTAGCCTCAGGCACGATGCGCACCGTGTTGGCGCCGTTGGGTCCGAGCTCAACGACGCGAAAACAACCAGAAAACTTGGGAGCGAGTTTCCGGTCGCGTGCACATTTACGTACCTGCACTAGGTCCCCTGATTTATATTGGTGTTGGGGCCCAGCATTTCCATTCCGAGCCTCGTAGCTACGGACCTATCTACCGTGGGCCAGTTCAGTCATTGTTTGCCTTTTTCGGGCTAGCTTTGGGACGGCCCGTTCCATTAATTCGGTATACCTTTTGGCCTTGGCCTTGAGAGCTGCACGCGTGTCTCTACCCCCTGCTTCGACAATTTCCGAGTTACCCTGGTAGTCGACATAGGGGAGGCTATTGGTTCGAAGCTGAAAAGGGGTAAACCCTGTGGACTCGTGAGGGGTGGCCCGGTGGATCTCGATGATCTGATATACGATCTCGGGCCAAGGACGCGTGTCGTGTGCCGCTAAGTTCCTGCGAAGGGCGGTTTTGATCATTCGGTTGGCATTTTCGGCCAACCCGTTCGACTGGGACACGTGGGGTGCCGTATGTCGGAGCGTGACGCCCCTTCGCGCAAGCAGTTCTTCTACCTCACCTTTGAATTCAGACCCATTGTCGGTTAGAATTTCTTCCGTATCTAGATGGGTATAGAGGAACCGTTCGATGTACGTGGCAATTTTTGCGGCTTTTCGGGTCTTACAGGGATAGACTTCGATGTACTTGGAAAAATGGTCAATTAATACTAACAGGATAGAATATTCACAACGGTTGGGGACAGGTGGCACGTCGATATCTGTCGTGTCCATACTGACTCGCTGGAAAGGACGCTCTACTTCTGTTGGTACTATCGTGTTTGGTCCCCGTATTGGGGCGCGATCAGCGGCACAGACCAGACAGTTAGCGACAATGTATTTGACATCATCTCGTATATTGGTGGTTCTGGTCTACAGTTGCCTCCGTAACACGTATTGCGAAATGAGTTGCCTGTTCTTCGTGAGCAGATCAGATCCAATCGTATCTCTGGAATGGATGGGGAACCATCAACCACGAACCTGATCCGTCAGTTTTACGCTTTTCCAAATGACCGTTGATCCATCGATAGTCCCGAGATCTCTCGGTCCCCCTACGTCTGTCGTGTTTGGTGAGGTGGCCCAATGATAATCCCGTTAATTTCGCCAATAAAATTTTATCCGTCCAAACCTCCGCTCATCGGTATTTTTCGTCGTATTCAGGGCCGTCCGTACGGGCGGCCTCGAATTGAACCTTCGTGGGGAGTTTGTTCGTTCTACACAGGGGGCACCTCCATTCCTTGCTACTCGTCCGATATCGAACGCAGGCCCCGTGCGCACGATTGACACACGTGGCAAATTCTACCCAATCGACAAACCCGGTCTCGAAGGGATGACAGTCGACCCCATAAACCCGTGCAATACACGTGCAAAAATAACAGAATTTATCGGGGAGGGTGGCGAAGAAAGCTGAGGAAGTAAGAGGGGCAGAATTAGTAGGAGAGGAAGGGGTTGCAGAGGCGGGTGGGGTAGTCATGATGACAGAGAAGGAAAGGATGGGGCTGGATTGCAGGAGGGCAGAACAGACCAATTGGTCCTCGTGTCACTTACTGCTTCGATAAGATCTCCACTTGGCCGTACCGAGGTCCGAGCTCCTGTTCGGGTTCGTTCCACGGAATCACCTCCTCATTCTTCGGAACTTTCTCAGGCCGGTGCAATCGTGTCAGTCCGTCCGCATTCCCGTGTCTCTCGTGCTTCCGATGACGGATGTCAAAGTCCATGCTCTGCAGCACCGTCGCCCATCGCCCGATCATGCCAGAGTAATCCTTCAATTTCTTCAGAGCCAACAAGGGCTCATGATCAGTTACCAGGGTGAATTTTCGCCCGTACAGGTACGCGCGAAAGTGACTGATTCCCCAGAGAGCCGCGTAGCATTCTCCCGTTGGAGCGACGTAGTTGCGCTTGCAAACGGGCATCGATTTGGATGCATATTCCACCACATTCTCGAGTCCGCTTAGTCCCACCTGGGCAAGGATCGCCGAAAATGCTTCTGGCTGCCAGTAAGTGATGAGAACAAAAGGCTTTTCGGGATCCAGTCTTATAAGGACCGGAGCCGAAATGAGTGCGGCCTTGAGTTTGGAAAACGCTTGATCGCACTCCAGCATCCAGATCAACGACCGATCTTTGCGCAGCAGATTTGTAAGGGGTCCCGCAATCGTCGCGAAGCCCTTGATAAATCTTCGGTAGTACGAGGCCAGGTCCAGAAAGGCGTGAACTTGCGTGATAGTTGTAGGCACCGGCGCATCCTTGACAACTGCCACCTTCTGCGGTTCCAGTTGAAGTCCTTTGTCTGTCACCACTGTCCCAAGAAGGAAATGGTGGTAAGAAAAAACTGACACTTCTCAAGCGCCACTTTGAAACCCGCATCTCGTAACGCGTGCAACGCCCATTCGATGTGCTGCACGTGTCCCTCATAGGAACTCGAGTACACCAAAATGTCATTCATGTACACAATTACGCAGTAGTTGATGATGCTCTGCGCGGAACGAGTCTTCCGCACGAAATTTTGGAAAGCCATGTTCATGGCTCGCTGGAAGGTCGCGGGGGCGTTGCAGATACCCATCGGACATCGAATCCACTGCCACGTAACCTCGAAAAGCATAAACGCCGTTTTCAGACGATCTTCTTCTCAAACAAGAAGATGATGGAACCCATGGCGAACATCAAACTTGCTGAAAAATCGCACACTCCCAATCGCATCCAACAACTCATCAATTCGGGGGAGGGGGTACACATCTTTGATCGTGATGTCATTCAACTTTTGATAATCAATGCAAATACGAATCCCCCCAGCCTTTTTAGGCACGATAACTACGAAAAAAGACCAGGATCCAATTGCGGGTTCGATCCATCCATAAGCTTCGAATTCTTTGATCCGCTGATAAGCGGCCGCTCGTTGAGCTGGCGAGTATCGGTAAGGAACACAGCTAATGGGTGGGTGGTCTCCCGTGAGAATGGCATGCTCGATCATATTAGTTAAGCCAATATCATTACCATGCACGCTTAGCACCTCGGCATAACTGTTCAAAACATTGATTAAGGAATTTCGCAGTTCCGTGGAAACGTGTTTCGGTAGGGCGATCGTCGATCCCCCAAAAATCTGAAGGGGTATGTCGATCCAATCAACCGGACTCCTTCGTTGATTGTAGACAGTCCAAAAGATGGAACTACTGGTGCGAACGGAAAAGACAGTCGCAATCATCTGTGATTCGGATGGGCTGATCATTTCTGTTTCTTTAACTTCGGTGTAAGTTTCTGAGTCGGCCGAAATCTGCTCCACAGCCAGTCCTGTTAGGTTCGTCATTTCTTGCATTAGATCAGACACATCATCTACCGGCACTTCCGCTTTCTGTTTAATCAAAGCGATGGTCGCCCCCGTCGTTAGTAACGATCTGAGTGGAAAAACAGAAACATCCAAGTATTGTCCCGTTTGTTGATAACGTGTTTGTAAGGAAAGTGCTTCCTCATACAAGGTACGAGGGGGTTCCAAATCGTCAGCCAGGTCGGACACTTGTAATATGGGTTCCCTTAGGAGGACTGAAGGACTGACCTGGGTTGTCAGGGGCGAGAACGCGCTGTCTTCGAAATCCACATGGAAGCTTCGGGTGGTGTCAGGGCATACTTGAAATTCTTCAGGAATTTCCGTTCGAAAATTTCGACCAGGTGTTTCCATTCATCTTCACTGGGCATCTCTTCTTCGTATTCCTGTTCCTTGATTCTATTACCGATGCTGGAGGGAGAGCACTCCTCGGGATCAATGCATCGGATGATCCCTATTTGGGCTGAGTTAGGGGTCCGTTTTATCGTTCGGGTGGAAATTCGCAAAGGAACAGTTTGGGGTTTTCCCCCAGTTTGCGTGAGCACCAATTGTTTTAAATCGAAATGCAGTCGTGCACCCACCGCCATCGCCCAAGGCAATCCTAATAGTACAAAATAGGAGCGCACATCTATCACGAGCGCGTTAACGAGGACGTGTACTCGTCGAACCTTTACAACCACATTCTCAATAATGCCTACTATGTTCATTGCTTCCTCATCGGCGGAGACATAATTGTCTTTGTCAGATTGAGGAAGAATAGATCCGAGTCATCCCGTCTTTCTCACAGTGTCTGATGATATGGCTACTGCTGAAGACCCTGTGTTGATAAGGGCGTTAAACGGCTTGCCCCAAACTTCACAGTCGCACTCCGCGCTTTTCTATAGTACCGGCCGAGCTCGTACGAAGTGATATTTTTCTGCTAAAGAGATCGCTGCTACTGGTGCGGCCTCAGGTTCGTCGACTTCGGGTTCGGGTTGTGCAACTTCCTCGCTTCCTTCCTTCTTCTTCAACATCCGTTGTATGTGCTGATAGGTGAAACGCTTTTGATTTTTCTGGCAATGTTGTAAAAGTTTATCGTTCGCCGCTTCAGATATGGTGAGCAAATGTCCCACCGGGATCGGAACATGAATATCCAGCTGTTTGAGCGCTCGTAGCACATCAATCTCTCCAGTTCGAAATTGCGGACCAGGATTGGATTCACGATTGACCCATTCGAGATCATCAGGGGCCGATCAGATCGCTCCGACCATGCCTGCAAGATGAAGATATTCGAGTGGATCGACCACATCAGCAGCGTCGGGAGAAGAAGCTCCCGATGTTGACGCCGTTGCCATCGATGGGGAAGGCTGTTCTGGGGTGTATGCCACGAGTTATCCTCCCTAGGCCGTATCCATCAAAGCGGCCACTTGTCCTTGATTCAGGGCCACGTGGGCCGCAGCAGGGGGAGGCTGATTACGTTTTGGCTGCGGACAGTCTCGGGCAAAATGCCCGGGCTGTTTGCAGTTAAAACACTCGATCTTTTCGGCTGGATTAGCCAGATGAGGGAACTGAGGTGCATACTCTGGTGCAGGCGGTGCAGGCAAGAGTGGAAATGATGCAGTGGTCGGCCGAGCAGGAGCCGGGTTAGGCTTAATTAGCCTGCCCATTATTTGTTTCATTCGTTCCATATGAGCGGCCTGCATTTGGATCAAGTTACTCATCCATTCGGACTGCTTGGTAGTGGTTGTATGGATCATCTGGGCAAGATGTAAGTTGGTTATGGCCGGCGAGGGGGGTTCGGGTGATATTCCATTTTTGACTGTCGCAATCGATTGATTCATGGGGGGAGAGGAAGAAGAAGCAGGCGGGATATCGGAAACGATCCCGTCGGGAAGGTCATGGTCGGGGCGGGGATAAAACCGTTCGACCGCCTGCAACCATGATCGCCTTTTAGTCGTTACATCCCGTATGGTATCTGTAATATCTTCGTCTCCCTGGCTGATATATTTCTTTGTATCAGCTAGGTCTAGTTCCAATGCTTTAGCGATGATAGCCGATAACTGGTGTGTTTTCGGCGCGACCTTTTTCTGCAGTTTCCCTTTCAATGTCGGACTTCGTAGGTGATCGATGAACAAATCTCGAGCGGATTTCTCTTCTCGCCCGGATTTGTCCAACGTGGTTTGAAATCGATCCACGAAATCGGGCAACAATTCCCCGGGTCCTTGTAGCCGATTTTTTAGCACGTACCAGGCGGCATCTTCACTAATCGTATCGAATCCAGCCAAGAAGGCTTGCTTGAAGGTATCCCAATCTACCCACATATGTTTTCTAAACCAGTCATGCGGCGTATTGCGGAGTATTAATGTCAAAACGCGGGGAAGATCGGCTGTACTGTAGTTTTGAGCTTCAACAGCTTCCAGCCAAGCCTCGAGATGGGTATGGTTAGGGAAAAAAGGGAAGGGGGCGGGGATGCTGACGATCACCCTAGTACCGTCCACCATTGGTGCTGCGGGTGCAGCTGCACCAGACCGAGATCTGGTCACTGGGCGATCCTGACGAGCTGGTTGAGGTCCTCTCCTACCTCTCGCCATTTCGACTTACTATCATCAGAACCGACACGTGTCGGCTCCGATACCAACCTCACGCCCTGTGCTGTCTTTCGTTCGGAGTGTTGGACGTGCGGAAAGAAGCCCAGAAAAACAGCAAGATGGGGTGTGCCAAGGATTTTTTAAAATTGAATGTGGGGACACAGACGGAACTGAAATCCCCCGTGTTGGTCCCATGAAGCAAGTCGATTGCTTTCACGCGTCGCAGAATGCGCGCGCGGGTAAGGCGCGAAGAGAAAAAAAGCCAAATTCAATCCAAAAATTATTGTCGGGCTTCCCGGCGGGCTACAGCCCGTCGTATAGAACGGAAAGGCTCTGGCACGCTTCGCATGTCTCGTTTTCGTATCAAATCTCGTTGTCGTTCGTTGGTCAGTTCCGAGTCCGGCCTGGATGGTCTCAGCCGCGTGGCTCTTTCTTTATGCTCGTCTCCACTCCGCACACGGTAGTGGAAACCCCTGGATTCGTAGTGCTCAAAGCGCTGACATTCGGTGCATAGAGTGCGCGGCCAGTGGGGTTCTACTGCCGTCCACGGGATGACGATCAACTCGTTGAATGACAACAATATAAAGTAAGGTGGGAAGTGTGTATCGATAATGACAAACCCGGCCTCTACGAATCCGGAACAACGGTTGGCCGGAGGGAAGTAATATCGCCCGCCGATTTGTGCGACAGCTTCTCGTACGTCCTGCTCGCATACACGTGTCCTTTCCTCGTTGTAGGGAAAAGGCCGTGTTGAGACGGGAGGCGCGGGAGGCTGGCGCCCGATCGGAGGGTACTTGTCAGTCCACATATCAATCAATTGCAAAAACCTTGGGACGTCATCAAGCAAAGAAAACACTCGAGCAAGTCACAATCAATTCCTTTCGACACGAGAGAGAGAGAGAGAGAGAGAGAGAGAGAGAGAGAGAGAGAGAGAGAGAGAGAGAGAGAGAGAGAGAGAGAGAGAACACTTCCTTAGCTTAATCGTGCATATAATTAAGGGACCGATCCGCGGCTCAGGGTTAGGGAGCCAACGCGACGTTGATCCCAGGCGCCTTGTTTCTCGAGGCCGCCTCGTAGCTCGGCTGTTGTTGTCGTGCAGCATAAGGCAGATGGCATGCGCAGTACATTCAGAGCTACAAATCTAAACACTCTTGCATTCTCAAACAAAATCCCGACGACAATCGTCTAAAAAGGGTCACACATCTCCATACATACATCCACTGTAGAAGGTGCGAAAATGAGACATGCACAGGAAAAGATGGATCGCTTACAGTACACACGCATCCACCGTTCACAAGACAAGAAGACGGGGTCCTTGTGTAGGAGGATTACCCAGGAAACTAATGGAAGAGTTCCGGAAGAAGTTCTTTCACACAAGGAAGACACACAAATTCATTCCCCTCTAAGAGAAAAAGAGAGGCAGACGTCGAGACACATCATTCTTCAAAAGTAGGGAAGAGAGGGGGAGGTGAGGGAGGAGAGTTGAGATAGGGGATGGCCAGATCTGGAAGAGAGACATTCGGCATGGCCGCCGTACACTCACGCCAAAGATAAAGATCCGCAACAACAAAGGCGCATTCACCGTTAATTCCAATATGGCCCCGGACAAATCACTCACTCAACTCCAATCATCGATCCTCATACCCGCACCGACGATCCCGGCCGTCGCGTGCTAACTCCCACCAGTGCGATCGTGACCCCGCTGTCGTAAACTCGACACGGTTCGTCCGGATCCCACAGTCCGTCGTGGCGATCCAGTGCGCAACCGGCCAGCCTATCGTCAGCCCGACAGGACTTTCCGACTCGCATCAAAACACTCTGCCTAGCCACTGCTTCCCGGAAGTTGGCTTAGGAGTCGAGAACGTAAGAGAGATATGCGGGCGCGCTTGCGGGTTTATAGTTGCGACAAGGGAGAAAGAAGGGGGAGAAAGCGACGGGAAAACTTAGGTGTAAGAGGAGAAGCAGGAGGGGAAGACTTTGAGAAGAGTGATCTACGAACACCATGTTGATCCCCCGAAACTCAAGGTTCAACCAATCAGATTCGTCGCGCAATAGGAAGGTCCTATTGATCCACGCACCTGATTGGCGAGTGAGAGTTATCGATGGATCGACCGGGCGTCGTGCGCTAGACTCGGAGGGTGAGAAGAGAAAAGGCGCGAGAAGTAGCGCAAGACGGGTCCAAGATTCAGATGATCAAGAAAGGGAAATGGGTGCGCAAAAAGCAAGGCGGGAGAGAGGGAGAGAGAGAAAGAAAACAGTTACGGGGAGAGAGAAAAAGGAGGGAGAAGGGAAAGGGAGCGTGGGAGGAAGCGATCCGGGGGACAGAGAGGAGAAAGCTTTGCATACGCGGCACCGTCAACAAAAAGAGATTAAAAGGCACCGAAACAGTTACAACTTGCGTCTATCCTAATTCAAAATTGAAATCACCATATTCGCGCGCGAAAAAGCGACGCGGGAAAAAAAAATCCTACGCCTATTCGTATTCACGCAAAATTCCGAGAGTTTTCCCCGACACGACCGAGAACATTCACACACACGAACAGGACACGTCGAAGTTCCGCTTATTCCGGAATTCCCAACCGCCGAGCCCAATTCCCAGTGCGCTCGCTAAGGTGCACGTAAATTGCCATGTATTTCCCGACTTGCAAAAAGGAAAAACAGAACCTGGAAATTGAAAAAGCTTCCAGACGATGAGGGCCAAAAAGGAAATGCGGCATCCGAAAACAAGAAAACCAAAGGGGTTTTTAATGGGGTTGGTATGATACAAAAACAGGGGTACGAAAGATAGCATGGGTTCGGGAAGTAGCTCGTCACAGATCCCTGTCATCACGAATTCCTCATCCCAGGCTATGTTTCCCTTGGTGAATTTCCCCCAGTGATGAGCCCACCAGCTCTTGATCCTGCTGGATTCAATGCAGCCCCACCACAGGTGGACCGCAGTCTCCGGTACCTTTCTGCATCGTGCACATTTCTCTTCCACTGACATATTTCTCTCTTTTAACCATACCGCAGTCGGGATCGCTCTGTGGGAGTGCAACCAGACCAGGCTGCCGAATTTGACTGATGAAATCTTCTGCAGGGAGTCCCATACTGTGATTAAGTCCTCTGACAGCACCGTCCTACGCGTGTGGCCATCTGTAGCCTTCTCAGCATTCCATTTACTCTTAACCGCTAGTGGGGTTCTCCATCCTTTGGCCTGCTTTCTGTAACCCATATTCGGTTTGTAGTCTAGCAGGGTTGTTGTCCCCTGGGATTTGTGAGGCCCCCACCCCCATTGAAGAGGGAGGGCTCTCAACTTTGTTACTGGGGAAGGACCTAATGGGCAGCGTAGACTTGTGCCTCTCCTTTTGCCTTTTATCTCCATTACTACCACTTGCTTACACCCTATAAGATCCTCCCACACCTCTTGCCCTTCCTCCGTAAAGATTATTAAATTACCTTCCTGATCCTCCCCTAGCCTACCTCGAACCACTTGTACTTCCCCATCACTTCTTGCCTACTTGACTTTCCACAAGCAGTCCGACTGACTTTCCTCCCCTTCTACTATCCACCTACCCTCGTAGGAGACATATGGCTTGGCCAAAATAGCCTTCCACTCAGTGGGTATGCTTTCAATGATGTCTCTCAGTCTGTTTCCTACCTATCTTAGGTGTTTAAGCTTATACCTGATTTCTCCTGCAGACCGCCAATTTGCAGTGTCTGTGTTCCATAAGTCCTTTAACCGTGAGACCCCCTTTTGGATCCACGAGGTGCCAAACGCGCCCGGGATTTCCTCAACCGACCACGGCACCCCTTCCAGGCCCTTCGAGGGAGCAGACCCAACGATTTTCGAAGATATGCTGTTGAAGGACTTCATCCAAAGTTTTTGGTTTCGTTTGCTGTTCAGGGAACATCTTGGACCAGGCTATTAAAATGTCTATCCAAATGCGCGATTTTAGTTTTCTTTTGACAAAGGCTTTCGTGAGCAAGCAAACGCCTACATCCTCGATTCTGGCCAGCCCCCACTCCTTTGCTAGGATGGATAATGCCAAGTCTACCCAGGGGTGCCCTGAGTCATCCAACAATAGCTTGATTGACCATCTGGCCAAAAGTGCGGATATTTGCATTTCCGGGTCCAGGATTCCTAGGCCCCCGTTGGCTTTCTCCCCGACCACTTTTTCCCATGCGACTTTTGCTAGATATCCCTGGTCCTCGTCATACACTCCTTTCCATAAGTATCTCCGTGCGGCCTTGATTATTCTTTGGTAAGAATCTTTCTCTAGAGGTCGTACGGACCCGGGAAACCATCCATTTGCAAAGACCACACTGTTGAGCATCAAAGCATGACCTTGTATTGATACCCCTAGGATTTTCGATATTTTCTCCAGCTTGGCTAGCATCTTGGCCTCTGATATGACACTTGCTCTCTTTTTTACATTCCCCATTCCCACTTGCACCCCCAAAAATCTTTCACTATCTCATGCTGGTAAACACTTCAAACCCCAATCCACACATAGGTGATTGTCACTGTGTGTGATGACCACTGATTTAGGCCAATTAACCAGAGCCTCTGAGAACAACGAGTTCAAGTCCAGACATTTCTTAAGTGCCCCTAGCGAGGCTTTCGAGTTAGTTGATAGCGCGAACAGGTCGTCGGCCATTGCTGAAGCCTTGCATTGCCTGCCTGTACCCAGTTGGAGCCCTTGAATTTTTGGGTTTTTCCTTATGGCACACAAGACTACCGCCATCTGGATGACGAACAACAATTGGGCCAACGGGCATCCTTGCCTGAGGGATCTAGATAGTAAGAAGGGGGACGAAATCTCCCCATTGACCGTAACCTTGCCAATTCCTTTGGTGTATAGCGCCTTGAACCATCTACAGAACGTTTCCCCGAATCCTGCCAATGAAAGAGTCTTCAGAATAAATTCCCAGTTAACTCTATCATAGGCCTTCTCTAGATCTAGGAGCAAGGCCACCACATGGGGTTGATCTTCGTTCATAACTTCCAGTGCTTTGATAGTGAGCATGATATTGTTTAGAATGTCTCTATTCCTTACGAAGTCGGCTTGTTCAACCCCTATTAGCTCCGGGAGGTGTTTTTTGAGTTTGGTCGCTAGTGTCTTTGCTAAAATTTTGTAGGAGGTGTTCATGAGGGAGATAGGTCTCCAGTTCCTTATATTCCTCTTGTCCCCCTTTTTGTACACCAGAGAGACTATTCCTAATCTGGACTCCTCCCCTAGGTCGGAACCGTTCAGTAACCCATTGAAGATCGAAACCAGTTATGGACCAAGCGTGTCCCAGTATGTGAGATAATATTCCACCGGCAGCCCATCGCTGCCGAGGCATTTGCCCTTCGGCATGTGGCCGGCTGCCGTCTTCAGTTCCTCCAGCGTGACCGGTCTGTCGAGATCTAGCTTTGCGTGGGTTGGGAGTCTGGCGTCGAATGTTTTCCATAACTCGTCTTGCAACGGTGTTTCGGACTGGGCGTCCAACTCCAGTCGGCGGGAGCGGAAAATGTCCTCAAAATAGATTCTGGCGTATTTTAGGATGTGTGGAGTGTCTTTGGCTACTGGTTCGAACGTATCAAATGGATGGTTGAGCTCTACTATAAGGGAGATACCCTTCCTGACTGAGAATCTCTTGAAATTTTCTTTCGTAAGTTTGTCCCCGACCTCTAACCACTTGATCCTAGCTCTGTCCACCCATATTTTTTCCTTGCTTATTTTGGTGTTCTCTAATCTGTCTTTCCATGTGTTCCTTACTGAGTACCAATACTCATCCCATCCCGGGATAGAACCAAGCTTGCTTTCGTCCCATTCAATTTTTGCAATAATTTCCTGTTCCTCTTTTCTGTGATTCAAAGCCTTGATTGTAGAGGCAAAACTGAAAGACGCTGCAACTGCTTTGTTGCCTGCATCCAACCAGTCCCCTTCACTATCAAAGTATGATTTGTTCTGCTTCCATTTTGTCAACAATTTGCTTATAGATCCTACCAGGGGTTTGTCTTGAAGGATTGAAACATTAAGCCTGTAATAACCCCTTCCTCGTTGGATTCTACTGTCCGGTATGAAGGTGGTTAGAACAGGCATGTGATCTGACATTGAGTGGAATGGCATCCTTACCTCCATTGCCCAATCTGCAGGTTTTCCTCTAAGGAGGAAGTAATCCAATCTAAGTCTGGTATGAGACCCATTGACTCTTGCTTTGTTTGCGACCCACGAGAACTTCTTGTCGTCAGGGTTGATAGTTCTGAAAGGATCGGACAACTCCTGCCCAACCAAAAAGGAATTCAATGCCACTGAATCTGTCCTGATTTGGTCGCCTGAAGTCGAGTCCAACGATGGGTCCAGGATCGTGTTCCAATCCCCTCCTATTACCAAGTTATTTTCTGGTGATAGAAGGAGGGGGAGGACCTAAAAAAACAGGATTTTTTCCTTTTGGTCCGTAGGGGCATAAACTGACATAAAGGACCAGAGGGTTTCCCCCAATTTCACCTTGATCCGGACCCACCTTCCCATCGAATCTGCCAGGTCGTCGTCTAATTCGAAACACAAGTTCCGGCTAATAAGTATTATCGTCCCCCCCTTTGTTCCGTCCGCAGGGGTCCAGAACTGTGGCCCTTGCCATTGCCATCTGTTTTGTTCTATCTTATCTTCGTCCAATTTGGTCTCCTGGATCAGGGCTATGTGTACTCGGTTCTGATGAAGCCATGATTTCAATCTGGCCCACTTTTTGGTACCACTTGAGTCCCCCAGTCCTCTAACGTTCCAGGAGGCCACTCTGAGTTTAGACATTAGTAGCTCTCTCCCCCCCGGATTGGATAGGGTGAGACTGGATTTCCTTTCCCGACCATCTGACTTAGTTAGCCCATCCCCCTTATCGAGCCACGGGGCACTCAAAGTACTCAGAGAATAGGTTGAGGTCGCTTTGCAGGAGTTTGTTGAACTCAAAGATAACATCCCCTGAGACAGCCTCCACGGTATACACCATGTTGGCGTGTAGAGACTGCTCATCTTTTGCCCACATGAGTGGACACCAGAAGGCGTGGCCTGCTTTCAAAGCGGACAGTTCCTGTTCGGTAGGTCTGGCGTCATAGGCAGCCAAAAAGAGATGCAATTTGTTACCACCTGTGCTGGATCTGATGATTCTTCTGGAACTTACCTTAGGGACTGCCCTGACTACGACTGTTTGGCCAATGTAGGTTTTGACCTTGGAAAGCATGAGACTCTTTGTTGGATTTCCCTCCAGGGAGTAAGGGGTGAGGTGTCTAATGACTGACTCCTTGCTGTAGGTTAGAAATTTGATACCCTCCGGAGTCTGCCTAAATACGAGGGGGATAAAATATTTTTTTAAATTCTGTCCCCCGGAGATCTCTGATTTTCGTGAATTTCTGATATTTCTACCTCCCCCGGTAATTTGTCCTCCCCCTTCTGCGTATTCCATTCTCCCTTTTTTATCTTTGGGGTTTCCGGGATCCTCAGCGGAACCAACTGAGTCACACCAATCCCGTGAGGTGTCTGTCTGACCCCCCGAATCCTCCTCAATCCTCTTTTCTGCGCCCTCCTCAAATGCCTGAGTTTCTTCGGATTTCATTAGTTTCATTCCTGCGTCTTCTACCTGATGATCTCCTACCTTCCCTAATTCCAAGGTTCCATTCTGGTGCTGGAGCAACCCCTTGATCCCAGTTGGAACAGGCGGAGGGGGTGGCATGTTGTCGTTAAGGGCATGGCCTCCAATTTCACTGTTTGTCTCCTAGCCCTTCCATTTGGTCTGTTCCTTTCGCGTTACCCCACTCTTGTCTCTCAGTACCCCCTCATGGCCCTGCAGGTTTGAGGCCTGCTGATCGGGACTTTGGGACTGATTGCCCAGGACCGATTGCCCTGGAAGGACTAGGGGGACTGATTGGGTAGGGAGCTCAGGCTGCTGACTTTTTGTTCTGCCCTCTTCCTGCCCGACCCTCTCCTTGGAAAAAGTATCGCGCTTGCTCCCTCCCTGTAATATCGTACTCACTCCCTTCTTCTGAGTTTTATCCATGTCTGTTGTTGCAGATTTGTCCTTGGTTATTTTTCTCCACCCCGAGGTTCTCTGCGTGGGTTTCTGAGAGGAGGTCTCTTACTGGCCAAGGAACGGCCCAGCCCCCATGAGGCTCCCTCCTATCGGTTGTGAGCCCAGTTGGATCCCCTGGGGCCCCTGCGGAATCTGCCCATTGCCCCATTGCTTGGTGGGGCCCCACTTGAGAGCTCCTGCGTTCATTCCATCCTTATTGAAGATCGATGTATAGGAGGAGCCCCCGGTTCTTCCAAGATCCCTGCTTTCGTTCTGTCTGGGGTTAATAATTTGTCTTTGTTCCAGCGTGTTAATCCCAAACATCAGTGGGACCTGTTGGGTGTTTGGGCCACGCCAGAGATGGGGATCCTGATGAAAATTCGGACCTTCTGGAGCTGCTTGGGGACAACTGTCTGAGGGATGACCGGCATAGTCACAGCAGTTCTGACAGTAGTCAGTATACTGTGTCACTATCCTAATCAGCATGGCAGAACCGTCGGGTTGTGGCCATTTCAGGTCATTAGGCACCCTGTCTCTTCTGTCCCTTGGGATGTCAAACTTGACATTATTGAGCTTGGGCATATGATCATATCTTTCGGGAGGGTACTGTTTCAAGACCCGACCCACTGCAAAATCAAGACCCGACCTGACGAAGGGAATTCCTTTGAACGGGACTCTTAACGCCATGACCCAGATCTTACTGATCTCTTCTTCATCCCTACTCCTCTCTATCTCTGACTGAGACATCCATCGTTTAAACGAGAGTTTGTACATTTTGTCATCAATCTTGAGCTTGTGAGAGTCCACATTGATGAGGAAGTCCACTGTGTTTTTGTCCCTTGGGTAGTATGACATCATGTTGCGGCCCTCTTGGTGCACTCTTCCCCGTTCTTTATGGTGCAGATTTGGGGGGAGGAACGTGTCCTTCAGAGATCTGATACAGTTTTTTTTTTTTTTTTTCTGCAGTGAGTGACTTGAATGACCCTTGAAAGAATATGACGGCTACGTGTTTTTTCAACCATTCTTCCTGAGCCTTTTCATACTCTAGTGGGAGGGATATTTTCACTGACTTCCCTTCCATCTCAAACTTTGCTATCTTTGACGTATCAGGAATGACTAACCTGTCATAGCACTTCTCAAACATCTGCCTCACCTTTTCCACGTTCACCTCGAGGTCTTCATCCTGACTCGTCTTCTTCTCTACTTCCATACCTTCATCCTCCGAGTCTGAGTCATTCTCCTCCCCCGGCCACCATTTTTGACTGTCCTCCACCTCTTTCTCTACCCCATCTCTTATTGACTAGAGCAGCTCCTTCGGGCGTATCTGTTCGCCCCCTTTTTCTTTCCCCTGCTTTCTCCCATCTGCCCTTGCATTCCAACTTTTCCCGTTCCTTTCGTTTCCGGGACTAGTGCTTGTATCCCCCCCCTTCGCTCCATGAGCCAAGAACTCGAAAACCCGGTTTCCCTCCTTACTCCATGGTTGTTCCTCCCCGACGCCCTCGCCTTCCAGTTCCCTGCTTACCTGATTGGCGGTCTGAGTAAACTCTTGAGCATTGCCTACTCCTCTCCCCCCTTCTTTCTCTCTGTTTCCTAATTCCTGTGCTTTTTTCCAGAATGGGGTGTACGAACCCCACTGAAACTACTGTTTGCTCCTTCTGGCTGCATTGCGAGCGAAGATCCAAAACCTGTTTGGTCGTTCGAGAGAGGCGATCTGCCTTGAGTATGGATGGGGCAGCTCGCCACGCCACTACGCTTTCGTTGACGAGCGTGGAGGGCTTAGTTCCTTTTTTTTTACGTTCCCTTTCTCGTACTAGACGCGTGTCGACTGTTTTGCCTCACCTTTTCGTTTCTTTACGCTCTCTATACTGGTGAATTCCACCCTACTGCTACGGCGGTTCCACCGGGCTGAACTGCCCTTCCCGAACTGGTGATTTTCACCCTCCCGCTACGGCGGTTCCGCCGGACTGACCTGCCCTTCCCGAGCTCAATCGAGAGACTCGATACCTATTCGGACAGCCCCCCTCGATAGAAATGCAATCACTTGCCAACTTGATTTCTCCTCCGATTAAAACTAGAGCTTCATTCATTCTTTGTTCCACAAAAAAGAAAACAAAAAGGAAAACAAAAAACCTCTCCCTCTCAAACGGGCTTGAAATACCCCCCTTACCCGTGAAAGACGGGTCTTGAAAGACGGGCCTTAGTGGACTGGGCCCCCTTACCCGAGTTCGTGCAAGATTATCTCTTCTACTACCGAGGTCTGGGAAGTACGTCCCCCTTTCCCCCCTTCGTCGGGGATAGGTGGGGGGGGGGGGATCTTGTTCGTATGAAGGCAAGATTACTTACATGCCCTGGGTACAGTTTCCTATTCGGAAACGAAGAGGGAGACTCCAAGCATAGCGGCACATGCATGAAACTCGTGAAGCTAAGTGCTGAATCCGTAGCTAAAGACGTAAACCGCTTTGCCCGATGTTGGACGCGTGCAGTTCGTGCGACACAAAATCTCCCTTCCCGTCAAAGGACGAGAGTGCCGATATTTTGTTTTGCTGAAAGCTGTTGGTTTTGGCTGGATCCGCAGTTAGTCTGAAAGAGAAGAAGAGGGATCACTGTTATTGGACGAAGCTCTGGCCCACACATAGTGACAAAAATTGTGGATGGGGAAGAAAAATATCTTACTTTTCTGGCCAGTTTCTTCCGCTGTCATCCTTTTGTTACTCCCTGTCCCAACGCTCCTTGAATCAAGAATGGACTCGATACTTGAGGCTTCCAGACTTGCAATAAATCCTATTCCGGTTCCATAAGAAGGACACGCACTCCAACACGTTCTTCAATTCAAAGTGTTTTGTGCATCAATCGGAGGTTTCCCTCCCTCTCCCCTTCTCCTTCCTCTTACCTTAGACCCTCCTCCTCTCCCTACGACGCTATAGGGACAATCCAACTCCGACGCGTGCTAACTGTTCTGCCGTTTTGGCCACACAGTTGCTACGTAGGAATGTCGTCTCGCCCGTGCTTAGCGCGCCGGGCCATGGCGGCTGGACATCGTCACCTTAACCCTAGACGTACATCTCGACGCTGCGTGCCTAGTGCGCTAACGCGCCGCCGCACCGCAGATCCCAGCGTCCTCCCTGGTCCTATTTTTTTTCTTTTGATTTCATAAGTGAACAAGGAAAAATTCTTTCAAAGAGAGTGAACCGACTTCAAAGTTATACATGTAAATAGTTACTATCTTCCAATTAAAAAAAAAAAAAATAATAATATTGGCAAGAAAAAAAAAAAAAAAGAATGATTTTTACTTGGGATCATCCAGCTGCCCCATCTCCCTGGGATCGGATCTCTGTCCTAGACTCTCTCACTTCGCCTCTCACACTTCTCTCTCATTTCCTCTCCTTATCACGCCGGATGGTTTGATCAGATAGATTCGGGGCTACACACATGACAGCCTAGCAACCCTTGCAGCGGGTAATTGCCTGGTCTTTACGCCGCGGTGGCTTACAGCTCGCATACGCGCATGACACCCTAGCAACCCTTGCAGCGGGTGATTGCCTAGTCTTTACACTGCGGTGGCTTACAACCCGCAGCCGGCGCACCAGTCACCCCTCGTAGCCGCTGTGCTACGGCCGCTCTCCCGTTCCTCCCTCGTTCCGAGAAGCGCGTGACCTGTAGCATTGTATGCATTCGGTGGATCCAGACTCGAGTTCATGATCTCTTTGCTAACGACCGGATGCGTGTCCTATGCAGTAGCACAGAGCCGAACTCCCATTCCCTCCATGCACTAAAGACCAAGGAATAACGAAACGACAACAATTGTTTTGATAGACGTAGGCAACGCACTGCACACAGGCCCTAAACCGCTGCAGCCTAGAGCCTCTACAATAGTTTCCCTAGTCTCACAGGACAAAGGCCATCTGTGCACTCTGCACTACACAGGTCTCTTCCAGATAAAATAGGAAAATGATAATTCGTACATGATGCCAAATCGCACAGAAGTGCGTCAGAAAGGTGGGCCGCAGGCCCGCACACCTCCTGAAACCGCGGGAAAATCGAGGGCGGGTGGGACCGCTTCACCAAATCAAGGCGAGGGAAAAATGGACTCGACCTCCGAGGACCTGCCCCTTGTGTAGCATGCGCGCAGGTTTGCGTTTTCAATGAATGTTGCGAGCGGTCGGGGCCTGGAAGGCGCAGCTCGGAAGAGCTCACAAGCTATCGTGGTTGGGCAAGCACCTGTGACTTATACTGTTGCAGGGCAAAGCAGTGGGACCGGACGGGCCGACGAGGCCGTGCTTCAGCCAGGGTGAGTTGTCACGTCAAATCCTAGCAGTTGTAGATGCTGAGTGCTTGGTTGTTCATCGTAGATTTACGAAATTGAAATGATTGCGTTGGTTGTGGCCTTGGATGTAGTAAATCGACGATTGTGATCCTTGAGTCCCAAGTGTCGATGTCCCAGTACCAATTCCCAATTGCCATCGTTGCTAGTTAGTTGATGCAGACCAAGGATGGTGACCTTCAAGTTGTTGAATTTGTTTGGTCTGTTTTGTGCGCAACCGGGTGCACGGTTGACGGCATAATGTTGTGTATTGTGAGTCGTACGCAAAACACTCGTGGATTTTTTAAAATATAATCCCTTGCGCAGGGGGCATGCTAAGGCCTGGTCCCCACTGCAAAGCCGCATGGAAAGACCCTTTGTCGTGCAGTGCACTGGAAAGAGACGAGTGGGAAGGGGACCCCACCCCATCCTGTGATTTTTTTTGTCCCAACGGGCCTACCTCAGTTAGTACATATATGAACTGTTGAAATCCAGAAGTCAGTTCCAATACACCTGGGGCTAGTTGAATGATGTAAATTCAAATTAGATGAAACTAGTAAAATGGGTTTTTGACTTTTTTTTTCGGAGGGGTGGGGGGTGGGTGGGGGGGAGGTTGAATTACCTAGGCCCTTTTAGGAAAAACATGCCTAACAAACTGAAAAGTTTGAGCTATTAATACCTATTAACAAAGCTAACACATTATCCTACGAAAAACTAGGGAGTGGTTGAATTACCTGGGTCCTTCGGGGCAAAACATGCCTAACAAACTGAAAAGTTAGAACAATTAAAACCTATTAACAAAGCTAACACATTATCCTATGAAAAACTATATCCTACAGGGCAAAAAGGGAGACAGACAAACAAGCCAACAAGGGAGATATCATTTCATTATTCTATTAGAGGAAGGGCCGGGGGGGACATGTTTTTCACAGTTTCCATCACCTGTCTAAATTATACTGAACATCTATGTACCAACGAGTGGTCTAAAGCCGACCATCAGGAACCCCAAGGATCCTGAAGAGAGTTGTGTCCAACTTCGTTTTCGGTCTTTCCTTCTGCCTGTCTACATGCGTCCGAGCCTTAAACAAACGAATCAAGATGTGGCATTCAACCTCACGCCCAGTGTTGTCTTTCAGTCGAAATGATTAATTATGCGGTATACGCCCTCAAACGACAACAGAATAAGGTGTGCCAAGGATTTTTAGGAAATTGAGTGTGGAGTTTCAGACGGAACTGAAGTTTTCCTCGTGGTTGCGGTTTTAACGAAAATTGATCATCGATGCGTAGGAAGAAAACGAACGCGCGCTTTTCAGATCATCCATTTAATCCAAAAAGTATCGCTGAAATTTTGCGCGGCGACCGACCGTCTTTTAAAGTGGAAGGGCGAGGGTACGCACGTGAAATCTCATTTTCGGATCAGATCTCGACGTCGCTCGTTGCAGAGCTCGGAATCCAATGTGGATGACCTTAGTCTGATTGCTCGTTCCTTGTGTTCGTCTTCCCCACCTGTTCGATACCGCTTTGCACGACGACAGTCGCTGCACAAGGTATTAGGTCACTGGGGTGCTACTGATATCCACGCGGTGACGATTAACTTGTTAAAAAGCAATGAGAACGAGTACGGAGAAAAGAGAGTATCGATAATGACAAAACCAGCGCCTTCGAACCCAGAACACCTTGTCTCCGACGAAAAATAATAATATACGTCGATCTTGGTAACGGCTTCCCGTACGTTCAACTCGAAGACAAGTGTCCTTTCGTCGTTATACGAAGATAACCGCATTGGGGATGCGGGGAATCGACACCCAGACAGGTCGGAGCAATCGGTCCACATGACACAAACAAATTTGGAATACGTCAACCAACTCAGTCGATTGTTCAATCACAAAAGTTATTAGTTAGAATGCGATAGACTTTCTCGTACTTCATCCGTTCGGTGAACCAATCAAAAAGAAAGATGTGAGTTCGACCCGATCACAATAACAATCAACATTCATTTCAGCAGCAACAAACACTCATTCCCATACTCCCAGTGGAGCTCATCACTACGCATGCATAACAAACCTTACATACATGAATCCTTCATTGTTTGAAGAACAAATCAATTGAAAAAAAAAACAAGAAAGATCGATAAGAACTTCCAGAGCTCATAAGTCCCTTTGAACTCAACGATACATGTAGTTGTATAATTGACCAAGAAAGGAGAGAATTAGAGAGAAAAGGGACAAGAGTAGTTAGTGACTTAACACCAATTGTGTTTGATAGGTTTCCTGAGCCACTTTTGCGAGAAAGCTCTTCTGGCGGTAGAAAATGGTAACCACTTATAAACGTTGTCGGCGCGAATACCCTTACAAGGGTATCCGCCCTCATTTTTGCAAGTGACAGAAAATAGCTCTGGTTTTAAAATTAAGTATTCCGAGCGAGGGCGTGGCTGCGTCTGTGGTTTTCGATGGCTGGATGGTTGGTTAGACTAGAGAGTGTGTGGGCGCGCGGATTTTTGAGGCGCGCGTGATCTCCTTAATTGTTGATGACTGAAGAGTCGGCGTGGTCGCCGGCCGAAATTTTTCTTCTGATTAAACAGGGATTAAAAAGATTATGTCTCGTCGATTGATGTGCTCGTATGTGACCTGTGCGTACGTACGGAGGACGACATGGACAACAATGTGATTTCTGAAGACGTTTCGGTAGCCTGGCGCGTCGCACAATGCCCGTTTACTTAGGCGTTCGCTAGAGCTAGACCCAGACTCGGGCCTAGCACTATTAGTTACGGCGTTGGACTTTCATCTGAGAGGTTCAGGGATCGGGATTGAGCGGCGATGACGCGGGATATGGGAGTGGCGCGAAGGGACCGAGAAGTCGAGGGCCCGGCGGGCCAGCCCTCTTGGGTTTGTCGTGGCGGCGTCGAAACGATGCAGGCGGTTTAAAGGTTTTAAATATTTTATTATTTAACGACGCATTCTTATTATTTTTATGTTCCGGCGTGCCGTTGACCGGGACGGGGCGCCAGACCTAATGGTCGTCAAGGCGGTCGAGGACCTTGAGTGCGCGCCTTCTAAGGTTAGCCTGTGGGTTCTCACGCGATTGGGGTGCCGGCGGCATCTCCTTTATCCTAACTATTACAGTACATGGGCCGAGGGGCACCGCTCACTCCCCGAAGTCCGCGGCGGAGAGGCTGAGTAGTACGCCCGCGGGACTCTCCTCCGCCTCGGACCGTAAAGTCTGCATTTGAATAGTCGCTATTGCCACTAAGGGGCTTACGGGACCCTGTTCATCAGGGCCACGCTTAGGCTTTGCAGCGGGCCGAGTCTTTGTTCCGCAGCCAGCTATTTCAGAGAGAGCTTGGCCGCTGGGGACCCGAGGGGGCAGTGGGCTCCAAAGGGGTAAGCAGTGCGGAAGAGGCCATAGCGGCAGCCTGCCGAATAGAGTCGGGTGCATAGACGAGTGGGGGCAATAGGCGGCGGGGCTGGCCCGGTGGGCAGCGGACGGGGCAATGACGCAGTGGGAGGAGCACGGAGATAGACAGGGAAGGGGCAAAAACGGGAAGGAACCGGGATGGGATGGCGCGCTAGGTGCATGCGCAGAAGGGGAAGGCGCAACAACGGGGGATGGGACAGGCGGGCGGCTATGGCTACGAGGTGAGTACGGGAAGGCGGAGTGGAGCGCTGCAGTCATCGGGCCGGCCACAACTGTCAGGGCGACGGGAGGAAGGGAGTGGGGAATATATATCGGGCAGCACAGAGTGGGAGCGGGGAGACAAAAAGTGGGCGACAGGGAAGCAGGCGCAGTTAGGGACGAAGTGAGAAAAGTGGGGCGGTAAGAGTCAAGGCGATGAGAAAGGGACGAACCTGGACGAGGTATCGTGCCAGGTGCATCCAGAGTAGCTATGGCTATGGGAGAGGTAAAAAGCGTTGTAGCTCACCCGTTGAAGGATGGATTTGGGCGGGGAAAAGGGCGATCCCGGGGTCTTAGCGCCGGGTGAATCCGATGGCGGAAGCGAATCGACAGAAGGTGGAGTGTGGAGGGAGATAGTGGGAAAAACTCCCGCGCCTGGCTATGGCGAACAGGGGAATGCATGGCGCACTCGATTCTTGACAGAATCAAGCGGGGAAAGGTTTAGGATTGGGGTTTATTGATAGGGCAACCCCGTTGGAAAAGGTAGTTTGGCGATTGGGTTAGTGAGGTGGGAAGTTAGTGAGAAACGTTGTGCGCCGAGCTATGGCGGGGGCCGGTTATGGTAGGATTGAGAAACTGTGAGTCCCCGCTCGACTCTTGACGGGATCGAGCGGGGCGAGGAGGTAAACTGGGATTTTTTAGCATTGCGATCTTAGTGGCACGGTTAGTTTAAGGATTAGTGGAGTAAAATTAGAGTTAGTAAGGATAGGAGTTGCGTCCGGGAAAGACATGATAAAGCGCCAATGCACCTAGCCACGTTTGACGGATAGATACATTCGGGTTCGTATACTCTACTGGTTGAAAGCAGTGTGAACGAGAAAGGGAAAGGGAGAGGGTGGACTTACCTGACGCTGACAATTACGTTCAGCATCTGAATGTACCCACTCATGATCTAGTATGAGGGTCGTTTTCGACTCTCACTCGTATGTACAAGCGAGCAGTGGGCGGGGAACTCACCTATAGCCCGATATGCTGCCTGCCCGTCGTGCGGAGTTGTTAAGGACCAGCCGCGAAGGTGCAGGCTAGCGTGCCAGTCGGTGAGCGGCTCGTTCTACTGTGCAGAGAAGGTAAGGGGAGTGAAAATAGTTGTTCGGATAGAGGCTTACCGGTGGGCGGATGCGCTGTCCGTCGGGGTAGCACGGATGTGAAGGGTACGTGCTTACCTGACTGGGCAATTACGTAAGTCTGAAGGCCCGACTGCTATGCGGATACGGCAGTACAGCTCGGGTGACTCTGCGGGGGTCTCTGCTCCAGCAAGAGCTGATACTCAAAGACAACGTTGGCAGAGCTTGCGTCCTGAGGCTGTTAGCTGCAGTGTGGCATTGGCGGCGTGGCTGGCCCACGTACTACTACTGTAGCCTGTGCGGCTCGACGTTGCTGCATAAGCACTTTCGGTGTGTCTCCTCTCTACCTCCCTCTTGTTGCTCTCGCTGCGGGGTAGTTCCTTGTTCGGTGCCTCCAGGGCTACCAGGGTCTGAGTTGGCTGCCCCGCTGCATGGATATGATTGCACTGGAGGTACGAAACGCAGGGAAGGGGAGGGACTTAGCAAAGCTTACCCGCACACGAACGTCACAGCAAGTTGATCCCAGGGTCTAACAGCAAGGGGCAAGCTGGGGCGGTGTGTGCAGCTCAAGCCCGACCTTCTCAAGCTGCATAGAGGCGGCGTTTAGCTGGAGAGTGAGGTGTTGTGACTTAAGGAAGGATCGGGGTTACCGCTGCGGCCTAAAGGTTCGTCAGAGTGCCGTTCTCCTGCGCTTGGTTGCAAGTTGACCAAGCTGACGGTTGGCCACCATTGTGGGGCCCTCAGGCGAAAGAAGATTACAAGGCCCTCTCCCGCGAGTCTGAGAACACCGTTTTTGGATCTGAGAGTCTCACAACTATCTTCTTCTGCCCTTCTTACTCTAACACTAGTCTATTGGTTCTGAGAAGAAGGCGGCAGGCAGGATTGCAACCCGTAGGACCGCGACAAGACTCTGTGGGGAGTCTGCCCATCGATTGCGGGAGCTGTGCCGGGGCTCAGGCGGAATCCTGGAGGCAGGGAACTGCGTGGTGATTCCCTGAATCCTTCTATAAACCCAGTTATAGCCCCTATCTGTACATCCGTCTATGGTTTAACTGAGTGTATTGCGTGACTCATGTACTCTGATTCTGGTTTGACTTTCAGGACATAAGTCAGACTAAAGTAAAGGAACGTGTGCGCAACCTAAGTTTCAACATTGTTGATTGCCTAAAAGCAGACTGTGAACAAAAAGGGTTGCATCTGGGGGAAGGTTGGGAGGAAGGCAGTATTGCGTGCACTTTTGATTGGGCCGTTAAGGCTGGGAGGTCCCCATAAGTTTGGGGAAGCCCAACGCTTTGTTTATTTTGGGTTTGCATGGAGCAATCAGGCCGCTCTATAAGTTTAGGTAGCCTGAATGCTCTGAAGGCTGGAAAGTCCCCATAAGTTTGGGGAGACCCAGTGCTGTGAATTGCATGGAGGGTCAGACTGTTTTATAAGTTTAGGTGTCCTGACTGCTCTGACTTGCGAGGGTTTGATTGTGTTTGATTTTCAGGAGCTCAGGGCGCTCTATAAGTTTAGGTACCCTTAAGCCGCCTTGTTTCTTGGGTTTTCTTAAGTTTTTTTGTTTCTGAACGACGGGGGCGAGCTGTTCTATAAGTTCAGGTGGCTCAGTCTCTTCTTGCTTTTATTATGAGGGAGTAATCTTTGGCAAAGGGCAAACCCTTCTATAAGTTCAGGGGGCTTGACTCAATGCCACACACATGATGGTTGGGAGAAAAATGAATCTGGTAAAGAGTTAGGTCCTTCTATAAGTTCAGGGGGTCTGACTCAAAGCCTCGCAAATGCTGGAACCCAAGGTTATAATTTGGCTATACGTTATTATTATCCTATTAAAAAAAGGTTGGTCAGACACGGGTTCCATAAGATTGGATGGTCTGACTATAGCTTATCGTAAATTGAAGAGAGTACAATTAAGGCTCAATCCTACACCCACCTTAAAGACTAAGGTTCTAAGATGAAGGCTCAGTCCTACACCCACCTTGAAGATTAAGGTTCTAAGATGAAAGCTCAGTCCTACACCCACCTTGAAGATTAAGGTTCAGTCCTACACCCACCTTGAAAATTAAGGCTCAGTCCTACACCCACCTTGAATATAATTGAAGGTAACTTGGGCCGGTTGAGCATTGTTTCTAAGATGAATGGCTCAGTCCTACACCCACCTTGAAGATTAAAGTTCATAGATATATATATAACTTGGATATCTTAAACAGTTCAGGGCGACTAGAGTGGTCTAGTCATAGCCCAAAGAAGAGAGAAGTAGTTGTGTAGTTGTGCCCTCTGTTTTGTGTATATTTGGCTAAGTCATATGCGCTCTATACGTTTAGGTGATCTGACGTTAGGCCTAACTAAGTTCGGCGCGCTCTGTAAGTTCAGGTGGTCTGACCTATGCCTTATGTAAGTTGGGTATAAAGGGGTAACTCACGGAGGGGGTATGAACTAATGTTTGCAAAGGACTTGGAGATGGTGAGAGTACTTATCTTTGTGGTTTGACGTGCATGTGACTGAGTGAGGCTACTACTTGGTCTGAGTTTCAGTTTGGTAGATAGTTGCTTTAGTTTCTCGCCACGCGCTAGAGCCATAGGAGTTAGTTTCAATTCCTGCATTTTCTGAGCTAAGTTTTTTTACTTAGGTCAATTTCCGCATTTTCTGGGATCTTTTATTGTACTTAACTTTGTATAAATTTTGGTAAGCTACTTTCTCTACGGGAAGCGCCGCCGAAATTTCTCCAAATCCAAGGAGTTAGTCAAATTTTGACTTGTTAAAGTTTAACTTGTCTAAAGTTTATATAAGACTTAGTAAAAATCTGGAAAGTCTCCTTTTCTAAAGGGAGTGATGCCCAAATTTTTGCTAATTCAGGGAGTTAGACAAAATTGAACTTTGGAAAGTCAAAGACTATTTTTGGTTTCATATTTGGACTGATATAAATTATGAAAAGGGTCAAGAAAGACATTTTTTCTACGGGAAGCGCTGCCGAAATTTTCTTGATTTAGAGGAGTTAGATTATATTTTGACAAGTGGCGATTCTGACGATCCACCCTGAATAGGGGAGATCCTGCCGTTAGTCTACTTTTGCTTTGGGCACTGGCTTAGAGGTAGGCTTAGACTTAGTTGGCAAATAACTTTGGATGAGAATGTGCTATGGAGGTTCATCCCCCATATGCTGATGATTTAGCTTGGGCATTGACCTGTCTTATGGTACAGGCCTTTCTTGGACATTCGATTCAGGACTTGAACTAGATTCAGCTTGGTCCTACAAGGATCATCTTCTGTTATCATTGATAACAGGTCGGTTGCCGATTCGTCGGTTTACGATTCAACTCCAAATCCACTCCAGCCACTCAACCTAAAGACTTTAGCCTTGTGATTTGAACTGTTTTGTTGTGTTTTCGCCCGACCTTTATTTGAATGGTCATTTAAAGACGAGTACTGAGTATTTTATTGGGGGAGTTGCACAAGAGTGAGGCCTGCATGGCTAAAACAAGGGGTATGAGTGCAAGAGATGGTTGAAGTTGACCCTGTGTAGCGCGTGGACTTTTGATGGATCTTTGATATGATTGCATGTATGGTTGTGGTTCGGACTCTGGATGTGACTGTCTGCGATTACATACATATATGGCTGAGAGGAGTCCCACTTTGACTGTGAGAAATGATAGTCCTATATAAATAAAGCCTTATATATATATTTATATGTGTCTTGGGTATGCGCGCGGCTTAATGCGATTGTGTGCGAGGGTTAACCAGAATTATGGCCTGAGAGAAAAGGGGGACCTTCTTTTACCCTTTGTTTTTTATGAATTTTTATAGTCGGACATTGGTCCTGGGCCGAGGTTCAAGGTCCTTGTCCAGGACATCCCAAGCCCTAGACTCTGCAGGGAAGGAATCTGCCCCCGTGCAGAGTTTATTTGCCTTGCCTACCGAGACGCTCAGACCAAAGGCCGGAGGTCTCGCAGCGGTTGCACGACTATTCCTTCAGCCGTGCAATATCGTGAGAGATTAGACCCTCACGACACTTCGAGTCTGACACTTGAGTGTCATAAGCGGTACTCGGATCCACGAGGGACCGCTTGATTATGGGCACTACAAAGTACGTCATCATTGCAGCTGCCTGCGTACGCTGGCATTGTGAGTCGATATGAGTTAGCCCTGCGTCTGCGCGGTTAATATTAAGTCTCGCGCGCGACGGCTGTCCGATTTCCGCATCGGAAAGTTATGGGATGACTACTAAGGGACTAGAAGTGTTGTCGCGTTGTTCGAGGTGTGTGCGTGTGTGTTTTATTTTTGTGTTCGTAAAGTGGTGTGCGCGTGGTGTGTAGGATACGTCCTAGTCGACTGACGCTGAGTCGCGCTTGGGACCTCAGCCCCCCAAGATGTCGGTTCGCGTGTGGGTCCGATAAAGGCGTTACCGCGCGTACCCCTTATGCTACAGCGAACGAGAAACGCCCTCGGCTAGTCCACCTCTGCGATTGCAACTGATCAGCTTTCGTACTGTGGAATGGTAGCTCGGCGGGGATACGCCAACCGAAGGGAGGTGACAACTCCCGTAAGGTGGAGGTAAGTCGTGCCTCGCGTAGGCCCTATCCTGTCGTAGGGGCTCGCGGGAGGTATGGCTGGCACACTCGGCCGGAGCGGCTTGCGGAAGCTCCATGTACATTTGCGACGAAGGATTTAAAACCAACTCCTGCGTGACGCGGCCGGGAGGGTCCCGCGCTGCCCTGGTGCGGTGCCGGACCGATGCACTCTACAACGCAATCTTGAGAGAGAAAAAGTTCAGAAGCAAAAAAAGCTTAACCAGTAAGCCAGACAGGATGATCAAAGGACCGAATGCACGACAGAGCCGTACCAGTTCCTCTATAAGGAACAAAAAATTGATGACTACCATGGTTCTTCGAGAGATGTTAAACTGGATAGCGGTTATGAAAACTAGAATAGACACTATGAATGTCCGGCTAGGTCTTCTGAGAGCCAAGGTACCTCCGGAGAACATACCCTGCTTTAATGGAACGAAGGTTAGAGACTTCTTAGAAGACTATTATGTTTTTGGGATGAGTCACGGTTGGTCAGATAAGCAGAAGTTGAAAGTTCTGCTAGCCTATATTGAGCCAAAGATGAACGTGTCGGTAACAAAAATGATATGAGGACTGACAACTTTGCAAAGTACGACGTTCCAACAACAATGCAAAATTTGTTGGACATGCAACGCTCCAAATACGTCACCCTCGATCAATTCCTAGAGAATTTTGAAAGGGTTGCGCGGAGAGTGCCCTTTCTGGACGAGGCACAAAAGTGTCATGTCCTAACTAACTTCGCAGAGGATGAAAGGAAGAGTGTGGTAAGCCGCGCTGCCCATTATCCTATGAAGTGAGAGGAAGTGGTTGAGACGGTCCGTGAGTTACCTTCGGTGTCAAACCGAAAGTGGTATTTTAAACAGATGAATGCGATAACTAATGCGAAAGAGGGAAACGCTGAGGTAGCTGGGGGAGGAAACTTGAAGGTCGAGGAGATCATTGGTCTTCTTATTAAGTTTAGTAACTTCGAGAAGTTAACCCTCCCTGCTCCAATGACACAAACCCTCGTTGGGTCCGAAGAAGAAAAGGAAGAAAAAAAGAAGGAGAAGCAAAAGGAAAGGAGTGAAAGTGAGAGTGAAAGTAGTGATGATGATGGCGTTAGGCAAAGGAAAAAAGAAAAAAATAAAGAAGTGGGATAGGAAACGAGACCGGGATTGGAAAAATGATAAGAGGAGCTAAGACTGATAAAGCAGAGGTGACCCCTTACAACGCTATTATTGTGATGAGGAAGACCACACTCTAAACCGGTGCCAAAAACTGGAAAAAAAGTTTGAAGAAGGGATTGTCAGGAGAAACACCAATAGACACATCTGTGATATCAATTGGAATAAGGTAAATTTATGAGTCAAAGGAAATATCTGACCGACAAATATAGAAAAGACGAAGGCCAACAATGATAAAAAGAAGAAGGTTAGGGTTACCGCTATCACATTTGATGACATTTTACCTCCAGAGATAGTGGTCTATGGCAGCAACTCTAGAAGTCAAAGACTTAATGTATCTCATATCAGTCAGAAGGAGGTTGATGAAAAATAGCGGGAGAAGACTCAAAGAGAGTTAGAGCAACTGATTGATGAGACCAAGGACCTAGTGAAGGAAGGAAAAGGGAAGAAAGCCGGTGAGAAAAACTGAAAGATGGTCTTGAGATCCGAAGCCGAAGAAGAAGTCTCGATAGATGAAGTGGTAAACAAAATGTTCGAAGAAACTGACATCACCTTATCCTAGAAGAAGGCAATAGCCTTTGTACCAAAGTTAAGGAAAAACTAAAAAAAATGGTTGATAGACGGAAGATAGGGATCAATAGTCTAAGACTCGTCCCCCTGCCAAATACTAAGATGAGGCTTGACAACATGTTGTACAGATATTTGAATATCTTAGTAAATGACATGAAAGTTTGAGCTCTAGTGAACTCCGGGGCTGAGATGGTGTTGATGTCCTCAGCCACGATGAGGTAATGTGGATTCGGGATAGATAAGAAAGTTAACCATCAACTATCAAATATAGCCAGATTCCTGCCCTTAAAAATGATTCATTGATGATATGCCTATTCGAAATGAAACCTTATGGATCGAGATTCTTAGGTTTGTAGTTTCTAAATTGGATAACGACTGCATCATTTTGGACCCATAGGATGAAGGCTTGTGTGTTCTTTGGTCATGATGGGGCAGTCTCACTCTCTCCAAGACCCTACGACTGGTCAATAACATAATTTTGTGATAAGTGATAGGTATCATCCTCGTCATCATCATTATGTTAACTCCCTTGAGTATAGGATCCGACAAACTGATAGACGAAGTACGAGCAAAGTTGAAAAAGAGTGAGATAATGGACGAGAAGACAACAGTTGAAGTAAATGATATTGGAAAGATGCTCAACCTCCTAGATAAAGCCAAGAAGTTAGGCGACACGAGAGAGATGGAGGGATTCAAGGATGTTGTGAGGGTAGCAAAAACTTGTACGATGCAACTCACCTTCTCTGCGACTAAGCCTTTTTTTAAAAACAGTCACCGAATCTAAGAGGAAGTATAAGCACAAAGGCATTAAGAAAAATTTGATGGCGGTTCTCGTTGAGAAAGATTATAATGAGGCATTAGAAAAGGAAAAAAAAAAAATCAAGGAATTGAGAGAGGCTGCATTAAGAGGGGGAAATGTTACCCTAGAGAGGTTTAAGATAATGAGGGTTGAAGATGATGATTTCCTTCAGCCTTTAGAGAAAGACTTTATCTGCAATTTGTGTCAAAAGTGGTAGAGGGGACGACTGAACATTGACATGATCAAAATGGTCAAAATCTTGACCGTCCCTCACCCTCCTTGGAACGACAAACCCACTAAATATGCTCAGAAAGAAGAAGAAATGATGGAATACCTAAACAAAAAATATTGTCAAACGTCGCGGAACCAGCAGATGACGCTTACGACAATCACTGATTTTGCTTTTGGAAGCCAGGCGGAGACCTATGTTGAATACAAAACTTACAAAAGTTGACTTCAGTAACAATCTGCGATGTGGGTAGCTTACCTAACACTGACTTGTTAGCTGAGTCTTTCGTTGGAAGAAACATCTACTCCCTATTAGACTTATACTCTCGCAATGACCAGTTCCCTATAGACCCTACTAACCGATCGATGACCGTCACGCATACCCCTAAAGGCCTCATACAAATGTGTGTGGTGCCACAAGGGTGAACGAATGAGGTCGTGGTTGTCCACGAGATATGCTGAAGGTCATGGAGGATATATGTCTAGATATTACGCTCCCATACATTGATGACAATCCGGTTAAAGAACCGAAGGGAAAAGATGAGACATGTTAGCTGAGTCTTTCGTTGGAAGAAATATCTACTCCCTAATAGACGTATACTCTCGCAATGACCAGTTCCTTATAGACCATACTAACCGATTGATGACCGCCACGCATACCCCTAAAGGCCTCATAGAAATGTGTGTGGTGCCACAAGGGTGGACGAATGAGGTCGTGGTTGTCCACGAGATATGCTGAAGGTCATGGAGGATATATGTTTATAGGTTACGCTCCCGTACATTGATGACAATCCGGTTAAAGAACCGAAGGAAAACGATAAGACTTTAGTGGATGGTCGAGTCAGGCGGTTTGTACGGGCACATGCGCAGGGAGTGGCGAAAGTGCTGGAAAAATTGACCAAGTACAACCTAACTGCTAGTGGGCCGAAGTCGCCATTGTTCCAAAGAGATGTAACAATATTGGGTTTTAGGTGTTTCCTAAAGGGAAGGAGCCCTGATCCGAAGAAAGTGGACAAGATCATGAGCTGGGCTATGTCTCTAAAAACGGTTGGGGAAGTAAAAAGTTTCCTAGGGGTCTGTGGTTTCTGGCGGATCTTCATTCCGGGGTTTGTCAGGATAGCAGAACCCCTTAGAATGATCGTGCGACAAGGAGCTAGCCTAGAGTGGTCTGATAAAAGAGAGATGGCAACTCGAACACTTCAAGATAAGCTAAGAGACGATGGGGTTGTACTAAGGGTACCATACTTCGACGATGAAAGAGATAGACCCTTCATCATCGAGGCCATTGACGGTCCGAGGCCACTTAGGTTCCAGAGCCGTAACCTTAATTTGGTTGAGAGAGACTATATTCAGTTCAGGAAGAAACTTCTGACAATTCTACATTGTCTCAAAGTGTTCAGACACTATGTTGTGGGACGAAGGTTCATCCTAAGAACGGATTCCACGACGGTGATAAGAATTGTAAAGAGGCACCAGCAGGTGGATGCCACGGTCAGTAGGTGGATAACTCATATATAGACGTATGATTTTGTATAAAAGGTACCTACTTGCAAGAATCAGGCCGATGAGTTGAGCCGCATGGAGTGAGGGTCAATAGATAAGGAATTTCTTGAGGAAGCGCCCTTCATCGAGGAGTTCCTTACGGAAGACGATGATGGAGGGTTATCTCCTGTCCCCAGTTGCTATACGGTTTCAACCAAAATAACCAAAAGAAAAAACTCAAGGGGAGAAAAGGAAGATCCCTACTTCCACTAGCTGCTTACTTGAGAGGATGAGGAGAAAGGATGGTATGGGATGGTAGAACAAGCCGCTGTTGCAGCTCATGAGCTGCCAGAGAGTTCAAAGATGACTGAACGACGATTAAATGAGATAGGAGATGAATTAGATTATCAGGAGCAACGTGAGGATATTGAAGGAAAGCAGAAAATAAGAATATGATGGAGCGTATAAAATCGTTGGTGTGGTAATGAACAGTAATCAGTTGGACGAATTCTACCATGAGAGGACAAAAATGACTTTAGGTTACGTAGGGGTCACATTTTTGTAGATGTTAAGACTGGACTGCCACCTTTTAGAGTGGTGTGTGGTAAGGAAAGACAATTAGAGGTGATCGTGCGATGCATGAAAGTCTAGCAGGGGTTCATAGGGGTGTTGATGCTATATACTACAAAGTATCCCGACTATATCGTTGGGCTGGTCTAAAGGATATGGTTATGAGATATTGTAAGTCATGTGGAGCATGTCAGAAAATGTCAATTATGAGATTGATTGAACCCGTATACCTTACTATTCTTGTTGAGCTTGGTGGTACTGTTCACCTTAATCTAATTACTATGTCACCTGATAAGAATGAAATGAATATGTATTAAATATGAGAGATAATATGTCTGATTATGACGAGGCAAAAACCATCCGTAAGAAAATAGCAAAGACAATGACAGATTGGATTGAGAAAATCTTTCTACGTGAGTTCGTGACTGATCAGAGATCAAAGTCCGAACGAGATAGTAAAAAAACTTATGATCAGACTCGGGGTCAGGATCAGATTTGTGACACCATATCATCATCAGACAAACGCACCAGTTAAGAGAGGTCACATGACTCTAAAGGATGTTACGTCACAATGGTGTCAAAGTGACTCTAGGAAATAACCATCTTTCTTGAGAGCGGATATTTATGCTGACAATGTGATTGTCAAACGGACTACGGGTTATGCACCTACTACACTCTGGTACGGTCGCTATGCTACTTCTCCTATTGAGAACCTGGTTGAGACTTTGACCCATGAGATGCGTGAAGAGTCATACTTCACAGAGGAGTTGCTGAGACTTAGGATCAGACAGATCAAGGAAATAGATGAAACCATAATTGAGGTCACAAAGAGGATGTTAGAGAGCAGGTTATCAGATCAGACATGGTGGAACGACTTCAGGTCGAAGATATTGTACTTCTGCAAGATACATCTCTCGAGACACAGTGAACCAAGAGATTGGAGGGTAGATGGATAAGACCATTCAGGATCGTCAAAGAAGTGGACGGCAAGCCTTATAAGCTAGCAGAGATGAATGACATGAACTCCCATTGCATAGTATCTGGCTCCCGACTCCGAAAATTTATACTGAGAAATGCAGATTTGATTCCGAGTCCGGGCAGAATGTTGAGGTGAGATCAGTGAGCCGTCTAGCTTCGACCTGGACATGTTGGGTCGTGGCTAATGTTCCCTCAGCATAGGTTGGAACAAAGTCAGTGTGCCGCCAACCGTGGGATCATTATGTGTTGGGATGTGGTCAGTGTGCCGCAAACTATGTATGATGATTATGTGCTTGGTCGGATGTGGTCAGCATGCCGCCAGCTATGGATGATGATTATGTGCTAGGACGTGGCCAGTATGTCGCGAGTTCTATAATATGATTATGTGTTGGGACGTGACCAGTATGCCGCCAACTATGGATGTCGATTATGTATTGGGACGTGGTCAGTATGTCCCAACTATGGATGATGATTATTTGTTGGGACGTAACCAGTATGCCGCCAGCTATGTATGATGATTATGTGCTGCGACATGACCAGTGTGCCGCCAACTATGAATGATGACTATGTGTTGGGACGTGGTCAGTGTGCCGCCAGCTATGTATGATGATTATATGTTGGGACGTATCCAGTATGCCGCCAACTATTGATGATGATTATTTGTTGGGACGTCACCAGTATGTCGGCAGCTATGTATAATGATTATGTGCTGGGACGTGGACAGTATGATGCCAGGTATGGATGTTGATTATGTGTTGGGACGTGGTCATTATGCCGCGAGCTATATATGATGATTATGTGTTGGGACGTGGCCCGTATGCTTCCAGCTATGTATGATGATTATGTGTTGGGACGTGGCAAGTATGCCGCCAACTGTGCATGATGATTATGTGATGGGATGTGGTCAGTATGCCATCAACTATGGATGATGATTATTTGTTGGGATGTGATCACTGTATTGACAGCTATGAATGTTGATTATGTGCAGGGACGTGACCCGTGTGCCGTCAGCTGCAGCTGACAATCAACTTGATATGATTATGGATGATTACGTTATGATTTCGGAAGCCGGAGCTAGATACGAGCAGCCTATGATGACTCGACTCTAAGTGATGGACTCATGTGTCTGCCGAGCCCAGATTGACACCAATTTTGTTATGACTGTGGGTTAAATTTTAAATTTCAGTTCATTGCATTGTATCTAGTTTGTCACATGTCAATCTTGGGGACTGCCTGGGGGATTGAGAGAGTTTATGTGATTTCAGTTCTTGCCTCTGGATCTATTTTTTGGTTTGAATGACATTGTGAAATGAATGGCTGTGAGATGAAGTGAAAATATGGTTTTTTCCTTTCATAAGTCAGCGCTCAATTGATGGGACAACCTTCTCGTAGAATTGCGTCAGAAGGATTGTCTAGCAACATCTGACACAAGATGATTAGTTTCTCCTTGAAAGAGGGTGGAACTTGACCCAGTGAAGTGTTCCAGTGGCAAGGGACTCAACATCGCCGGGATGGGGTTCCTCTCCAAATAAGCCTTCTCGGTTAGGCACTATTAAACTCTTAAGGGATAGGTTGTTATTTGACGTAGTCGATGGAGTGATTTGTCCGACCTTGTGGTTGGGGCGAAGATCACTTAGCATCGCAGTGGATTGAAACTTGTTGCATTCTTCGTGATGGAAGGGTTGTTCTCGCTGCAGCCTCCAAGTTCTCGCAATGGTTAACCGGTGAGAGTCTAACCATAATGACGTTCAATGCGGTGTCAACACTTATGACCTTCATGAAGAAGCAGAGAGTTTCGATTGCGCCTCCTGAGCAAAAGATGATTCCCTGAAGCAGGAATTCACAAGTTTCGAGGCTAACTGGGTTGGCGGAACATCCAAGTCACCGTGGCTGACAGCTTCGAACCCTAAGGTGGTTAGTCGTTCATGAATCGCCACATGACGATCTAGTCCGCCTGCTGAAAAGGAAGCAGGCATCTTGAGCCTCTCCCAGTCAAAATCCGGGAATTGACCGACAAAAGGTCACACGATTTGCTAGTGATAAGTTTTCAAAGTGTTGAAAATGCCCTTGTACATGAAAAATGTGCTTCCAATTGGTTAAAAAACCTTCAATCCATTTATGATTTATATAACTTAAGCATGTGTCCATTATGGCAGCAATTGCACCGAGCTCCGCCGCAGCTCTTACTCTTGCGAGCCTCCATGTAGGAATAAAAAAACACTAAACCTGGGCCATCAAAGGCGACATAATTAACTGTTTTGATTCTATAGATCACAACGTTATCATGGAAATTATCAAAAAAAAGATTGCATGTGAGAAATTCCTAGCGCTGGTGAAAGGGTCGCTTAAAGCGGGATACAAAACCAATGTAGGCAAAGTGCATATTTCCGGAACTCCACAAGCTATTACGAGTATGTGCTTCGCACCTCTATTATGTAAGGTTGTTCTTGACGAACTATTTGGCTGATCAAGGTGGTAGACTCCTACTATCACTTTAATCGGGTTGTCTCTCGGGAGTCGTGTCTCCAGGGGCATTACCTTGGCAACGGACCAAGCCAGGTATCCACAGCCCAACTGGCAACAGGGTCTTTATGACCTCCTAGCCCACTGTTACAAAGCTTAATTGTGAACTCGCTCTGACTCACCAACCTGGTCTGGTCGGGTGTTGGATGACTCCCCGTACGAGAAGCAAGAGCCGAACGTTAGTCAAGAAGTCAAACGAGTAAACAAAAACTCTGATATCGACTAATGAGTTTCCGGGCAATGGGTCTACACTCATCGGAGTGAGGGCCTCATAAAGGGGTGTGCGGCTCCCCGTGAGTTGTCCAGAGCAAGGGCTCCAACGGTGATCAGACCGCCATGACTGGGAATCAGGGCTGACTCTGCTCTGCTTGCCGGGTTGGGTCAACAAAGGAGCCCACCAGGGTAAGCGGGGGCACTCTCAGATGGCTGAAAGGTAAGACTCTGCGGGTGAATGCAGAAGGGGTGTTGACAAAGGTCTTTAGGGGAGACTCTTTTCTCGTCCTTTTTTTGGCATGACTTGACATCTATTTCGCAGGTACACTACAACCAGGCGAAGACAAAGGGGTTTGGTATGACCTGACAGTGGGCGGCATAGAGCCGACAGACAAAGACAAAGGGGCTTGGTATGTTCCCTCCTTATGAGCCAACCTTTGATCAAGATGACCTGGATGATCCGAGTTCGATAATTGGTCTCATATCCACCCGTGGCTGAACTATAACTGAGATGCTGATGAGGATTATGTTGTATTGATGGTCTGCATGAATGAGATGGACTGACTAGTGATGATGAGATGCGGAGGTCGGAGTGAGACTCGAGCTGCTAGGCCAAACCTAATGAGGGTTTTGACGTAAGATTGAGACCGATTCAATGATGCAAGGAAACAAAATAGGGTAATGTGATTGGGCTACATGAGCAGCCATGATCTGAGCCCATTACACAATGCCGTTTGCGTGCGGTGACCGCACCATGCAAGATTGATGAGACTAATCCTTCTTTAATTTTGATGGTGGCTTGGACCAAAGGTCCATGCCTTGTTGCATGAGCACTCGAACCCTCGCGGGTAAGCACCTTGATGGTTGCGGATGTATTTTATATGATGCCTCTATTTATCAGATAGCATACAAGGCCGCACAACTCAAGCTGACATACGAAGAACAACGCAAATATGATGCATAGACAATGGTCGGGCGGCGCAGCTTGATGGACGACGGCTGGATCCGACACACGTTGCAGTGGCGACGACGCATGGCGAGGTGGCTGTAATAGAACGCGAGCTGGCGAGGATGAGGTTGGGCGAAGGAAGAAGGAGGATATGGTGGAGAGTAAGCAATTGAGGGCGGCTCAAAACGAGGAGGCAGAACGTCATAGTGTTGCTCATGTTTATTTGCATATTATGCCATCTTCCCCGGCGATGGTGTGAGCTCACGCCGGTCATCTGGATGGTGGCGCAGCCTTACCTCTTCCCATCTCTCCTCTTCTCCTTCCTCCTCCTCTCCTGGCCTCTCCCTCTCTCGCGTTAGGTCTATTGGTCGGTCGGTCGCTTTTACCTAACGACCACCTCTCCCTCGTCCAACACCCGAACCGCGTGTCTTCGACAACAAGGCAAACCACTGAGCGATGATAGCGCAGGGGTAACAAAAGTGCAAGCGAGCAGAGAACAACGAAAGCCAGCGATAGTGGCAAAAACACGACAACACTGCACAGTGAGCAACCGCGAAAATGAATGATAGCAGCGAGATGCTGGCAAGGACCCCAGAAATGGGGTTTGGTATGGTTGTCTTAGGCCGACGCGTCGCATGCACAAAAGTTGACTCGACGCGGCCAACTGTCCGCGGTCATAGTCAACTAGGCCCTAACGCATCGGTTACAATTTCCCGGGGCCGAGCTCACAAAGAACACGGTATGGCGGTACGGTCCTCAGGAGTCCTGATCATCTTTGGACTAGACCGTCGTGACCGCGAGAGACAAATTAGTGGGGCCCAGCCTAAACGACACTTGAAATGGACCAAGGGTTAGTGAGATAATCAAGTTTGTCCGATTGGGACCGGACCCGCACCGCCGCATAACTCGGTCGAAAGAAGAACAGCCCCAAACGGCCGCATAAATGAATAACTAAAAAAGGGGTCACATGCTATTTTGGAGGGGGACTGACTCTTTATTTCCCAAAGGCGGGCCTGTCCCAATCCCGTGCTAAAATTAGCACAGTCCCACACTATTCTTAGCGTGGGACTAACTGATCGTCTACTTGGACTGGGCCTGCCCCACTCCAGTGCTAAAATTAGCACAGTCCCACGCCATTTTTAGCATGGGACTGACTGTTCAACTACCTAAGATTGAATGTTCGTGTTCCAAGGTTGGGACTGTGCCAGTCTCGCACTACTTTTAGCGCAGGCCGTGCTAATTTTAGCACGGGACTGGCTGTTTGTATCCCAAGGGCCGTGCTCAATGCGTCAACCGACCGCTTGAAGAATTCACGACGAAGTCCCACGTGAACTTGGTGTAGAGTTTTGCGACCTCGACGTCTTCGGTTTGTGCCAGGTGGTTGAGCCACACTTGACCACCGGTGCTGCAAAGGTAAAGAGTTGAGATCTTCGATTCTGGCGGGACTAAGTGAATGGAGAGCTCGTTGGTGAAGCCCTACCACCAAGTCACGGGGTCTGCCTTGTGGTAGTCATCGAACTTCTCGATGCTGAACTTCGGCATTTTGAATTGTCTGGGCGTCGTGCTGTTGGAGGTCCCGTTCAGTTGCTGCTGCAGCTGACGCAGGTCAGCTTGTACTTCGGCCATTTGTTGGCTGATGGTCGCCGGCCGCTGCAACTGTTCAAATTGCCGACGAGCGCTACCAGGTGATCCATTCGTTCCTCCAGCTCGTGGATGGATGGATCGATGCTTGAGGATGCCATGTGCCTGTGCGGCATGCCATCCTTCTCCAGTTCCTCAAGGCGGGCGTGGAGACTCTTGAGAGTCTCCTCGTAATCTGAAATGATACGTGTCTGCCGAGCGAACTCCACTTGTTGCCAATTGCAAGTGAGGATGACTTGATGCATGATGTTGGCGAGGGCTGACTTGGTCTGTTCCTCCGCAGTCCGTTCCGTGTGCATCTCCGTCGGAACAAAATTCCATTTCTAGAGTGCCGCGGTATGAACGAATTCCTGCTGCATGAGGGCGGATGTGGCATCTTGTCAAGCTTGATTATGGTTGGCAGCTGCTTCAGCGTGCTGCCGGCGCCGTTGCTCCGCATCACATGCAATGGCGTTGACGCGTGTGGCTTCGGCTGCTGCCTCGCGTCGTCGTTCCTCTTGTACTTGCTGCATGTAGGTGGGCAGGCGGGCCATAAAGGCTGTCATTGTCTCACCCTGCTGCTGGACTGGCGCAGCGCCGAGGGCTCTGACAGGTGTCGCAGTGGAACTCACCTGCTGGACCTGTGGGATCACGGAGTTTGAGCTGCACACCTCGCGTGGACTGCCGGATGCGGCACTGTCCACCGTGGGGTTGCCCTGTGCCACCATTTCAGCAGGGAGGGGCAGGGGTAGCTGCTGCTCTGCTGCGGCTGCCCGCCCTTCACGTGCTGCGATGCGATTTGCTGTGTCGGAGCATAAGCTGCGGTTAGCTGTACTGTGTCGACTGACGCGGCACTGGCTGATGTGGCCCTGCTGCTGACGTGGCACCTGCTGATGTAGCACTTGCTGATGTGGCAGTTGCTGACATGTCACTTGCTGACATGGCACTTGCTGATATGTCACTTGCTGACATGGCGCTGCCATACTATAAAGAGGGGTGGGAAGAAATCATGCAGGCAGGCAAACATCTGGACTGCAATTTCTTTTTTTTTGTTTTGTTTTTTTAAAAGGGCCCTGAGGGCTTCATATTCCATTCAAATGATAAACCTGAGGCCGGGAATCCTCAACAAACAACCCGGGAAAAAGAGATTAGGGCAAACCACCCTGCAGACAAAGAAAATTTACGACAGGCATCTGGATTCCAAAGTTTAGGGACAGAAATGGCCAAATCCAGACCGCTGCCCTGACACTCCACGACCCTGAGAAAAACAAAGGAAAAGAATGCCAACAAGGCCTTAAAAAAAAACACAATCTAAAAGCTACTCTATCACTTCTCATTAACAACACTCTAAAAAATAAAAGACCAATAAAGAAATAAGCCAACAACTTTTGCCAACATGGCCTCAGGTCACCTCTCAGGTATCAAAGCTGCCAATTCTACCACCCAGTGTATCTAGGTGTACCCCGACACCCACCCTATCTTACTGTACTCCTCTCTACTGTGAACCTATCCTGTATTGTCTATCCTACCATCACTGGCTTATGACGGCGAGGGAAATCTCAAGCCCCAAGATTCTCCTCTTACTTATAGACGCTCCCTCCATCCAATGCCCACTGCCTGTCTACTGCGAAACCCATAACCAAGCGACTCAGGTTGGTAGTAACTTCACCCACTAAGAAAATAACCATTGCAGCTCGTGCCATCAAACCACGGAGGCACCAGGTTTCCTTGAACCAGCTTAACCCCTTGTATTTGTTTCCTGTGTTCTGAACTTCCCTTCTCCAATCTGCCAAGATGGCCTGTCTCAGACCGTGATGGATGGCATTTCAAATTTGTCTGTTCGTCCATTCGTTGCCTTCAAAAACCATGTCGTTTTGTCCTTTCCATATGACAGAGCAGATCACCGCCGTTGCTACTTGTGCCACATATCCCCATCCCTTTTGGGGGGTAAGATTACCAGGAACTCCTCCCAAAAGGCACCAGATCTTATCCCATGGAAAGATCTTATCAGTCAACTGATCCCATTTCTTCGCCCACCAGACCCAGATGGGGTGTGAGGCTGGGCAGTCCCACCACAGATGGACTGTAGATTCCAATGCCCACTTGCATCTTTGGCATGTAGGATCTATTCTCATTCCATGTTCAGTCAACCAGACTGCGGACGGTGTAGCAACCATAGACAGAAGCCAAATTAAGGATGCATGCCGCTGGTTTGGTATCTGTTTCAACTGGTTCCAACATTTCTTCAGGTCTGACATAATTTGTTTTGGTTCCAGCAAGAGTAATGCCTGCCAACGGGTCATGGCTATTATGAGAGGGTCACGATGTGGAATGGCTAGGTTATAGCCTACCTTTTGAGTATACTTCAGGAGGTACAGATTCTGTCCATCACGACCAAAAGCTCTCCATTCCCACTTCTTAGGGTCCAATTGCAATTTCCAATCCCAGGTACTACTCAACAGAAAAAGAAAAAGAAAAAGAAAAAGAAAAAGACCTCTGTTTTTTTTTATTTTTATTTTTTATTTTCATTTTTTTTTGGAATCTCAGAATCTGCCGATTTGAGAATTAAGGAGGCATCTATCAGATAACGAGCAGTTAAAAAAAAGGGCAACGAATTAGGAAAAGAATCGCAACAAAATTTGTGAAATTTTCGGAAAAAGATTTTCCGGAATTATGCCAGTATCGCCCGAGGAAAAAAATTATGGAATAGTTCAATGAAAAATCACGATTTTTGAAAAAAACGAAATCTGAAATAACCTAATTCCTATGAACTAACCCTAAGTCCGTTTAGACACAGTTCCAGCGGAATTCGCGAAGTGACCGAAATTTTCGGAATTTCCAAAATTTGCAGATTTCGTGGAATGCCAAAATTTCCGGGATTCCGAAATTCACGGAATTTGCAGATTTTGCGGAATGCCGATACTTTCGGAAATCTGAGATTCACAAATTTGCAAGTGCCGAAAGTTCGATTTTTAAGAATCAGTAACTTACAACAACAAAAAGAAAACGAAAGAAAAAGAATTTGCAGAACTTTAACCCGTTAATTAGTTGTTAATCTTGATGAGGGTTAAAGTGCTAATCCCCGATTAGCACTACTTGGGATTAGTGCCAATCCGCGTTAGTGGCACTAGTGCTAATTAGTGCTAATCAAGGTGATAACTTCAGCAGAACAGAAAAAAAAAATAAAAAATTGCTGATTGAATGATTGATTGAACCGACCTCTCACAGATAGAGCAAGATAGCACAGCGAAAGACTGGAATACCAATGATCAGACCCAATCAATTTCGAAATGCAGACTGGACATACATCATCATCATCACACGGTGTGAAAGGCCTGGCGCCGCACACAAGGACGAAGGTGCCAGGCCTAGCTCACACACAGATGAGGAGGATGGGGAAGAGACGAAGAAGAAGGGGGAAGAGATGAGAATGTCGTCAACCCAAATGTCGCTGATATCGATCCCAAGTGTCGTCAATCTCTCTCTCTCTCTCTCTCTCTCTCTCTCTCTCTCTCTCTCTCTCTCTCTCTCTCTCTCTCTCTCTCTCTCTCTCTCTCTCTCTCTCTNCAGCGCTGCTGGGAGGAAGAAGCCGGGAACTTCCACCTTGGCTATGGTGGAGCTCTACCGGTAGGAGGAGGAGGGAGAAGGGGACCAAGGAGGAGAGTGGCGGGGTACTTACCTGGCTATGGTGGACACCATCTTCATCACCTTGTTAGTGCTGCATCTGGAAGGCCCCAGTGGGGGTAGTGCCGCATCAAGGAAGCTCGGGACAGAATCAGGCATGGCAGTTAAGTAGGCAGCGACATAGCTGCAGGGAGTTGACCTGGGGACAGAAGGGCAGCGGCATAGCTGCTTTGGGTTGACCTTCGGACAGGAGGGAGAGCCCTCAGTACTCGGCCATAGCCCCGACCTGTATGTTGAGGAAGAGGAAGGGTGGCCATGGCTATGGTGGACCTCATGTTGTGCTTGCAGTAGAAGTGGGATTTGGACATTGATTCTGGTTCAGCCATTCAACATTATTATAATTATTTTTTGTTTGAATAAGAGGGGAGGAGATAAGGAGGAGGAGATTGGTTGGCGAGGAAGAAGAGCCTTGTCATTGGTCTATGTTGGAGCACATCATCTTCTTCTTCTTTCTTACTTCTTCTTCTTCTTCTTTCCCTCTCTCTCCTCTCCTGTTTGTTCATTTCTTTTTGCAATTGGACGGCATTGTACTTTCTGATGTTTATATAACACTTGCCAATTTGTGTCAGTATCCTTAATTGTGTATTACTGCGTAACAAGAAGGGACAAGTTTCCATTCTTTTTCTTTTTTTATTGTTGGGTAATTAATGGAGGGCTTTTTACTTTTCAATTACTGATTTAACTGCATAATGAGAATGACAACGTCCTCGTCCGAGTCGAGGATGAGCAACCGATCCAGACAGTTAATTTTTGAATTGCCAAAAGTAGCGATGCTTTTTTTGCCCTTAGGATATATCCAAAAAGCAAAACATTATGAAACCAGTGTTGGGCCGGCAACTGGCCAGTTGGACCGCGTCGGATCAACCCAGGTCCTCCAACTGGAGTTCCGGTTGGGCTAAAAACGGGTCCAAAAATTATTATTATTATTTTTTTTTAAGCACGGTTAGACTGCGCTCACTGAGAACAGTGAAATGCGCAAAGGAAGCCAGGAAACTATTTTTCGGTGGGATGGGGGGGTTTGGGGGGAGTTTTTTGGGGGGAGTATGGTGGGGCTGGGGTTGTTAGTGGTGGTGTTACAGCAAGCATGGGCGTCAGCAGACAAGGATAACAACATACCTGGCCATTAGCAAACGTGGACAACAACATACCTGTAACATCAAGCAACATGGAGAACACCACACCTCGCCCCAGCAACAGCAAACATGACCAAACATGGACATTGACATGCACCGTCGCCTTGACATTTCCATCAACAGACTGAGAAGCTATAGTACATCGGTGTAGAAGAAGGAGAAGAAGAAGAAGAAAAAGAAAAGCAGCGACTCTTTTTTTTCTGAAATTCAGAGGTTTCTTTTCGGATCATTGTGGTCACAAAGTCCAGAACTCTCTCTCTCTCTCTCTCTCTCTCTCTCTCTCTCTCTCTCTCTCTCTCTCTCTCTCCATCCATCCATCCATCGCTCTCTCTCTCTCTCTCTCTCTCTCTCTCTCTCTCTCTCTCTCTCTCTCTCTCTCAGACATCGCTACGGCGAGAGAGAGAGAGAGAGAGAGAGAGAGAGAGAGAGAGGGAGAGAGAGAGACAAGCGATACAAGTTTGGTTGTTACGTACCTGTGAAGCGTGCCGTGCAGTCCCACGAAGTGAAGAGGCGGCCATAGCCGTGGGCTCGACCACAGAGTAACAAAGAAGAGAGTGGGAGAGAGGACAGAGGAGGAGACTGAGGAAGGTTGAGCGATACAAGATTGGTTAACTACATACCTGCGTTGAAGACATCACTACGGCGAGAGAGAGAGAGAGGGAGAGAGAGAGATGAGCGACACAAGTTTGGTTGTTATGTACCTGTGAAGCATGCCGTGCTGTCCCACGAAGTGAAGAGGCGGCCATAGCCGCAGAGCTCGACCACAGAGTAACGAAGAAGATAGTGGAAGAGAGGACAGAGGAGGAGACTGAGGAAGGTGAAAGAAGCCATAGCCGAGGAGGTGAAGGGGGAGACGAAACAAAAAAAAAAAAAAAAAAAAAAGAGAGAGAGGGAAAGAAGACAGTCAAGGCGAAGAGGAAGGAGGCGAGATAGGAAGAAGGAAGGAGAAGGGTGGCAACGAAGGTGAAGCCGGCCGCCATAGCCGGAGTTGACCGGCGGAGTTGACCGGGCGTTGACCGGAGTTGACCGGGAGTGACCGAGCGTTGAGCGGGCGTTGACCAGGGTTGACGAGGAGTTGACCGGGGGTTGACTGCAGCGTTGACCAAGGCATTGACCAAGGCGTTGACCAGGGCTGTTGACCACGAGTTTGACCAAGCTGGAGCCGGTATAATCTTGCCAAGCCTTCAGCCTATCCCCTCGCCCTATGGATGTGCACACACCCTGTGGTACTTGCTGAGTCAAATCTGTCTGTCTCTTCTTTCTGCATTGAGTCTCTTCTGTCCAGGTGTTAGGAATTCTGTGGATGAAGGATAGGGCCTTGTTGACCAAACCCACACGAGCTGAGTAGGGCTAAAGACTGTCTGACGACTCGACTGTCCCGGAGGACACGAACCCTCCCAAGGACCGGTACTTACCGGCGGGCTGCTCGGTGTGGCACGGTAGGCCCAAAATCCGAGTTGTGGGCTGCACAACAAGCCGTCTAAGTCTTGAGAAGACCTGCTGATCTCGTCGTCTTGTCTGCGACGTTAAATAATTCCTGAGGAGTTACGGGGGATCTCCTTAAGTGCCTCCTGATCAGCAACAGGTCTTGTATTGACAGCCTTAGAGTAGGTCTAGGCTAGAGACCCTAGTTGACAGGATCCTGTCCGGATTCTGTAAGTCCTTAGATTGAGTCGGTAGGTTTGTCAGTCAGGGGGAGTACAGTCTAAGTGGTGAGGAGTGGAACCGTTATCCGGTTGTGCACCAGACTCCATGGTTGACACCCGTATTGGGAAGAGTATTGCCCCCTCCGAGGCCGAGCAGGCCCGGATCTCCGCCCTTTTGAGAGAAAGGAAAGAGAAGGAGCTCCTGAAGCATGCGAAGTTAAAGGCTATCGCAGAGGAGCAAGCGGCGAAGAAGAAGAAGTTAGAAGAAGAGATGTTGAGATTCCAGAAGGAGAAGATGATGATGTTAGAGCGGGAGGAAGAAAAGAAGAGAGAGGTTGCCGAAGAAGAAGCAGCAGCAGAGGAGGAAGAAGGAGAAGAAGAAGAACCCCTTGAAAGAAGGCGTGGAGAAGAAAGAGGAGAAGCAAGTGGCACGAAGGGAGAAGACGCGTGGATGGAAAAGAAGATTACCGAGTGGGTGGCTAATTTATCGTTAGGGGAGGATGAGGAGGCACAGTTGTATGTGCCGCAGGAAGAGCAAGAAGTGTTTGCCAGGGAGTTGGAAGCGATAGATGATCCCCTGGAACGCCAGACAACAGAAGATGAAAAGAAATTGGAGTGGAAGTTGCGGATGATGAGGGAGAAGAAGAGGAGGAGAGAGGAGGCCAACAGGGTGGCGAAAGAAGTAGAGAGGGTTCAAGCCTGTAGACAGGAGGTGCAGGCACAAGCTGAGGTCCCCGCCAAATTAGACAAGATTCTGGGGTACCTAGAGGTTTTGAGCAAGACCTGGATAGAAGAGCATCAGGTCGTTAAGGGTCAAGATGTGACACTTCACGCCATCCGATCCGGTTTCAGAGAGTTTGCGCGCGACGTGGTGCCCCATGTCGGGTCCGAGGTTAAGAGGCTAAAGGAGGGCGTAAATAAGTTCTGCACAGGCGCCATTGAAAGCGCCAAAGTGGTAGCCACTGCAGAGGCCACAGCGCGTCAACGCAAAGAGTCCGTAAAGCTTAAGTTCCCTGATGCCTATAGTGGGAAGAAGGATGATAGTTTTGACAACTGGGAGGCCAACGTCAACACTTATGTGTATTTACAGCATATCGCCCCCAAGGAGGTCCTCGTTGCCTTCCATGCGTTGAAGGACGAAGCCGCAAGCTTCGCCAGGTCCTTAGCGCGCGCCGCAGATTGTGAGCACAACACGATTGCGTATTCGCGACTCACCCCTCTCTCCACTTTTCTCAAACTCCTACGTGAGAGGTTTGCTGACACCACGAGAGGCGTCAGGGCCTCCGATAAACTCCAAACCATCCACTCGCAACAGTGGAGGGGTGCGAAAGCACTCAAAGCTGTCATGGACGACTTGGTAGCCGTCCCGGACCACGGGGTCACTGAGACCCAGTTGGTTCAGTTGTTCTATCGTGCAATGCCAGAGCTCTTACGAGGGCACTTCTTTGACAAGACCCAGCAGCCCCACATCAGGTATGACGCGTTGAGTAGGGAAGTGGTTTTGTTTGAGGCCAAGTCCATGCGAGTTTCCACTTTCTGGCACAAGGACTTAGATAAGGGAAAGAAGTGGAAAGGTCGTACCATCTCTGGCCAAGTCCGAGCCAAGCATCATCTGATCCTTACCTTAGACGAAGGTGGTACAGACGAGGTCCCCTACAGTCCGATTGAGTGGGGACTCGAGGAGGAGGACAGTAGCGTAGGTCAGGGGAGGTCCTATGCAATTGTCGCTGCTGGAGGGAGGCTGCAAGGTAGAGGAGGCCAAGGCCAAAGGGGCCAGGCCATGGGAGGCCGAGGATCGGGCGCACAGGGGGTTGGCAGTCAAGGGAACCGTCAAATGGGAGGTAGGGGTCAAGGCCCCCCGCCGAACCGTCAAGGTCCTGGTCGGTCCCCACAGCGACGAGGTGGTAGGTCACCTCAAAGGTCAGGAGGTTGGCACCCAGGTTGGCCACAAGGCCGGCCTTGGGAAGATATGGGCCTCGACAAGAAAGTGTGGCAACAGCGAATGGAGCAGATGCAGTGCATTTACTGTGGTGACCCTGCTAATATTATCAAATATTGTCCTACGTATAGACAGGCCCGATGGGCTGTCCTGGAGTCAAAAGGCAGCTGCCGGTAGGGGTTGCAACTGGCCCAACTATTAGGCCATGTGGGGAAGCGAGCGCGCGCGTACAGGAAACTCTGACACCACATTAGCCTTCAGCAGAGGTTGCAAGCCCATGCCTAGTTAGCTGTCCAGAGACTGCTTGTGTCAGCGTCTCTCTAGGTACGTCCCTCACAGTTGGGGCCCGGAAGGAGAGGATGCCTGCCTGGGCCAAGATGAAGAAAGATAGTAAAGGGCAGCTAGTGTTAGGTGATGCAGAAGTTTTTAGGAGTAGAGTTGGGGCCCTTATAGATTCAGGGGCTACCCGTGGTTATATTAGTCGTAGAGCGTTGAAGAAGTTGAGGCTAGGATTGGAAGTCCAAAAGTTAGAAGACCCCATAGTTAGTGTCCTCGCAGACAACCACACGATGCGTGTTGAGGACTACGTAGAGGGAGTCCAGGCATACTTCCGCCTAGAAAAAGATGAGAAGGTGGAGAAAGTTCTCCATTCCCTGACTCTCCTCGTTCAGGATGACCTTCCTTTCGATATAGTCCTAGGTATGGATTGGGGAGAGGCAGCAGGGGCCACACTCCACTTGAGAGAGCATGAGTGTAGGCTCCCTAGTCCGTCAGGCGACGTTAAGACAACCCGTCTGTTCCATGTGTCTGGAGTGGATATCTCCTTGGCGCATTGCTGCCTCAGTGCTCCCTCGTTCGCGCGATTAGTGAGAAAGGACCAATTAGAGGACCAGGTCTTCGTAGTGTATGTTAGACCTGTCACTGAGCCTAAGGAAGAGGATAGTTCCATGGATCCAACCATTGCCAAGGTGCTGGAAGAGTTTAAAGATCTGACAGAGCCGCCGACAAGAGTAGTGTCGCGGCCAATCCAGCACATGATAGAGATAGAGCCTGGCAGTAGAACTCCTAAGGGAGCAGTCTACAGGATGTCCCCTAGAGAGTTAGAGAAGCTACGCAAGCAGTTGGACGAGCTCCTTGAAAAAGGTTGGATTAGTCCCAGTTCGTCTCCTTTTGGAGCACCGGTACTATTTGTCCCCAAGAAGGAAGGAGAGCTACGTACTTGTATAGACTATAGGGGTCTGAATGCAATCACAGTTAAGAATGTTGAACCACTGCTCACGATAGACGATCTCTTAGATCGGGTGCAGGGCTGCAGATATTTCTCCAAGATTGATTTAATGTTCGGATATCATCAGATAGAAGTCCATCTTGATGACCAGCACATGACTGCATTCCGTACTAGGTATGGGCATTATGAGTTCATAGTGATGCCCTTTGGACTGACGAATGCACTAGCTACATTTCAGAGATGTATGAATAATCTGTTTAGGCCTTGGTTACATAGATTCGTCATAGTTTATTTAGACGATATCTTAGTGTTCAGTAGGACCCTCCAGGAGCACCAGGGTCATTTGAGGCAGGTCTTGGAGAAGCTGAGAGAAGCTAACTTTAAGATCAATGCGAAGAAGTGCGAGTGGGCCAAGACACAAGTCCTATACTTGGGCCACGTGTTAGACTGAGATGGCATTAAGCCTTAGGACAGTAAGATAGCGGCGATAAGAGACTGGCCGACGCCCCGCATATTGACAGAGTTGCGATCATTCCTAGGCCAGCCTAACTATTACAGGAAGTTCGTGAAGAACTTCTCAACTATCGCCCCTCCCCTTCGCAGGTTGCTCAAGAAAGAGGCAATTTGGGAATGGGATAAGAACTGTACATTTGCGCTAAAGAAGTTAAAGCGTGCGTTGATACAGTACCCTGTCCTCAAAGTAGCAGATCCATCCTTGCCATTTCTCGTCACCGCGGACGCAAGTCAGTATGGAATAGGCGCCGTGTTACAGCAGGACGACGGCAATGGCTACAAACCCGTAGAGTTCATATCAGCGAGGATGCCCTCAGAAAAGGTAGCCACCTCGACGTATGAGAGAGAACTCTACGCTCTCAAGCAGGCCTTAGAGCACTGGAAGCATTACCTGCTTGGAAGGCACTTCAAGGTGTATTCATACCATGAAACCCTTAGATGGCTGAAGACACAGGCCAAAATGACACCTAAGTTGACTAGGTCGGCCGCTGAGATAGACCAATATGACTTCGAGCTCAAGCCTGTGAAAGGCAAGTATAATGTAGTTGCGGATGCTCTGAGTAGATCAGACTACTTTGGAGCTATCGTTCACCATCTGGACATAGGGAGTGACCTGCAGGAGAAAGTTAGACAGGCGTATGCGCAGGACCCGATTTATAGTGACCTCCTTAAGAAAGTTAAGGAGGCCCCAGAGACCGCGCCAGATTACTGCACTACAAAGTGGTTGTTATTTGAGAAGACCAATGTAGTAGACCGACTGTGTGTTCCCAACAGTGAGGAGATCCGCAGTTTGATCTTAGGGGAATGCCACGACACAGAGGGACATTTCGAGTGGCAAAAGCCTCTAGCCAATCTAATGCACGCGTATACATGGCCAAGAATGAAGAACGATTGCATAGAGTATGTCCGTCGTTGTAAAGTTTGCCAGAGAAACAAGAGCACTACGCGTGCCCCTCGAGGTCTTCTCAGACCCTTGCCTATTCCTGATCAGGCAGGAGATTCAGTGTCCATTGACTTTATGGACACCGGTGTCAAGAGTAGGCACGGCAAGAGTCAAGTCATGGTTATAGTCGATAGATTTAGCAAGTATGCTGTTTTTGTTCCTTTGCCTGCAGAGTCACGTACAGAGTTAGTCATTCAGAAGTTTTTCGATTTTTGGGTTAGTGAGCATGGCGTCCCATTGTCTATTGTTAGTGTTAGAGATACACGTTTTACTAGCCAGAACTGGCAAAAACTGATGAGAGTCTATGGATCTAAGTTGTTGATGTCATCTGGCCGCCATCCAGAGACTAACGGTCAGACAGAGCAGATGAACAAGATCCTGCAAAAAGTTTTGCGCATGTACATTAGACCAGATTAGATTAACTGGGATGAGATGTTACCCAAGGTAGGCAGTGCGTACAATAACAGCATGCATTTGTCCACCTGTCGCACTCCCAACGAGTTGCACAAGTCCTTTAGACCACGTAGACCGTTTGAGGGACTTAACCGCACTCAGATTCACAGGCTACCGCCCGGTACCAGGGAGTTCGCGATACAGCACGAGAAAGAGATAGCCACTGTTGTTGAAAACCTCAGGAAGGCCCAACACCGGATGATAGAACAACCTAATAAGCATCGTCGCCCGTCGCAGTTTCAGGTAGGCGACCTAGTCTGGGTCAAGTCTAAAGAGTTTGCTCCTGAGGAAAACATCTTGCAGAAGTTACTGCCCGCGTATAGAGGACCGTGGCAAGTTCTAGAAGTTAAGGGCGGAGAGGATGGACCGTCCTACACCATAAAGATCCCAGCACACCTCCACACCTACCCTGTGTTTCACACATCAAAGTTGTTGCCATGTGTCACAAGTCAACAGTTGCCATCTAGACGGTCCATAATCCCTCCAGACATGGACGGCAGATACGACATTGACGGCATTGTAGGTGAAGATGTGTTCAGAACAGGAGGTAGAGGCCATCCACAGAAGCAGTATAAGGTCCGGTTTGCGTATCAGGAACCGGAGGACGGCCGCTGGTTCACTAGAGCAGAACTTCTAGAGACAGCTCCCGACATAGTTAGAGCCTACGAGAGAGATCAGAAAGGTAAAAGTCCTGCCTTGGACTGAGTTATTCTCGACAGACCTCGAATTTAGGCCAGCGGGAGTGAAACGGTATTCACCAGTTCGCAGTACCTGATGCAGATCCCAGGGCTCCATCCCTAGACCTCACCCTACCTGTGTACAATATCTGTGTCGACCCCAAGAGTTGAACCCGTGACCTGTGTATTTGTAACAGTTGGTAGACTGTCGTAGGGTCCGTAGGTAAAAGGGGTTCGATCTGTAGGTCTGTCGAGTAGAAGTCTTAGAGAGTTCTGGATGTCGTAGCTGCTACAGTCCTGAAGGGTCAAGGTCGTAGCTGCTACAGTATCGAAAGGCCAAGTCCACGGCCTTCCGGAAGGTCCTAGCAGTGGCCTTTCGAAGTTGCTTCCGTTTAGACTGAGGCAAGTGGGCAAGTGGGCAGCTGGTGAGCCCAACTGCAGTACGTCGACACTGCGACTGCGCTGAGTTCGCAGTGCAAACCCATGCAGTCAGCAGTACCGGTCCAAGTCAGTCCTAGTCCAGTCAAGCAAGTACCGCATGGGACTGTGTGCACCACAGGCATGGGGAAGGGCCAGACCAGCGAGCAACAGAAGTATAAATCAAAGGGCAGCGCCCAGCCATTCATTCATTCCTGCGTGAGCCATGCGGAAGCGCTGTCATAGCAAAATATCCAGGGTGATCCTGTGTGTGCAAACAGTGAGTTGTGTGGGCGCTGAGTCGCCATAGCCATTGAAGTGAACTTGTATCTGAACTGTGTTCTCGGTTACCATATCTCTGAGTTCTGAGTGGGCGCTTGTCGCCAGTTTGCTGCTCACCTGTTTGTATGCATGAGAAGTGTGAATGAAAGCGAGTTTGATGTAGGTACGGACGTGCTGAAGACGAAGCTGGAGCGATGGCCATGCAGGTAAGTCTCAGGTAAGTCCTCTGGCCGCCATCACCATCTCTCCCTCCCTGCGCTACTCTACTCTATCAGCGCCCAGCGCTGGAAAACTAGTCCTATCGTCGACTACTACTGTACGGCCGTCGTGTGAAGTATGCCTCCACTCGATCCTCTACGGAATGCCCTGATTGAGGCCGGACCCAGCTATGTATAGCACTGGGTCGGCCTCAACTGCTGAGTCCTGGCGCCCAAACTGAGGGTGGGGCTCGAAAGTTTGGCGCCCAAACTGAGGCTGGGCCTCGAAAGTTTGGCGCCTAAACTGAGGCTGGGCCTCAAACGCCTACTGAAACAGCGCGGTTTGAAAATCAGGGTCCGGCGCCAAAACGTGCACCAGGGCCTGTAGCCAAAACGAGACCTACAGGGCCTCTAACTGGTACCGGTCCTACTCAGGCCTAAAACTGGCCTACCGACCCTACGGACCCCTACTGTGGGTCGAAACGACCCTATACTCTACGGACCCCTAGCCTACCTGGTCGGGCCTGCTGGGCCCATGTGGAACTGAGTATGCCACAATAAGGCAACGCTGACAAAGCAGCCAAACTACATGCCACATAAGCAAAGTGCACAAAAAGATAAGGCACACAGATGGGCAACAAGGCAACAATCCAACGAGGCAGAAAGCAACACTCCCACGGCAACCAAACTAAACGATAAACAGGCAAACTGAAGGGAAAGACATGGCAAGCAGGTAGGAAGCAAGGCAGCAGAAGAGCGCAGACACAGCAGTCCACACGGAGAGACTCAAGACAGACTGCCCTGTGCCCTGACCATAACTTGGCACTGCACTCTGACCGGATGCCTATGTGCTGCTAAGGCCATCTCTGCTAACTCCGGGGCGGCCGTAGCAGCAGCAGCCCAGGCCATCTCTGCTAACTCCGGGGCGGCCGTAGCAGCAGCAGCCCATCTCCTGGCAGCAGCCTCTATTCCAAGCCTAGTCAGCTTGTCACACACCTATCATCTTCTCCTCCCTCACTCACTTCACCGCTCATGCGAACAGAAACGACTTCTACCTACACTAGAACAGCCTATTCTTTGTCCTACCGTAGACAGAAGTTGACCCAGGTACAGAAACACTCACACCCTATCGCAAATCACACTGACATTGTCTGATGACTCCTAAAAATTGGCAATGCAGCTAACAAACAGGCTAAGTAGATTTCTGATGTAGCTGTGCACAATTAATTAGTACCAGCACTCTGCCGAGCAACTAATAAAACAGAACATGTGAGATGCTCCCTACAGAATATATCACATGCAGAAACAGAATACATATACAAGCGAGTTGAGAGCTGCAACCTTCCCCCTTTCCATATGTCCCACAGATTATCATTGCAACGTTATCCAGTGGCTTATGCGAGATGCAGTCTTGCAGTGAACCGGCCCATCCCAGAGCACAAACCAAACAGTGGGTGGCCAGGACGACTTCCCTTATGCCCTCATGCCCTTCTGGGAAATTAGGGTGAAACCTCTACCCAGGCCACCACACTACGGTTCCTATCGCGCTGCTGAAGCTGAGTGTGAACTGCGCATTCATGCGTGCACTACTCCCATGAGCTCTTGTTCGACGTGGGCTCATGCTTCACCACCCCATGCACTTCACATGCACCGCCTGTCTCCCACCAGATGTGCCAGAGGAATGTTGACTCTCAAGGTAGTGCGCTCTCTAGCACCTCACCAAAAGAGGACTCTCAATCGGAACACTCCTCTGTGTAAGAACAACAAAGGTCTGGGACAACATACCTCGCCAACGCTGCCCCCAACCACAGATTGTCTCACCATCCGTGAGGTGTGTTGTTCGTTAACTGGTTGAAGCCACGGAACCACCGACATCACAATGCAAGTGCCTCCATAAGCAGCAGCAAGCATCATCATACTCCCAACACACCAGACATGTCCCAACTTACAGCCTTCCAGCCATGCACTCTCTACCTCATGCATGACCTACACTCCAGCAAGAATGTGATCACACTGCCAGCATACGCGAACGAGCACCACACCAACCAAGTCGCCAGCACCGTGATGATGAGTGCCTATCATGAATCTGTACCCCTATTGGCATACCCACTATACGCAGTCCCAGGGCTAAACTTGCACCTATATCCCGAAATGGCCTCTGCCACACCCCAGACCAAGACACAGACGCACACACAGTGTCACACACCCTTACCCTCCCCCAACCACATGCATATACAAACTATGGGCTGTGCACCCGTGCCCTCACGGTAAGTCGATCTACATCTCTGAAGTTTTTTCAAACTTTTCAATAGCCAGAAATCAGAACTAAAATTCTTTGAAGTCGGGGATCTCACAATTTTGCACAAACCACCTCAACATTTTATGGAAAACTACCGGTCCTACAATGCAATAGGTCCAAAAAAGAACAACCCTACAAAACCAACAGTAGCTACCAATCACAGTACCCTCATCATGTCGGTCATCAGAAGAAAGAAAAGGACGAGCCATGGATACAGAAGCTGCACCCTGCTACACCGCAGCCTTCAGGGCTGCAAATAATACAACAGGGCTGGAAACAATGCAACCCCTACAGGCTGTGAAATTGATAAACACGCCCTCGTTCCTTTTCGACAGATATTAACAACAATGCACCGAACAAATTCAGCCAGAGGGCATTGTCTCGCTGAAGACCCATGGGAGCCATGCGTCACCGCGGTCCTGCGCACTCTTGCTTACTACTCATCCCCAGTACCCTTCTACAACCTTGCCTCTCTCTCTCTCTCTCTCTCTCTCTCTCTCTCTCTCTCTCTCTCTCTCTCTCTCTCTCTGTGTGTGTGTGTGTGTGTGTGTGTGTGTGTTACACACTGCGCCTGCAACAGGCTGCACGGGCCACTTTCAAGCCCGTGACATTTTCAGGCCAAAAGCCTGAAAACAAGGGCCTACAGGCCCCGTGTTGTTTCAGCCTGAAAGCCTGAAAACAAGGGCCTGCAGGCCCTGTGTCGTTTCAGCCTAAATCAGGGCCTTTCCGGCCCTGAGTCTTTTCAGCCTGAAACTGAGAGCCATTTTCAGGCCCTCATCTCTCTCTCTCTCTCTCTCTCTCTCTCTCTCTCTCTCTCTCT